>OY731406.1:34329383-34545029 GCA_963425845.1 Sphenostylis stenocarpa | reverse complement strand
AGTTACAAATCTTTCTTGGAAAAGGATGCTTAACAGTTGCTTGAATTGATTGCTTAGTTTATATGAAAACTGATATGTAAAAAGTTCCAAGCAAATCTGTTTTTAAAAGAGTTTTCAAATCTGCTGCATTAATTAATCTGTTGAAAGTTTATTTTAATCTGTTGAAATAGCCGTTATAATCTGTTAAAAGTCCTTTCAACCCATTAATGCGTTCTTGTTCTTTAACAAAATTGTTTTAGTTGATACAACCATGTTTATATCAGTTAAAACATTTTACAAACATTTTCTGAGAGTGATTCAATCGATTGATTCGCGTTTTAATCGATTGATTTACTTTAAAACTTTCTTATAAAACTTTTCAAGTTATTTTAACTGATACAAAGAAGTTTTAATCGATTAAAAACCTGCACAGAATTTTTCCAAGTTGTTTTAATCGGTTGAAATACGTTTTAATCGATTGAAACTCTGTACAAAAATTTTCCAAGTTATTTTAATCGATTGAAATACGTTTTAATCGATTGAAACTCTGTACAAAAATTTTCAAGTCATTTTAATCGATTGAAATTCATTTTAATCGATTGAAATAAGTCTAATCGGTCATAATTCAATTTTGATCGATCATAACCAACTCTGATCGGTCATAATTTCATTCTGATCGATCATCCTGACTTCCAAAGTGGTTTTAATCGATTGAAACGTGTTTTAATCGATTAAAATAAATCTGATCGCTCATTTTTAAAGTCTGATCGATTATATTTTATTCTGACCTGTCATATTCGAATTCTAATCGGTCATAAAGGGTTTTAAAGGGTTTTAATCGATTAAAAGAAGTTTGTATCGATTAAAATACTGTAAAAACACTTCTTAAAACATTCTAAGTGATTTTAATCGTTTCTTTCAAAGCAATATTAGTTAAAAACATTATTAAGAAAGTTCTTTGTCAAAATGCTTTTGTTTTTGATTTGTTTAAAACTATTTTTGAGGCATTTTGCAAAATGAATGAAGGAGCTTCATGCAGTGGAAAAGGTAAAGTGGTTTTACCTAAGCTTTCTGTTAAGACACACTAAGTCTTCAGCTCCATTCTTCTGAGTGACTTCTTTGACTGTTGCAGAGTTGACCTTTGACTTTATCTTTGACTTCATCAAATCACTGAGATCTTTGCTAGTAATACTTTCATGTACATTGTCTGGATGAAATAAATAAAATTGTTTGTTTTCATCATCTCTTCAAACGTCTATTGCATTCATAAATTGCATTCATTCTCACTTTAATAATAATAAGATAATAAAAAGAAAGGATTAGTCGATGTGCTTTCCACGAATCGAAGTAAAATGAAGAGCAAACCTTTTGTCGTCAAGTTCTCTCCAACAATTGATCCGCCTAAGGAGGATAATAAGCCTCAATCGTTGGGTATCCAAGTTAATAAGGAAGAGGGGGCAGGGATGCCATTACATTTGTCCATACCTCGAATCAAGTAAAGTTGTACCATGGAGACACACAGAAACATAACCCATCATTGAGGATATCTCCAACATAGCTAGCATTTGGGGCAGAATTAGAAGTGAAAGAATCTACTCACCCGAGAAGCTGTAAGACAATGCTCCCAAGAATAAAGGAAAAATAATAAGACCAAAGAAAAACATAATTCAAAGAGGAAATTGAAGATACTTTGGATTCACAACGCTGAGGCAGTTCTTTCAATGCTCCGCCAAAGAGACAAACTCACGGTGGGCGACAAGCTAGTCACGGTTCAAGCTAAAGACGACATTCGGATCAGTAAGTCGTCTGCCCTACCTTGTATGGATGCGGCTGAAGAGGACCTTTGAAATATCTTTTGCAAATATGAAAAGACTTCCCCAACAATATGAAGGTGACCCACATGATGAGGAAATATAGATGCTGCCCCAAACCAAGGGCTCATTAGAAACTCTCAAGGAATAAGGGAGCCACTAGATTTTAAAGACAATCCTTTAAAGCATTACCCTACAAAGGATCAAGCTGCACGGAGAAAAGGGATGTCTCCCCTCCACACCTTGAATCAGATTTTCCCAAATAGAGGGGTTCAAGCGTCAAAAGCGACTTTAGTCATTAGGTGTTCTCCTTCTGATTCTTAGGCTTTGTAAATCCAATGACTATTAGAGATTACTCCTCGGGACTAGCCCGACCCCCGAGCATTGTAGGGCACATATTTTCCTATTAATTACAAAGAATGTCATTCTTACTATTCGCTTCTCTTCTTGCTGTTCATATCTAAACCTCATTAATAACCGTGTTTAAGCAAACGTTTTCAAAACGGGTCAAAGTAATCAAACTGCGCCATTGACCAAAATAAAAGTCAAATTCATCATCACTGATTGACTAGAAACACAAAAAAAGGTTTCACCTCATCATAATAAAGTCGTGTTTCGCCAATGTTGTGCAAAGAGAAAAGAAAATAAAAAAAAGCCCATAGAAGCCAAATGCCAAAAAGAGAGGGCAAGATACTTGGTAGGAAACCCACCAAAGGGGGCTACGCAAAAGTTAGGGTAAACCAGCTAGGAAACTCGAACAACCATAAAGGGTAGCCTAGGCAAAAATTAGGGTTACAAAATAAAGTTCGCTAGGTTTCCCAAAGCAAAAAAAAAAACAAAAACAAAAAAAAAGAAACCTAGACTGAAAACCCAAAGGATAGACTAGGGAAGTCAATCAGTCATAGCAAGCGCCATAGAATAAGACGCCACTCCATAAACAAAACGTTGTTTAAATTAGCCTAAACACTCTAACCAACCTTGGATAGCTGTGCTTACAAAACCCATTTTTTGTCAAAATGAAACACTTCTAAAACACAAGCCCTTGAATTAAATACCCTCTTCCTTCTTTTTTCTTGACCCTTACCACTACGACATTCTAGTAATTAGTAGGGAAATGTGGAGATAGTAATCAATAGGAGGATTGACATCCCCAAGGAAAGGGAGGGGCACATTGACATGGCAAGTCGCTCTGCAATGAACACAGTCATTCTTCGGTCATGGCAAAATCGAGACGGCAAAATCGGTACAACCTATCCTATCGATGAAAGAACATAACCTATCGCTAGACTGAAAACCCCAAAAGGGCGGTCTAGGAAAAAGATAGGGCTAAACCAAAAAATGAATAAAAGAGAGAAAGGGACCCTTAATCATGATCATGAAAGTCCAGTAGGAGAATGCCAATTACTTTTCCATATGCATCGATAAAAAAGGATAGATTGCACTTAGGGCATCCACACACAAGTAGTCGCACAAAACGACTTTGTCAAGGTAAAAAATGAAAGAAATAAAAATCACTTCAGATAAATAAAACGAAAAGAATTCATGCATATAAGGAAACTAGCTCCATGTTTTTTATTGAAAACAGGATCACCGAGATCGAGTCTCCAAATAATAGCCTCAAGAAAACGGAGCAAGTCGTCAAGCGACTCATCAGAATAAGAGCTTCCAGAAGTTAAAACTCCAACCGCCATCCTTCTACCCTAGAAAAAGAAGGCACAAATAAGAAGTCTCCAAACATTGCTCTCCCTCAAGAAAGAAGAGCGAGTTGTCATCCAATAGCTCAGAAGAAATAAGAGCTTCCAGAAGCCAAAGCTCCAGTCATCATTTTTCTACCCAATAAAAGATGGCACAATCATCAGACATCTTAAAATAAAAGCCGACAGAAAGGCTTAGTTATCCCCAAGTGGATCCTTGCCTATTCCAAAGGCAAAATAAATATTACCCCACGACTCAGCATCGCCACTACTTGAGTCATCGAGCACACTCACCCACAAAATCTCCTCCACACTCCCTAATAGAGAATAAAGGCTTCAAGAGCTCATCATCATCAACCGTCAAAAGAGTCCAAACCATCAAGGGCTCAACAAAAAAAAGGAAAAAAGAAGAAAACTCTTGCATCCCCAGCGGATGTCCAAAAGAAAAGGCCATGACAGAGAAGGCCAAATAAAAATCCTCAAAGTGGATCTCCTAAAAAAGTCTACGAAAAGGAATCAGAAATTCCGATCCCTCAGTGGAATAAGAGCTCCACAAGTATAGCTCGCATCAACATCAATCAAGGAGCCAAGACTCCATCCGTAGAAAAGAAAAATCAAATCCCCAGGAAGTCAACTAATTCCCTTGTGGATAACCAAAGAAAGAAAACTTCATCCCCGACGGATCATCAAAAAGAGAAAAATCATCCCCAGTGAGCCTATGACAAAGGCAAAACTTCATGTCATTTGCCTACACATAGGCAAGACCTGGCAAGCAAGAGCCAACATCCCCATAAGGGAATATCAGCCTAGTCAGAGGCAAAACAAATGCAGCCAAAAGTCTTCACTTCTGATGAAGCATCTACCTACTCAGAGGCATTACCAAAAACTCAATGGAGTATCTGCCTACTTAGAGGCACCATCAAAATCAGCAAATTTTCAATGGATACACGCCTACTCAAGAGGCATCACCAAGATCAACAAATCCCCAAAGGATTCCTGCCTATCTAAAAGGCACTCATCAAAAACCCCCGACCACCAGCAATGTCGGATGACCACTACCAAGGGATCAAAAAACAAAGAATCCCCAGCAAACAACAAGCTGGATGGCTATAAGGAAAAGCCAAAAAAACAAAGAATCCCCAGAACACCGGAAGACTTTACCAGAAAGGACATTTACCAAAATAGAAATCACTCCCCATGGAGTCGGCGCATGAGCTAGAGTAGTAAGCCGCCACCACAGCCAAAGGGTCAGCTACCGCAAGAAGGAGCATCCTGAGGCACCTAACCGGATGAGGGTTCATACTCGTCAACCAAGGTGTCAGCTACCGCATCAAAGGAGCATCCTAAGGTTTCTCACTCGGCACATGAGCCACTTGAGCAGTAAGCCGCCACCACCACCAGTCTTACACAGTGGACTGTACCAGCCTGATGGGGGGTTTATACTCATCCAGTCCGACGCACAACGGACTACAACTACCAACCTGATTGGCGGTTTATACTCATCCAGTTCGACGCACAGTGGACTGCAACTACTAGTCTAATGGGGGGTTTATACCCATCAACCTAAGGATCGACTACCGTCAGAAGGAGTATCCTGAGGATTCTACCATGTGTCAACCGAAGGGATCGGCTACCGTCAGAAGAAGTATCCGGGAGGTGCATAACACACTTTTCCCTAGAAGATCAACTGCCGCAAGACGGAACATCCCAAGGGTAACCGGGCAAGAGGGTCAACTCCTTTACCATCCAGTCGATCTTCTTGGCACGACAGGCCAACAGTCGACTAGTCAGGTAAAGGGGGGGCAGCTGTAGACCCCAAATATTGCCCGACCTCAAAAAGAAGAATAGAAGACCTCCTATTCTAAGATGGACAAAGCCTAAGAAGCCACTAGGAGAGACTATTAGGCCTCATATTAGGATAGGAAGGATTTTCTGTATAAAAATAAGGATTTTCGTCTTCAGGAGTCGAGACTGCCGTCTCACTTTTCGGGATCGCCGTCTCGCCATTGATGCAAGTCGAGACCGCCGTCTCGTTTGGTGAGACGGTTGTCTCGCCACTAGCCAATGGCGAGACCCCCCTCCCATTTGGCAAGAAGGTCTTCTCGTCACTTGAAAAGTCGATACCACCGTCTCGCCACTTTTGCAAGTCGAGACCGCCGTCCTGAATGGCGAGACGACCGTCTCGACCCGACAGGTGCGAATCCCTATAAATATTGAGCGCTCCCCCCCTCATTTCACACAGTTCTTCCACTTTCCCTTTTACAATTTCTTCAAATTCTCTTCCTCGAGTCCCTTCGAAGCATTTCTGGAGTTTCTGAGAGTCTTAGAGAGCTCTTTATAGCGTTTTGAGAGAGTTTTCGGCATTGTAAGAGCGAAGGGCTGCCAAAACGCACCCTACTTTCAAGAAAATTAATCAAAAGCTTGCCTCGGAGGTTTCTTCATTCTCTCCCTCTCTTTTACTGTCTTTATTTTTATGATTAAATTGCGTAATAGACATTAGGGCCATGTAATCATTATTTTAATTCCGCAAATAAAAGGGTAAAAGCGTCTTTTCAAAAGTTCATTTATAAAATAGCTGGCCTATCATAGGGAACCCGAAAGGGGCGTTGTAAGGGAACTAACACTTCCCTTACACGTAACTAACTCCCTTACCCAACTCTGGTTTTAACGACCAAAGTTGGTTTTTCGAAAAAACAACGCCTTTTTCCTCCTTTTTCGATTTTTCCGGTAAAAACATCGGTGGTGACTCCAGAAGAACCCCTTTAAATTAGTTCTTAGGTTAGCCCGGTTATCGGACAACCTAAGAAAACCTTTTCAAAAACCTCGCCCCTAGGTTCAGCTCGGTTATCAGACAACCTAAAGGCGTTGTAACCTCACCCATATAAACGTGAAAAATGGAAAAGTCAAAACCATCACGTCGCTCCGACCGCCTCTTTTTGACAGTGACGACAAGCTATAAGAAAGCAATAGAAATTGGCTAAGACGCATACCGTCGAAACAAAATGTTTGTTTTAACATTAGCCTAAACACTTTGACCAACCCTGGCTAGCCATTCTTACAAAATCTCCCTTTGAATAAAAAAGTAAAAAAATATAACCGTCTAAAACACAAGCCCTCGAATAAATTATCCTCTTACTTCTTTTCTCTTGACCCTTATCATAATATTCTGATAATTAGTGGGGGAATATGGAGGAATATAATCAACAAGAGGATTGAAACCTCTAGAGGAAGGAAAAATTACACCAACATGGCAAGTTTGCTCCTCAGTCAACAATTATTCTTCAGTCATAGTAAGTCCGGAACGGTATAAATAAGTACAGCTAAAGAGCAAGATCAGAAGGGCCTCGTCTTCAAAAGACACATTAGTTAATCCTTCTGAAAAATTAACTAAATAGTATCATAGGGCACATAACATGAAAACATTGCATGCATAAATGTTTTTGAACAAGGTCCTATATTCCAAAAGAAAAAAAACCTTAGAAAAGCCCAGACGACCATCTTGTTTGGCGAGACGCCCGTCTCGCCATTCGCCAAAGGCGAGACCATCGTCTTATTTGGCGAGACGGCCGTCTCGCCATGTCACGAAGAGCAAGACCGTGGTCTCGACATTCCAGACGGCGGCCCCGAACCTCAAAAATTTGAGACGATAATCTTGAATCCCAGATGGCGGTCTCGACTTAAAATTTTTTTTCTATAAATAGGGGCTTTTGGATCATTTTCAAAGCATCTCATTCCTGCATCCTCTCATACATCCTTATACATACTTGAGTGTCTTTGAGCAAAATGCAACAAGGAGAGTCTTCCAGGCCCCGAAAGAAAGGTCGGGGATTCGGCCAAAGCACCCCGGCACCACAGGCCCCGCCAGACCCGACTCAGCTCATGCCGCAACACCAGGCCAGGCTCGACCATATTAGGAGCTACTCGTGGCACCCCATGCTGCGCTTGGATTTCAGCATCCTGACCGAGTTCGGTTGGGACGAGGATGTACGAGGCTACATCCACAACATTGGGTGGGATTTCCTCCTCCAGGACCCTCCTACCCGCATCTACCGTGAGGTCATGATGGAGTTTCTCGTCTCCGTCACGATGGTGGATATGCCTGCACTGTTCCCGGGTGTCACTCTGGCGAGGATGGTCTCGTACTACATGAACGGGACTTACCAGACGATGATGTTGGATGAGTTCAACGTCACCATGAGCTTTAATAAGCCCGCAGACACCTTGACACCAGAGTACTAGGGAGCCATTTGTAAGTGGCCAGCTACCCTCACAACCGGTGAGATTTGGGAGGACCTCACCGGGTCGCAGATTCTACCGACCCTGATGAAAGGGTCAGTCCTCAAGCCTCCTCTTCGCATTTGCCACAAGCTGCTGGCGGGGACGATGCACGCCCAGAAGGAGAGTCAGGGGAAGATTACCCAGCCCGATCTTTTTGTCTTGTACTGCATGCTTCATGGACTCTGGTGTAATCTCGACTACTTTTTTCTGAGGGCGCTGAAGGACTTCGGGAGACGCCCCATTAGAGCCATCCTCATGGCTCCCCTCATCACCCCACTGCCCGAGAGATGGGGATGCGCCAACGGGGAGGACATTCCCTCTATCCTCCGAGTTGACCCTCCACCCGGCGCTCGCTAAGACTTTATGTTAGAATCGCGCAGCGCAATGTTCGCGTGGTCGGACAAAAACCAAGAAGGGGGTGAATTGGTTTCTTAACAAAAATTAGGTTTTCAAAATTTTTCCCAAATTTTACCGATTAAAAAGTTGTGTAAACGTAAATAAGATAGAGATAGAGTCTTACACAGGAGATTTATACTGGTTCGGATCAAAAGACCCTACATCCAGTTGCTATTCACTCAAACAGAGGATTAACGCTGTCACTATAATCAAAGTTGTTACAAAGAGATAACAATTGAAAATACAAAGCAAAGAAAACACCTCTCTTGAAACCCACAAGAGATGAAGAACAGCTTTCCCCAGAGACGGCACAACACACAATCCACTAAGAACTCCACTTAGTGATTCTTATCGCTTCTAGCCCACACCAGGTTCCAAAAGCCCCTTTTTCCTCCAACAAAAAGTTCTCTGGCACTCACAGCACTTAACTTTTGTTTGAAAAAGGTTGTTCTATTTTTCTGAGTGCCATAGAGAAGCTTAAGTAGAGAAATTAGGGTTTGGGAATTGGGATTTCGGAACTAGGAGTCTTGGGATTAGGGTTTTTGAAAATAGGTTTAATTTGAAGTTGAAAATCAAAATCTGACTGAAATAATCGATTAAATGAAGTGTTAATCGATTATTACAGAGCCAAAATCAACAGAACCCCAAAACTCTCTGTTTTAATCGATTAAAAGCCCTGTTAATCGATTATTTGGCCTATTAATCGATTATTTGGCCTATTAATCGATTAAACCAATGGGTTTTTGATAAAAATGAGTTTTTGAAGCTTCTAAAGAGTAGGTTGTGTACTGGCTATCTTAGACTCTAATATTACAGACTCAAACTCATCAAAATAGAGTTATTACACAAGAATACAAGTCTTCAACTCTCTAAGTTCTTTGTTCTTGAATCATCATCAAAATCAACAAGCTTCATGTCCATGTAAGTTCAACATCAAGTCCTTGAATGTTCAACAATCTCCCCCTTTTTTATGATGATCAAAATTTTCTTTTAAAGCCTTGTAATAACCTATTTTATCTGTCACACTAACAAACACATTAAACATACCAGTAATATTTAAATTCAATCATGAGAGGCTTTAAATATTTCTCCCCCTGTTTTGATTATAATCAAAAAATGAAAGCTCTTTCTATAACAATCATAAGAGCTCCCCCTCAAAATATGCATAACTTGGAGATAACTCCCCCTCAATCAAAGCATTAAAAGAACACCACACAGTTTATTTCAGAAATGAAATTACATTACAACACAAAAGAAAATAAAAACAAATTTAAAATTCTTCACTATCATCACTATGAAAGTCTGCATCAAATCTATTTTTTAAATGGGACACTTTATCATCTACATCAGATATACGGCGAATTATTTCCTCATGTCGTACTCCAGAAAGAGTGAAGAATGTCTACTTCCTCTGATTCATATCAGATAACATATCTTCCATAGATTGACGGGTTTCATGATGAGCAGAGGAAGTTCCAACACTTTGGATTTGATCAGAAGGAAAATCAGTAGCAGGAGGCATATCTTCATCAGAATCTTCATTATCGTCACCTTCGTTTGGAATGTCATCCTTTTGAACATAAATATTGTTGAAACGCACCATTTGGAGTTGGGTCAATGTGTTGTCCAACATGCGGTTTAAGTTATTTGTTCTTACTGTTTGTTCACCTTCGACATTTACTCCTTTGTATTCAAGAATGCGAGAGACGAGGAGGGCATATGGAATTTTGAATGTGGGATGGCGTTTGGCTTTTAACATAGTCATAGTGACAAGAATGCCTCAATCTAAAGGCTCATTATTCATTATGGCATGAATAATACGAAGATCAATTGAAGAACATTGAACATGATTCGTAGCCCGGGGCATAGGATCCAGACAAGTAAATGCAAAATCATGCGTTCCTCTTTCTTCAAAGGTCCAGCAAGAAGGAGACGCCCAATCTCCATGGAAGGGTTTCGCAGAAAAGAATGGTAAGCCATGTTCCTGTCAAAATCATTTAACTCACCAAATACGTTAATAACATCTTCTCTTATAGGAAAATTGGCAACGTTCTCCCAAATATCATCATCAAGAATAATTATGACCCCCTTTACATGAGAGGTAGCAATTTGATCTCTAACTTTGAACCTAGAGTAAAATACCCTAACTAAGTCAGGATAATACATACCTTGCATTTGGATGAAAGGGAGAACTCCTTGAATTTCAAGGAGATTAGGAAAGTTGAATCCCCTATTGATGAATTGATCACCAATAAGGAACTTAGGAGTAATAATACCACGTTCCTTCCAATAAGATAGAAATTATTGTCGGCCTTCTGCATCAGAGATCCATCCTTCTATAAAATTAGGACGGGGATGAGATGAGGGTGCAGATCTTCTTCTAGTGGGAATTTTAGCACGAGAAGATGAGGCCATTGTAGGATTAGAAGAGTAACAAGAAGATTTAGGAGGACAAGTTAAGTGAGAAGAAGGCAAGATTGATAGAATGAGGCAAGAAAGCTTGATTTCAAGAGATAGAAGTGAGTAGAAGTGAAATGGAGGTCCCTATTTATAACCAAGCATCTCCAACGGTCATATGAAAGTGAATAAGGGTCAAGGGAGTCGTTGGCAACGGCTAGGAATCAAAACTTGCCAGGTTTAATCGATTAAAACTTGAATTAATCGATTAAACCAGTACCAGACCCATTTAATCGATTAATTTGAGCTGTTAATCGATTAACACTGAGTTTAATCGATTAATGGGCGAGTTAATCGATTAATCCATAGAGAAATGTCATGTTTTGGGTGTTTTGGGTGCAAATAATCGATTATAACTCCAATTAATCGATTATTCCAAAGAGTTCATCAAATTTTTGAGGTTTATACACATGATAATCTATGAACATCCTTCATAATGAATTATAACATTACAGCCATCCAAAAACTGTCTAATTAAGCAGAATTTAAGCTATTTCTAATATCCCTAAGTCTCTTCTAAGATCATAGAATCTATCCTTGGGAAGAAGCTTAGTAAAAATATCTGCTAATTTGTGCTTTGTATCAACATACTCTATTTTACAGTTTCCTTTGTTTATATGATCTCTTAAGAAATGATGTGTAATTTCTATATGCTTAGTCCTAGAGTGCATTACTGGATTCTTAGTAAGATTGATTGCACTCATATTATCACACATCAAAGGTATGTCATTTAGAAATATACTATAAAGTTGTTGCTTCATCCATAAAATTTGAGCACAACAATTACCAGCTGCAATATATTCAGCTTCAGTGGTGGATAAAGCAACACATGCTTGTTTCTTAGAATGCCAAGATACTAGAGATGAACCTAATAAATGACATGTCCCACTAGTACTCTTTCTATCTATTTTGCATCCACCATAATCAGCATCAGAATATCCTATTAAACTAGTACAAGCATCAGATGGATACCATAAACCAAAACGAGTAGTTCCTTTTAAATATTTTAAAATGTGTTTTACTGCAGTTAAGTGAGATTCTTTTAGACATGCCTGAAATCTAGCACACACACAAACAGAATGCATAATATCAGGTCTACTTGCAGTTAAGTATAACAGAGAACCTATCATACCTCTATACATAGATTGATTGATTTCCAAACCTGATTCATCCTTATCTAAATAACATGAAGTTCCCATGGGTGTGTTAGCTTCCTTTGAGGTGTCCATTCCAAACTTTTTGAGTATCTCTTTGCAGTATTTTGTTTGAGAGACAAACATACCATCTTTAAGTTGCTTTATTTGAAGTCCAAGGAAGAATGTTAATTCCCCCATCATAGACATTTCAAACTCTCCCTGCATTATCTTAGCAAATTCTACACACAAAGAATTATCAGTTGATCCAAAAATAATATCATCAACATATACTTGGACCAATAAGATATGTTCTTTTACTTTCTTTATAAACAGCGTGGAATCAATTTTTCCTCTAGAAAAATCATTTGAAGTTAGGAAACTACTTAGCCTTTCATACCAACACCTAGGAGCTTGTTTCAACCCATATAATGCTTTCTTTAATTTAAAAATATGATTAGGATAACTAAAATCTTCAAATCCAGGGGGTTGCTCCACATAAACTTCTTCTTTAATAAAACCATTCAAAAATGCAGTCTTAACATCCATTTGATATAATTAAAATTTCATCAAAGATGCATAAGCAAGAAGTAGGCGTATAGCCTCTAACCTGGCAACAGGAGCATAGGTTTCATCATAATTTATACCTTCCTCCTGACAATAGCCTTTGGCAACAAGTCTGGCTTTATTCTTCGTTATGTTTCCATCTTCATCAAGTTTATTTCTAAATACCCATTTAGTTCCAATTACTTGATGTGATTCTTCTCTTGGGATTAATTCCCAGACTTGATTCCTTTCAAATTGGTTAAGTTCCTCTTGCATAGCTATGCACCATTGGTCATCTTTAAGCGCTTCCTCAACATTTTTGGGTTCTATCTGTGACACAAAAGCTACAGACATGCAGAAATTAGTCATATTTCTAGTTCTTACCCCTTTTGAGATATCACCAATGATATTGTCCATTGAGAGTCCTCTTGGTGATTGCCATTCTTTTTCTAATTCAGGTGTTTGAGAAGGCTCATTTTCTTCCAAATATAATTCATCAAGAGCCTCTCTTATATACTCATCATCACCTGCAAGTTCTTTATTTGACTCAAGAGGATTTCCCCCAAGGTCTACAATTTCATCAAAAGTAACAAGAATAGATTCTTCAATATTTAAGGTTCTTCTATTAAACACCATGTAAGCCTTGCTAGTTAATGAATATCCTAAGAAAATGCCCTCATTGGCTTTTGAGTCAAATTTTCCTAAGTTGTCCTTTCCATTATTTAACACACAAATCACTTACATCCAAATGTTTTTAAATGAGCAACATTAGGCTTTCTACCATTTAACAATTCATAGGGAGTTGATTTTATAATTGACCTAATGAGCATTCTATTTAAAACATAACAAGTAGTACTAACTGCATTAGCCCAAAAATATTTAGGAACATTTGATTCATTTAACATTTTTCTAGCAAGTTCCTCTAGTGACCTATTTTTCCTTTCAACTACACCATTTTGTTGGGGAGTCCTAGGAGCAAAAAAGTTATGTAATATTCCATTTTCTTCACAATAATTTTCAAACTTTTCATTTTGAAACTCACCACCAAGGTTACTTCTTAAAACTTTAATTCTTAAGTCTTTCTCATTTTGTATTTGTTTTGAAAACTTTCTAAAGACCTTAAAGGCTTCACTTTTCATAGTTAGGAAAAATGTCCAAGTATATCTAGAGTAATCATCAACAATCACAAGACCATAATAATTTCCACCAAAGCTTTTTATCCTAGAAGGTCCAAATAAATCTAAATGTAATAATTCTAGGGGTTTTGAAGTGGAAATAACATTCTTTGATTTAAATGATGATTTTACTTGTTGACCTTTTTGACATGCATCACACAATCTATCTTTTTCAAATTTTAACTTAGGCAAACCAATAACTAAGTCTTTTGAAATCAATTTGTTCAAATGATGCATATTTATATGAGCCGCTCTCTTATGCCATAACCAAGGGTTCTCTTCCTTAGCAACTAAACATGTTATGCTAGAATCATGTAAACAATCCAAATCAATCAAGTATATATTGTTATGCCTAATGCCTTTTAATTCTACATTTTCGGAATCTATCAAACGTATGGTGCAAAATTTGCTTTCAAAGATTACCTTAAATCCTTTGTCACATAGTTGACTTATGCTAAGGAGATTATGCTTTAGTCCATCAACAAGAAGCACATCCTTAATCTCCAATGTGTTTGCACCACCTATATTTCCAATTCCAAGAATTTTCCCTTTGTTGTTGTCCCCATAAGTTACATATCCTTGTTCTTTAGCTTTGAAACTCACAAATTTCGTTTTATCACCGGTCATATGCTTTGAGCATCCACTATCAAGATACCACATAGACTTCTTTGATTTGGAAGTTTCCTACAAAACAAGAACATAGTAAACTTAGGTCCCCATAACTTTTGGGTCCTTGGGGTTAGAGACAGACAAATTATTTAACAATATGAACCCAAATGTATTTACCTTTAGGAACACCAAAATGTTTTATTTTACATTTATTTGAAGTGTGACCTTGTTTCATACAGTAAAAACATGCATTAGATGTAGCTTTAGGATAAGATGCATATCTAACAATAGATGCTCTAGTTCCTTTTTCTACCCATACTCTTTTATTTTTCTTTTTAGACTTTTTCAAAGGAACTTGATGATTTATACTATTTTGAGCTACAACAATTTTAGCCTTCTTGAAATCACTTATCTCCTTTTCGGCTTTATCTAGCAAATGGTTAAGGATATCTATGTCATATTCATACTCTTTACATGTTGCACATGCTAAGTTCTTATCATCATTCTCATCTAAACATGCAATTTTCGTTTCTAAGGATTATTTTTCCTCTAAACATGTGATTTTCGTTTTTAAAGAGTCAACCTCCTTTTCGGATCTACTTAAACTCTTCTTCACAACTTTATATTCATTTTTCAAGTCCTTAAAGGAACTAAACAATTCATTATATGCATTTTGCACTTCATCATAGTTATTTTCATCATCACTAGAAGATGAGTCGGAATCACTTACCTCAAAGTCGGAAGATATGTTGTCATTTGCCATTAAGCAAATATTTGCTTCTACTTCCGAGTCACTTGATTCCGAACTTGAATCATTGTTATCCCAAGCAATATAGGCTTTCTTCTTGAAGAACTTTTTGCCTTTGATTTCGTCATTTTTCTTGTTTGGACATTCGGTCTTTACATGTCCTGCTTCACCACAACCATAACATTTTATATTTACGGAAGTACTTTCTCTTACCTTTCCCTTACCTTTGAATGGATGCCTTCCTTTTGCTTTCATGAATTTGGTGAACTTCTTTATCATAAGACTCAAATCTTCTTCTTCATTTTCTGAGTCTTCTTCTTCCTTTTTATTTTTACCTTTGGAAATTTCGGTTTTGAAGGCTAAGTTCTTCTTTTGATATTGTCCTTCTTCTTCATTTAGCCTTCCAAGCTCAAGCTCATGCTCTCTTAGCTTTCCAAAGAGCGCCGCCATTGACATAGTCGCAAGGTTTTGTGACTCCGAGATGGCCGTCACCTTAGGTTGCCATTTCCTATCCAAAGATTTTAAAATTTTAACATTCAATTCATCAACGTCAAAGATTTTACCTAATCCGATGAGATGGTTCACAATATGAGTGAAACGCTTTCGAACGTCGAATATAGTTTCACCTTGTTGCATCCGGAACATCTCGTATTCTTGGATTAGGGAATTTTTTCATGCTCTCTTAACGTCGTCAGTACCTTCGTGGGTCACTCTTAGCATTTCCCACATCTCCTGAGCACTTTTACAAAAAGAAATCTTGTAAATCTCGTCAAGGGTTAAAGCAGATGAAATTATATTTCTAGCCCTAACGTCAAATTGTGCTTTTCTGTTTTCCTCTGTTGTCTATCTAGAAAAAGGATTAGGAACGTCAACACCATTCTCAGTAACTTTAGGAATATAGGGACCGTTTAAAACAGCGTCCCAAATGCCTCTATCAACAGACTCTAAAAATATTTGCATTCTTACTTTCCAGAAAGGATAATTTTGACCCGTAAAAAGTGGGGGTCTGTTGATAGACGCACCTTCGGCAAAAGTTTGATTTTGTCCGGCCATTTTCGAAAAGTTTGAATGACTATCAAAGCAAGCTCTGATACCACTTGTTAGAATCGCGCAGCGGAATGTTCGCGTGGTCGGACAAAAACCAAGAGGGGGGGTGAATTGGTTTCTTAAAAAAAATTAGGTTTTCAAAATTTTTCCCAAATTTTACCAATTAAAAAGCTGTGTAAACGTAAATAAGATAGAGATAGAGTCTTACACAAGAGATTTATACTGGTTCGGATCAAAAGACCCTACGTCCAGTTGCTAATCACTCAAACAGAGGATTAACGCTATCACTATAATCAAAGTTGTTACAAATAGATAACAATTGAAAATACAAAGTAAAGAAAACACCTCTCTTGAAACCCACAAGAGATGAAGAACAGCTTTCCCCAGAGACGACACAACACACAATCCACTAAGAACTCCACTTAGTGATTCTTATCGCTTCTAGCCTACACCAGGTTCCAAAAGCCCCTTTTTCCTCTAACAAACAGTTCTCTGGCACTCACAGCACTTAAATTTTGTTTGAAAAAGGTTGTTCTATTTTTTCTGAGTGCCATAGAGAAGCTTAAGTAGAGAAATTAGGGTTTGGGAATTGGGATTTTCGGAACTAGGAGTCTTGGGATTACGGTTTTCGAAAATAGGTTTAATTTGAAGTTGAAAATCAAAATCTGACTGAAATAATCGATTAAATGAAGTGTTAATCGATTATTACAGGGCCAAAATCAACAGAACCCCAAAACTATGTGTTTTAATCGATTGAAAGCCCTATTAATCGATTAACAGGCCTGTTGATCGATTAACAGGTGTGTTAATCGATTATTACAGTGAACAGATACAGAAAATGGTTTTTCTCACTGTAATAATCGATTATCTGACCATTTAATCGATTAAAGCCGAGGCAAACTGATAAATGTGAGTTTTTGAAGCTTCTAAAGTGCAGACTATGTACCGGCTATCTTAAATTCTAATATTACAGACTCAAACTAATCAAAACAGAGTTATTACTCTATAAAACAAGTCTTCAACTCTCTAAGTTCTTTGTTCTTGAATCATCATCAAAATCAACAAGCTTCATGTCCATGTAAGTTCAATGTCAAGTCCTTGAATGTTCAACACTTTAGACATCCAGGATCTGGATGAGTCAGCAGAGATCTCCATGCCCCCGGAGTTTGAGTAGCAGCAGCAGCGGTATGGGGATGACTTTCCCAGTGTCCATCGCCACATGGATGACATCCGCCAGCAGCTAGATCAGATGTCCCTGAGGCAGAACGTCTTCGAGATGCGGCTAGAGACTATCAGCCAGAGGCAGGAAGGAGTGATACAAAGCTTGGACACGATCATCCAGCATGTGCTCGGCATGATCCGGAGCCAAGAGGAGTTTCAGAGGCATATGCTCCAATAGTTCCCTCCTCCTGAGCCGTCTTCAACCTCGTAGTCGATCCCACCGCCGCCTTAGGAACATTGTTGTATATATCTGCTGTACAAAATTCATGATATATAAATAAAATCTTTTTGTCAAACTGTTTGCCTTTACTCTCTTTCAAAAAAAAGACAGCGTACTAAAAAGAGACTAAAAAGTAAAAAGGCTTACGCACTATCTCCAAAAAGCCAAAATCCAAAATCGCGAGAAAAAAGAATAAACCGCAAAAAAATGAGAAACTAAAAATTCCCAAACATTAACCACCATTCTCCCATCAAAGAGAAAAGGCAAACAAGCAAAACACTCGCCTGCTCAAAGGCGTTACCAAAATCAACAAATCCCCAGCGGGTTCTTGCCTATGTAAAAGGCATTCACAAAAATCTCTAACAACCAACAAAGTCGAATGACTATTACAAAAGCACAAAAAACAAAAAAATCCCAGCACTCAACCAGCTGGGAGGAAGACCACCGAATTCACAGAACACTGGAAGACTTCACCAAAAAAGGCATTCACTCAACCGCCACCACAACTTCGTGACAAGAAAATTTCTGAAGACAAAGACCTGCACACAGGAAAGATCATTGTGCATGAACAAAATCAGTAAGCCGCACCAGTCCTACAAAGTGGACTTCCCAACCAGACAGGGGTTTGTACTTGTTGTTGTCGCCATCAAAAGAGGCGGTCAGAGTGACGCGATGGTTTTGAATGACTCGCGTTTTTTGAAAGAAGTGGTTGTCGCTGCCATCAAAAGAGGCAGTCGGAGCGACGTGATGGTTATAACTTCCATTTTCACGATTTATATGGGTGAGGTTACAACGCCTCTAGGTTGTCTGATAACCGAGCTGGACCAGGGGTGAGGTTTTTGAAAGGGAGTTTTTAGGTTGTCCGATAACCGAGCTGGACCTAAAAGCAAGGTTTTCGAAGAGGGTTCTTTTGGAGTCGCTACCGATGTTTTTACCGAAAGCATCGGAAAAGGAAAAAAAGAAGGCGTTGGTTATAACCAGAGTTGGGTAAGGGAGTTAGTTACGTGTAGGGAAGGTATTAGCTTCCCTACGATGCCCCTTTCAGGTTCCCTATGATAGGTCGGTTATTTTATAAACAAACTTTTTAAAATGATGCTTTTACCCTTTTATTTGCAAAATTGAAAGATAATGACTACATGGCCCTAGTAGCTATTGCACAAATTAATATAAGTAAAAAGGACGGTAAAAGAGAGGGAGAGAGTGAAGAAACCTCCGGAGCAAGCTTTGATTAATTCTTTAGAAATTAGGACGCGTTTTGGCAGTCCTTTGCTCTACAACATTGACTTTTCTCTCTCGCAACGCTATGAAAACTCTCTAAGAACTCTCAAAAAACTCTGGAAATGCTTCGGAGGGGCTCTAAAAGAGGAATTCTAAGAAATGTTAGAAGGAAAGGTGGAAGAACTATGTGAAATGAAGGGGAGAGCGCCCCCTTTTATAGGGATTCGTGCATGTCAGGTCGAGACCGCCGTGTCGCCTGGCAAGGTCGAGACGGCCGTCTCGCCATTCGGGACGACCATCTTGTCTTTGACAAATGGCAAGACAGTCGTCTCGCCAATCGGGACGGCGGTATCGATTTGCCAAATGGCGAGAGGGTCGTCTCGCCAAACGGGAAGGCGGTCTCGTCATGGCAAGTGGCGAGACAGCCGTCTCGCCAAGCGAGACGGCGGTCTCGACCTTACCAATGACGAGACGATGATCCTGATAAGCGAGACGACGGTCTCGACCTTTAAGGTGAATATCCTTATTTTTTGTACAGAAAAACCTTCCTACTCTAATATGGGGCCTAATAGTCTATCCTAGGGACCTTTTAGGCCTTGCCCGTCTTCGAATTGGAGGTCTTCTGCTCTTTATTTTGAGGCCGGGAAAGATTTGGGGTCTATAGTGGTTCAACGCCTTTAGGTTGTCTGATAACCAGGCTGAACATAAAGGCGAGGTTTTCGAAAAGGTTCAAGGAGTCGCCATTAGTGTTTTAACCTTAAACACTAAAAAAGGTGAAAAAAAGAGGAAGGCAGTGGTTTTAGAAAAAATCAATTTTGGCCATTACAACTAGAGTCAGGTAAGGGAGTTAGTTACTTGTGGGGAAGGTGTTAGCACCCCACAACGCCCCTTTCGGGTTCCCTATGATGGACTAGTTTAGAAAATAAATACTTAAAGAAATTATGCTTTTATCGTATTATTCTATCTACTTGCAGAATTTAAATGTCTACATGGTCCTATTATCTAATGCACACAAAGAAAGCGATAAAGAAAGTAGTAAAAGAGAGAGAGAATAGGGAAGGAACCTCCGAAGCAAGCTTTATATTAACCCTTTGAAACTTGAGGATGCTTTTTAGCAGTTCCCGCTGTAGACCACAAATCTTGCCCGGCCTCAAAATAAAGAGTAGAAGACCTCCAATTCGAAGATGGGCAAGGCCTAAAAGGTCCCTTGGATAGACTAATAGGCCCCATATTAGAGTAGGAATGTTTTTTGTACCGAAAAAATAAGGAATTTCACTTGGAAGGCCGAGATCGTTGTCTCGCCATCGACAAAGGGCGAGACCGTCGTCTCGTTTGGCGAGATGGTCGTCTCGCCACTTGCCAATGGTGAGACCGTCTTCTCATTTGGTGAGATGGCCTTCTCGCCAATGGCGAGACCACCGTCTCGTTTGGCGAGACGACCTTCTTGCAATTTGTCAAGGGCGAGACCACCGTCCCGTTTGGCGAGACGACCATCTCGACCTTGTCAGGCGCGAATCCCTATAAAAGGAGGGCGCGTCCCCCTCCTTTTCACACCATTATCCAACTTTTCCTTCTAGAATATCTTCTAATTCTTCTCCTAGGATCCCTCCGAAGCATTTTTGGAGTTTCTTAGCATTCTTAGAGGGTATTCTGTAGCGTTGTGAGGAAGAGCGACCAACGTTGTAGAGTGAGGGATTGCCAAAAAGCATCCTACTTCAAGAATTTTAAATATGAAAGTTTGCTTCAAAGGTTCCCATACTTTCTCTCTTTCTTTTACCGCTTTTTCTTTATATTTACCTTGCATTAGCTGTTATGGCCATGTAGTCAATATTTTAAATTTCGCAAATAAATAAAGGGTTGTAGACCCCAAATCTTGCCCGCCCTCCAAATAAAGACCAGAAGACCTCCTATTTGAAGATGGACAAGCCTAACAAGCCATTAGGAGAGACTATTAGGCCCCATACTAGGATAGGAGGGAGTTTCTGTACCAAAAAATAAGTTTTCTCGCCTCGAAGGGACGAGACCGCCTTCTGGACAACCCAGACCGCCGTCTCGCCTCACGTAGGACGCAAGACCGCCGTCTCGCTTAACGAGACGGCGGTCTCGCCACCTACGAAGGACGAGACGGCGGTCTCGTTCACCCAGACGGCGGTCTCGCCATTTTGACAGGTCGAGACGGCGGTCTCGACCCTGTCAGACGAGACCGGCGGTCTCGCCACCTGACAGCGCGAAAACCTATAAATAGGGGCTCTTCCCCCCTCATTTCCACACACCACAGCTGCATAGCTCTCCCTTCTCTCTAAAAACTTCTCTCTAGAATCCCTCTGACGCATTTCCGGAGCTTCTGAGTGCTTTCAAGAGTGATTTTCGGCGTTCGAGAGGTTTTCCGACGTCTTGTAGAGTGAAGGGCTGCCATAAAGCACCCTATTTTTTTAGAGAATTAATATAAAAAGCGTGCTTCGAAGGTTCAAATTCTCTCCCTTCACCTTTACCGTTTTTATCTTAAATTATGCAATAGATATTAGGGCCATGTAGTCATACTTTTAAATTCCGCAGAATAAAAAGGGCGAAAGTGTATTTTTCTAGTTTATCAATAAAATAAGTCGGCCTGTCATAGGGAACCCGAAAGGGGCGTCGTAAAGGGACTAATACTCCCTTTGCACGTAACCAACTCCCTTACCCAACTCTGGTTCTAATGACCAAAGTTGGTTTTCGAAAACCAACGCCTTTTAAAACCCCTTTTCCGATGTTTCCGGTAAAAACATCGGTGGCGACTCCATAGAACCCAAACTAAATAAATTCCTGGGTTAGCCCGGTTATCGGACAACCCAGGGATACTTTCGAAAACCTCGCCCCTAGGTTAGCCCGGTTATCGGACAGCCTAAAGGCGTTGTAACTACCAATAAAAAACGCGAAAATCAAAGAAGAGTCGAAAAACCATCGCGTCGCTCCGACCACGCCCCTTTTTGGGGAGGCAGCGACAGATGGCGACTCCACTGGGGAAGCCTAGAGAGTTAATCCCATTTAGTGATGGGCCAGCTTAAACAATAAATAAACCAAGAAAATAACACTTTTGCCCTTAACTTGTATTTATAACATGTTTATTGTTTGGCTTTAATAAATCGTTGATTTTTATAGTCGCAAATTGCTTGAAATATAAACTGCACACAATCCCTTGCACACTACAGTTCCCTCTATACCCGGGGGCAAGTGAGATAACCATAGGGAGTGGGTGGCAGGTACGGTTCGCTGCAGTTAGGGCCTTGTGCCCACCAGTGTGATCAGAAACCACCACTCAAGGTGATAACCTTCCTCTTTTGGCAACAAGACCGACTCTGGCCTTAGTGCTGAGCATGGTTGGACGGCTGGAGAGTGGGGACCCTATAATGGGGGCACCTTGGGGGCCTTAGCCTGGAGAGAACAGCTAGAACCTACCCTAACCAAAGCACCTTTCTGCAGGAAAACCCTACCTCGTGATAAAAACGAAAATCTCGCCTGTTCGGGGATGGTCGAATTGTGTGCATATGATTGTCGCATTTGTATGTTGCATGGCATAAACAAACAACAGAACAAAATTACAAAAAATATATACTTTACAAATAAACACCCTTATCTCGGACAGTCTGCCTTTTAACTAGCCTGGTTTCAAGTTCTTTGCAAGCTAAGTAGCCACACAGTTCCGACAGAAGAGATAAGGGACGATAAATATTCTTTCGCATAAAGCCATATTTTATCTCGGACAGTCTGCCTTTTAGCTAGCCTGGTTTCAGGTTCTTTGTAAGCTAAGTAGCCACGCAGTTCCGACAGAAGAGATAAAAGGCTATAAAATAAAAATCAAATAAAAATACCAAAACACCAAAAATAAATGAACAACTTTTGACAAAGTCAAACTCATCCATACTACATCATATCATGAGTAAAGAAAAACCAAGAGAGAAAATAAAAATGAGAGCGCATTCAGCATCATTTAAATAAAACCTCTCATACATAAGCATACTTATGGTAGTTTAAGCACTCAACATGCATTAATAAAACTTTTTCGGACATTCTAGAAAGTGGCTGGTCCTCTCCCCACTCGTACTCGTGCACAAAAAGCTAAAGCAATGGAAAAATTGGAGGAGCAGAACCGAAAACTTTCTGCGGAAGTCGACACCCTCTGGGAGCAGGTCGCCCAATTGATGGAGGTCATACGCCAAGGCCAGAGCAAGGGCGGCGAGGGCCAAGCTGAGTATATCCCTCCTCATGAGGAGGAGGAGGAGGAAGAACACTTCTATGGCGATAAGGATGTTAAGACTGTTCGCATCCTTACCCCAGAAGTATCCAAACAACAACTCTCCGCCCTGGAGGAGAGGCTGAAGGCGGTCGAAGGGCATAACTTCGACGTCAAGGAGGTGGCTGACATGTGCCTCGTAAAGGACATCCGCTTCCCTCCCAAATTTAAAATCCCGGACTTCCCCAAGTACGCCGGGATGACCTGCCCAAAGAACCATCTCACGATGTATTGCCGTAAGATGGCCGCCCATGCTGACAACGAGAAACTCCTGATCCACTGCTTCCAGGAGAGTTTGGCGGACACGGCTCTTAACTGGTACATGCAGTTAGAGAGAGGGCAGGTCCAGAACTGGAAACAGCTGGCAGACGCTTTTCTCCGTCGTTACCGATACAACATTGATCTGACACCTGACAGGTCAGATCTCAGAGCTCTAAGCAAGAGAAACGACGAGCCCTTTAAAGCGTATGCTCAAAGGTGGAGGGAAATGGCAGCCCAGATAGAGCCTCCTTTGACGGACAAGGAGACAGTGGCTATGTTCATCGACTCACTGACCGGAGCGTACTACGACAAGGCAATAGCCAGTACCTCCAACCTCTTCTCGGACATAGTCACTGTAGGCGAGAGGGTGGAGCAAGGACTGAGGAGCGGGAAGATCGCACAGTCTTCCCAAGCTGGTGTCTCCTTCAGGAAACCTGCCGGCAAGAAGAAGGATGAATCTGTGCACGCAATCAATTTTGCCACTCCTTCTTCTACCTCGCAAGCACCCAGGCAGCCCCGCAAGAAAGAAAGGAAGTTCACTCCAATCTCCACTTCCTACGGACTACTGCTACCTCAGCTATTGGAGGCTAAGCTCCTGGCTTGCGCCCCTCCCAAGAAGCAGTTGGAGCCTCCCTACCCCGAATGGTATAAACCCAACGAAAAATGCGCTTACCATTCGGGATCACCCGGGCACTCTACAGAAAATTGCTTGACCCTGAAGTATCGGGTTCAAGAACTAATCGACGCCGGGTGGATTACCTTTGACACCTCCGCTTCCAGCACGGACGACAAACCTCTGTCGAAGCCAGAGTAGCAGAGAGGGAGGACCGGGAGGATCAGCCCTAGGGTCTTTTGTTTCATTTTTAAGCTTTTTCTATATCTCCTGCGGTCCCCGCCCGTGGCCGCAGGAATTTTGATTAAAAAGGGCTTGTACATACATTCTCATTTTCATTAAATATACGAGGCATTTTGTCATATTCATTCTTTTCCCTCTTCTATTTATTATTCTTTCAAAATGAATAATAAAATCTATAACTAAAACAGAACCTAAAACGCATCATGTCTATGATTGATGAATCTCCGTGGACTCTGGAAACGGAAGACGAATGGATTGAGTCCGACAGTGAGCAGGAGACCATTTCTCCGGACATGCAAAGGATGCTGGAAAAGGAAACACGCATCATACAACCTCATCAGGAGGGAATAGAAGCCGTTAATTTGGGAAAAGAGGATGAGGAGAAGAAGGTGAACATCGGCACCCAAATGGAAAGTGACATGAAAAAAGGGTTAATACTGCTTCTGAAAGAATATATAGATGTATTCGCTTGGTCATACCATGACATGCCGGGACTCGACACGAATATAGTGGAGCACAGATTGCCACTGAAAGAGGGGTGCCGACCTGTAAAGCAAAAGCTCAGGAGAATTAAACCCGACTGGTCCTTAATGATAAAAGAAGAGGTGCAAAGGCAGTTGGATGCCAATTTCCTGGTAGTTTCTAAATACCCAGAGTGGTTGGCCAACATAGTACCCGTCATCAAAAAGACCGGGAAGGTCAGAGTTTGCGTGGATTATAGGGACCTCAATCGAGCAAGTCCAAAGGACGACTTTCCCCTACCACACATAGATACACTGGTAGACCATACCGCTACCAACACGTTGTATTCCTTCATGGACGGGTATGCGGGGTACAACCAGATCAAATTGGCCGTTGAAGATAGAGAAAAAACCTCCTTCATTACACCATGGGGTACTTTCTGCTATCGGGTAATGCCGTTTGGGCTAAAGAATGCAGGGGCTACCTACCAAAGGGCTATGGTCACGCTATTCCATGACATGATCCACAAGGAAATAGAAGTGTATGTGGACGACATGATCGCCAAGTCCCGAAATGAAATGGACCACATTCAATATCTCCAAAAACTTTTTGATCGACTTCGGAAGTACCAACTTAAGCTAAACCCGGCAAAATGTACTTTTGGAGTACGATCAGAAAAACTCTTAGGGTTCATTGTCAGTGAAAGAGGAATCGAGGTGGACCCCGACAAAACAAAGGCGATTTTGGAAATGCCTCCACCAAAACGGAAAAAGAGGTCAGAGGTTTTCTAGGCCGGATAAACTACATTGCCCGTTTCATCGCACAGTTAACAGATAAATGTATCCCCATCTTTAAACTGTTGCGTAAGAATCAGCCCACGGTGTGGAACGAAGAATGCCAAAAGGCGTTTGATAAAATCAAAGCCTGTTTAACCAATCCACCAGTGTTGGTACCACCCGTTGAAGGGAGACCTCTGATCCTATATTTGTCAGTTCTCGAAGAGTCAATGGGATGTGTGCTCGGTCAGCATGATGACACCGGAAGAAGGGAACGAGCCATTTATTATCTCAGTAAGAAATTCTCGGACTACGAAACCCGTTATACACCATTCGAAAAAACATGTTGTGCATTGGTGTGGGTCACTCAGCGTCTCAGACAGTACATGGCTCGACATACAACATGGTTGGTTTCCAAAATGGACCCGATCAAATACCTCTTCGAGAAGCCCATTTTGACTGGAAAAATAGCTAGGTGGCAGGTTCTTCTCTCAGAATTTGACATTATCCACGTCACCCAGAAAGCTATTAAAGGAAGTCCCCTAGCGGATTACCTAGCTCATGGATCCACAGATGAATACCAATCTTTACAAGATGATTTTCCCGATGAGCACATCATGCACATCGAACACGAAGAGACCAAAGAAGAGATGTGGACCATGTTCTTCGATGGGGCTTCCAACATGCTTGGACACGGGATAGGAGCCATTTTGATATCCCCCGAAAAGAAACACATTCCTGTAACGGCCAGGCTTAATTTCAATTGTACCAACAATATGGACGAATACGAAGCATGTGCGCTAGGAATCCGAGCAGCTCTAGATCATGGGGTCTCTAAGCTCAAAATATTCGGTGACTCATCCCTTGTCATCTATCAACTTAAGGGTGAATGGGAAACGCGAAACTCAAAGTTGATCCCATATCTAGAGTACATCCACGAGCTAGTCTCGAGAATGAAGAGCGTTACTTTTCAGTACATCCCTCGGGAAGACAACCAAATTGCTGACGCCCTCGCCACACTATCATCCATGTTTGCCCTGGACCAAGAACATGAGATGCCAATCATTCAAGTTAAACTGCATGATAAACAGGCTTTCTGCATGGCAGTAAGTGGCGAGCACGATCAAAACCCCTGGTACCATGACATTAAGCGGTACCTCATGAAGGGCGAGTACCCCGAGGGAATCAGTGACAATGATAAGCGGACCATTCGCAAAAGGGCCGTAGGGTTCACGTTGATTGAAGGAACCCTCTACAAAAAGAGCCCCGATTCCACCCTCCTAAGGTGTGTGGACCCAGAAGAAGTCCAAACATTGATAAAAGAAATCCACAAGGGGACTTTTGGAACCCACGCACCCGGGCATGTCATGGCAAAGAAAATCCTCAGGGCAGGGTACTATTGGTCCACGATGGAGGCAAATTGTCACCAATATGCCAAGAAATGTCACAAGTGCCAAATATACGCCGATAACATTCATGTGCCACCCGCACCTCTCAGTAACCTGGCTACACCATGGCCATTTTCTATGTGGGGCATGGACGTCATCAGACCCATTGAACCCAAAGCATCTAACGACCATCGCTTCATATTGGTAGCAATCGACTATTTCACCAAGTGGGTCGAGGCAGCATCATATGCACATGTAACCCGGAAAGTGGTAACCACCTTCATCAAGAAAAACATTATATGTCGGTACGGCGTCCCTCATAGGCTCATTACTGATAATGGGACCAATCTCAACAATAAGATGATGGAGGAACTATGCTAAGACTTCAAAATCCAACACCACAATTCCTCTCCGTACCGACCTAAGATGAACGGTGCAGTAGAGGCGGCCAATAAAAATATCAAAAGAATCATTCAGAAAATGGTGGTCACCTACAAAGATTGGCATGAAATGCTACCCTTTGCCTTGCATGGTTACCGAACGTCGGTACGGACCTCCACAGGGGCTACCCCGTTTTCCCTCGTATACGGAATGGAGGCCGTGCTACCAGTAGAGGTCGAAATACCCTCCCTACGAGTCGTCACGGAAGCTAAATTGACAGAAGTTGAATGGGTCCAAAACCGGTATGATCAATTGAACCTAATCGAAGAAAAACGATTGGACGCCATATGTCGGGGGCAGGCTTACCAGAGGAAAATCAAGAGGGCCTACGACAAGAAGGTCAATCCCCGCACTTTCCAAGAAGGAGATCTGGTAGTAAAGAAACTACTTCCAGCCCAAAAAGACAAAATCGGGAAATGGGCAGCTAACTACGAAGGACCCTTTGTGGTCAAGCGAGCCTTCTCGGGAGGAGCCCTTATTCTCACCAACATGGATGGAGAAGAGCTCCGTTACCCTGTCAACTCAGATGCGGTGAAAAAATACTACGTCTAAAAGACATTGCTCATGACCCGTCAGGATGAAAACTCGCAAAGAGCGTCCTGGGCAAAAGATAGGGCCTACATACCTCGCTAGGACACGTCCTAGGCAACAATTAGAGGTTATACAAAAAAAACACAAAAAAAAACAAAGAATATATATAGAGCAATGATTACCTTAGCCGAAAACCGCAAAGGCGACTAAGGTAATACCTTCACAAAGGCAAGTAGACTTCGCATGGTCTTTACTCCGGACTCGGGCATCTCGACTGAAGGGACCAGGAAAAGCGGGGAAACAGAGATCACAGACATGATTGTGGCATCCTCATACAGTTTAGCCAACCTTGGCCAGCCATGCTTACAAATTCCTCTGTAAACCCCCATGTAAAAAATAAACCACTTGTTTATATCAATAAAGTTGTTTTTTCCCTCTTTACCTACTTGTGTAAATGCCTCTGTATTAATGAAATATGAGCATGCATAAAACAAGCAATTCGAGAAAACATAAAAACAAAAGATGAACATCACCAACCAGGGCCGTCCCAAGTAAAAAGTGCAAGGCATCCTGCTAGATCAAAAACCCGCAAAGGGCGGTCTAGGCAAAAGATAAGGCTTTTGTAAAAAGAAAAAAAAAAGCCCATCAAAATGTCTCAAAACAAAGAATCAAAACCCGCTAGATCGAAAACCCGCAAAGGGCGGTCTAGGCAAAAGATAGGGTTAAAACTAAAAGTGCAAAAAGAATAATCACGAGAGAACAAAAAGAAGGAAAGTACCGGTCACCTTCTAGATGTCCTCAACTAAAATAAAACTGCATCAAATAGCATCCACACACAAATAGTCGCACAAAAATGACTTTGTCAAAAGTAAAATAAACAAAAGTACATAGACAAAAAAGAGACATTCATGCCAAGAAGATCATCTTCATAAAGGCATCTCGGTACAATTTCGTGCATCTTTTTGTTATCCTTTCCAAAGTTCAGTTCAACAAAAAAGGGAAAAACTAAGAGTAAAAGGACGTACGCTCAGGAAAAAGCCAAAGTCCTAAAATTGTGAAAAAAAAAAAAGAAACAAAACCGCGAGAAAAAGGCAGGATTAAGCCATCTCACCAACCAACAAAGTTTCGACTACCAGACAAGAGTCGAACAAAACCAAAATCCATCCGACCAACCAGCCAGGAACGGATGATCACTACCAAAAGAACAAAAACAAAGGATCCCCGAAAATCAACAAGGCCGGATGAACACCAACAAAATCCCCGACGTGACCCGGATAACTATTCAGGAAATCCGAAAAGCAGCACTCTCCAGAGAGTTGCGCCTGATCTGCGCTCGAGCCGGATCAGTAAGTCGCACTACCACCCTGATGGGGGGTTCATACCCATCCAGTCCCGCACAACGGACTATACCAGCCTGATGGGGGATTCATACCCATCAACCGAAGGATCGGCTACCGTTAGAAGGAGCATCCTAAGGTTTCACATCGGCGCATGAGCTACCCGAGCAGTAAGCCGCCACCACCACCGGTCCCACACAACGGACTGCAACTACCACCCTGATGGGGGGTTCATACTCATCAACCGAAGGATCGGCTCTGTCAGAAGGAGTTCTTGAGGTCTTACCACGTTTTCACCGAAGGGATCGGCTACGTCAGAAGTAGTATCTCGGAAGTGCACGAACACCAAAGTTTTCCCCAGAAGATCAACCGCCGCAAGACGGGACGTCTGAAGGGCAACCGGGCAAGAGGGTCAACTCCTTTACCCCCCAGTCGATCATCCTGACACAGAAGGCCAGCAGTCGACTGGACGGATAAAGGGGGGGCAGCTGTAGACCCCAAATCTTGCCCGACCTCCAAATAAAGACCAGAAGACCTCCTATTTGAAGATGGACAAGCCTAACAAGCCATTAGGAGAGACTATTAGGCCCCATACTAGGATAGGAGGGAGTTTCTGTACCAAAAAATAAGTTTTCTCGCCTCGAAGGGACGAGACCGCCTTCTGGACAACCCAGACCGCCGTCTCGCCTCACGTAGGAGGCGAGACCGCCGTCTCGCTTAACGAGATGGCGGTCTCGCCACCTACGAAGGACGAGACGGCGGTCTCGACCCTGTCAGGCGAGACCGGCGGTCTCGCCACCTGACAGCGCGAAAACCTATAAATAGGGGCTCTTCCCCCCCACTTCCACACACCACAGCTGCATAGCTCTCCCTTCTCTCTAAAATCTTCTCTCTAGAATCCCTCCGACGCATTTCCGGAGCTTCTGAGTGCTTTCAAGAGTGATTTTCGGCGTTCGAGAGGTTTTTCGACGTCTTGTAGAGTGAAGGGCTGCCATAAAGCATCCTATTTTTTTAGAGAATTAATATAAAAAGCGTGCTTCGAAGGTTCAAATTCTCTCCCTTCACCTTTACCATTTTTATCTTAAATTATGCTATAGATATTAGGGCCATGTAGTCATACTTTTAAATTCCGCAGAATAAAAAGGACGAAAGTGTATTTTTCTAGTTTATCAATAAAATAAGCCGGCCTGTCATAGGGAACCCGAAAGGGGCGTCGTAAAGGGACTAATACTCCCTTTGCACGTAACCAACTCCCTTACCCAACTCTGGTTCTAATGACCAAAGTTGGTTTTCGAAAACCAACGCCTTTTAAAACCCCTTTTCCGATGTTTCCGGTAAAAACATCGGTGGCGACTCTATAGAACCCAAACTAAATAAATTCCTGGGTTAGCCCGGTTATCGGACAACCCAGGGATACTTTCGAAAACCTCGCCCCTAGGTTAGCCCGGTTATCGGACAGCCTAAAGGCGTTGTAACTACCAATAAAAAACGCGAAAATCAAAGAAGAGTCAAAAAACCATCGCGTCGCTCCGACCGCGCCCCTTTTTGGGGAGGCGACGACAAGGGTAAAAGTGTCATTTTTAAGGTTTATTTATGAAATAAACACCCTATCATAGTGAACCCGAAATGGGCGTTGTAGGGAAGCTAACACCTTCCCTACATGTAACTAACTCCCTTACCCAACTCCGGTTATAATGGCCAAAGTTGGTTTTTCAAAACCAATGCCTTCCTTTTTCCTTTTCCAATGTTTCCGGATAAAACATTGGTGGCGACTCCAAAACCCATTTTTGAAAACCTCGCCTTTAGGTTCATCCCAGTTATCGGAAAACCTAAAGGTGTTGTAACATCACCTTTAAAACACGAGCAAAAGTCAGAAACCATCGCGTCACTCCGACCACCTCTTTTGACGGTGGCAACAGATGGCGACTTCACTAGGGAAGCCTAGAGAGTTGATCCCATTTAGTAATGGGTCAGTTTAGTAAATAAACTTAAAAATTTTGCTTTTACCCTACCTTGTTTTATAACATGTTTTTATTTGCTTGGCTTTAATAACTGTTGTTTGTTTATTTTACGCAATTGTTTGAAATACAAACTATACACAAACCCTTGCACACAACAGTTCCCCCTATACCCGGGGGCAAGTGGGAAATCCATAGGGAGTGGGTGGCAGGTACGATTTGCCGTAGTGAGGGCCATGAGCCCACCGGTATGATCGAAAACAACCACTCAAGGTGATAACCTTCCTCTTTTGGCACAAAGACTGACTACGGCCTTAGTGCCATGCGTGGTCGGAAGGCTGGAGAGTGGGGACCCTATAATGGGGGAACCTTGGGGGCCTGACCTTGGTGAGGAAAATTAAAACTACCCTGAATATGCACTCTTCTGCAGGAAAACCCTACCTCGTAATTCAAAACGTCGTCCTACTTGTTCACGAATGAGTGAAATTGTGTGTGCATTTGTTTGTGTGCATTTGATTGCATAGCATAACCATACAATAGATAAAAATAGAAAAACCACAAAAATATTTTTGCAATAAACACCCTTATCTCAGACAGTCTGCCTTTTAGCTAGTCTGGTTTCAGGTTCTTTGTAAGCTAAGTAGCCACGCAGTCCGACAAAAGAGATAAGGGATGTTAAAATTATCCTTTCGCAATAAACCATTTTTATCTCGGACGGTCTGCCTTTTAGCTAGCCTGATTTCAGGTTCTTTATAAGCTAAGTAGCCACACAGTCCGACAAAAGAGATAAAAGGTTATAAAATAAATAAAAATCAAATAAAATGAAAATGGGATCTTGTTCGTAAAACATCAAATTCATAAAACATCCATATAGGTAGTTTATTTTTGAAAAAAACAAAACAAAAACTATCATGCATCATGTAGAAATAAAACATGATAATGTTTGTTAGAATCGTGCAGCGGAATGTTTGCGTGAACGGACAAAAATCAAGAGGGGGTGAATTGGTTTCTTAACAAAAATTAGGTTTTAAAAATTTTCCCCAAATTTTACTGATTAAAATGCTGTGTAAACGTAAATAGGATAAGGATAGAGTCTTATACAAAAGATTTATACTGGTTCGGATCAAAAGACCATATGTCCAGTTGTTAATCACTCAAACAGAGGATTAACGATGTCACTATAACCAAATTTATACAAGTAGATTATAAATAAAAAGATAAGGTAACGAAAACACCTCTCTTGAGTCACACAGGAGATGAAGAACAATTTTCCCTAGAGACGGCACATCACACAATCCACCAAGAACTCCACTTACTGATTCTTATCGCTTCTAGCCCACACTAGGTTCCAAAAGCCCCTTTTTCCTCCAACAAACAGTTCTTTGGCAATCACAGCTCTCAAATTTTGTTTGAAAAAGGTTGTTCAATTTTTCTGAGAGCCTTAGAGAACCATAAGTAGATGAATTAGGGTTTGGGAATTGGGGATTTTCGAAACTTGGTGTATTGGGACTAGGGTTTTCGAAAATAGGTTTAATTTAAAGTTCAAAATGCAAATTTGACTGAAATAATCGATTATCTCAAGTGTTAATCGATTATTACAAAGCCAAAATCAACAGGAACCCACAACACACTACTTTAATCGATTATTTGCCCTGTTAATCGATTAATAGGACTGTTAATCGATTAACAAAAGTGTTAATCGATTATTACAGAGAGTTGATATAGAAAATGCAAAAAATGGTTTTTCTCTCTGTAATAATCGATTATTTGGCCTATTAATCGATTAAACCAGTGGGTTTTTGATAAAAATGAGTTTTTGAAGCTTCTAAAGAGTAGGCTATGTACTATTTATCTTGGACTCTAATATTATAGACTCAAACTCATCAAAACAGAGATATTACACAAGAATACAAGTCTTCAACTCTCTAAGTTCTTTGTTCTTGAATCATCATCAAAATCAACAAGCTTCATGTCCATGTAAGTTCAACATCAAGTCCTTGTATGTTTCAACAATCTCCCCCTTTTTGATGATGATCAAAATTTTCTTTTAAAGCCTTGTAATAACCTATTTTATCTGTCACACTAGCAAAAACATTAAACATACCAGATAATATTTAAATTTAATCATAAGAGGCTTTAAATATTTCTCCCCCTATTTTGATTATGATAAAAAAAATTAAGAGCTCCCTCTCAAAATATGCATAACCTGGAAATAACTCCCCCTCAAACAAAGCAATAAAAGAATACAAATTTTATTTCATAAGTGAAAGTGATTTACAACACAAGAAATGAAAACAATATTAAAATTCTTCATTATCGCTATGAAAGTGAGCATCAAATTTATTCTCTAAGTGACACACTTTATCATCTACATCAGAGATACGACGAATGATTTCCTCATGCCGTACTCCAGAAAGAGTGAAGAATGCCTGCATCCTCTGGTTCATATCAGATAACATGTCTTCCATAGATTGATGGGTTTCAGGATGACCAGAAGATGTTCCAGCACTTTGAATCTGATCAGAGGGAAACGCAGCAGCAGGAGGCATATCTTCGTCAGAATCTTCATCATCTGCATCTGTGTTTGGAACGTCATCCTTGTGAACATAAGTATTATTTACATGCACCATTTGGAGTTGAGTTAATGTGTTGTCCAGCATGCGGTTTAAGTTTGTCGTTCGTACCGTTTGTTCCCCTTCGACATTCACTCCTTTGTATTCAAGAATGCGAGAAATAAGGAGAGCATAGGGAATTTTGAAGGTAGGATGACGTTTGGCCTTCAACATAGTCATTGTGACAAGGCTGCCCCAATCTATTGGCTCATTATTCATTATTGCATGAATAATGCGAAGATCTATTGAAGAGCATTGGGCATGGTTGGTTGCTCGGGGACATAAGATCCAGACGAGTAGATGCAGGAGTAGGCGTTCCTCCTTCTTTAATGGTCCAGCTAGAAGAAGACGCCCAATCTCCATGGAAGGGTTACGAAGAAAAGAATGGTAAGTCATGATCCTGTCAAAGTCATCTAACTCGGCAAAAATGTTAATAGCATCATCTCTTATAGGAAAATGTGCAACGTTTTCCCATATATCGTCATCAAGAATAATGGATACTCCCTTAACACAAGAGGTAGCTACTTGATCTCTAAATTTAAAGCAAGAGTAAAATACCCTAACTAAGTCAAGATAGTATGTACCTTGCATTTGGATAAAAGGGAGAACTCCTTGAATTTCAAGAAGATTAGGAAAATTAAATCCCCTATTGATGAATTGATCACCAATAAGGAATTTTGGAGTGATAATACCTCGTTCCTTCCAAAAAGTCAGAAATTCCTGTCGGCCCTCAGCATCAGAGATCCATCCTTCGACAGAATTAGGACGGGGATGAGATGCAGGTGCAAATCTTCTTCTGGTGGGAATTTTAGCACAAGAAGATGAGGCCATTGTATAATTAGAGGAGTAACAAGATAGTTTGGGAAGACAAGTGATGTTAGAAGAAGGAAAGAATGATAGAATGAAGCTAGAAAGCTTGGATTCAAGAGTGAGAGGTGTGGAGAAGTGAAATGGAGGTTTCCTATGTATAAACAACATCTCCAACGATCATTTGAGAGTGCATAGGGACCAAAAGAGCCGTTGGCAACGGCTAGAAAACTAAAACAATAAGGTTTAATCGATTAAAGCTTGAAATAATCGATTAAACTAGTAATAGACCCCTTTAATCGATTAAATCAAGTTGTTAATCGATTAACACTGTATTTAATTGATTATCTGATGAATTAATCGATTAATCGAGTGAGTAATTTCATATTTTGGGCATTTGGGTGCAAATAATCGATTATAACTTCAAATAATCGATTATTCTAGAGAGTTCATCAAATTTTTGAGGTTTAGACACATGATAATCTATTAACATCCTACATAATTGATTATAACATTACAACCATCCAAAAACTGTTTAATTAAGCAGAATTTAAGCTATATCTAATATCCCTAAGTCTCTTCTAAGATCATAGAATCTATCCTTGGGAAGAGGCTTAGTAAAAATATCTGCTAATTGATGTTTTGTATCAACATACTCAATTTTACAGTTTCCTTTACTTATATGATCTCTCAAGAAATGATGTCTAATTTCTATATGTTTAGTCCTAGAGTGCATTACTGGATTCTTAGTAAGATTGATTGCACTTGTATTATCACACATCAAAGGAATGTCACATAGAAAGATACTATAGTCTTCTAATTGTTGTTTCATCCACAAAATTTGTGCATTGCAATTACCAGCTGCAATATATTCAGCAAGCAACACATGCCTGTTTCTTAGAATGCCAAGATACTAAGGATGATCCTAACAAATGACATGTCCCACTAGTACTTTTTCTATCTATTTTGCATCCACCATAATCAGCATCAGAATAACCTATTAAACTAGTACAAGCTTCAGATGGATACCATAAACCAAAACCAATAGTTCCTTTTAAATATTTTAAAATACGTTTTACTGCAGCTAGGTGAGATTCTTTTGGACATGCCTGAAATCTAGCACACACACACAAACAGAATGTATAATATTATGTCTACTTGCAGTCAAGTACAATAGTGATCCTATCATACCTCTATACATGGATTGATTAATTTTCAAACCTGATTCATCCTTGTCTAAATAACATGAAGTTCCCATGGGTGTGTTAGCTTCCTTTGAAGTGTCCATTCCAAACTTCTTGAGAATCTCTTTGTAGTATTTGGTTTGAGAGACAAAAATGCCATCTTTAAGTTGCTTGATTTGAAGTCCAAGGAAGAACGTTAATTCTCCCATCATAGACATTTTCAATTCTCCCTGCATTATCTTAGCAAATTTTACACACAAAGAATTATCAGTTGATCCAAAAATGATATCATCATACTTGAACCAATAAGATATGTTCTTTTACTTTCTTTATAAACAAAGTAGAATCAATTTTTCCTCTAGAAAAATTATTTGAAGTTAGAAAGCTACTTAATCTTTCATACCAAGACCTAGGAGCTTGTTTCAAACCATATAATGCTTTCTTCAATTTAAAAATATGATTAGGATAACTAAAATCTTCAAATCCAGGGGGTTGCTCCACATAAACTTCTTCTTTAATAAACCCATTCAAAAATGCATTTTTAACATCCATTTGATATAATTTAAATTTCATCAATGATGCATAAGCAAGAAGTAGGCGTATAGCCTCTAACCTGGCAACAGGAGCATAAGTTTCATCATAATCAATACCTTCCTCCTGACAGTAACCTTTGGCAAAAAGTCTGGCTTTATTCTTTGTTATATTTCCATCTTCATCAAGTTTGTTTCTAAATACCCATTTAGTTCCAATTACTTGATGTGATTCTTGTCTTGGGATTAATTCCCAGACTTGATTCCTTTCAAATTGATTAAGTTCTTCTTGCATAGCTATGCACAATTGGTCATATTTAAGCATTTCCTCAACATTCACTACTACAAATAAGGCCTTCAACGTCGGTTCTGGAAGGCCTTCAACGTCAGACTTGATTCCTTTCAAATTGATTAAGTTCTTCTTGCATAGCTATGCACAATTGGTCATATTTAAGCATTTCCTCAACATTCACTACTACAAATAAGGCCTTCAACGTCGGTTCCAGAACCGACGTTGTATCAGGCGACGTTGAAAGTCTTATTTTTCAAATCAAATTTTTTTATTTATTTCTAACCCCTCTATTTATCTAGAAATCCCCCTCTCTTTTATATTATATTTTTATTAGGTCCCTCTCTCTTTTATATTATATTTTTATTATGTATCATATTTTTTTAAAGTTTAAAGCATTACCAAATTATTTTTTTGTTGCTGACTCCTCGACGGATTCGAACCCAGTACCTTAGTGTTGGAGGCTGATACTCCAACCACTAAACTACTCGAATTTTTTGATAGTAACTTACAAATAAATTATATTTATATACAAATAAATATATATCCGTGTAAATATATAAATACAAATATATTTATATATTTTGATATATTTAAATAATTATATATTTATATATTGGATGTGAGGGCACGCTCGAAGGTGAAAGTGTGTGTCGAGTGGGTTTTCAAAATTTGATGCCAAATTTGTGAGCGAGTCTCTTTATATGAGTTTGTAATTTAATGACAGAATATAATATTTATAATTTATTTATATAATGATATAAAATAAATTTGGGAAACGCATCATTCGCTCAAGTGACACATTCGCTCAAGCGAAAAATACCAATTTTCGCTCAAGCTAGGCTTGAACGAGTGAATTTACTGTGAGCTTTAACGTATTTTCACTTAAGCGAGAGTCAATCTCACTTTCACCCTCGATCACGCCATCACATCCAACATAAAAATATATAAATATATCAAAATATATAAATATATTTGTATTTATATATTCTATATTTATATATTTACACGGATATATATTTATTTGTATATAAATATAATTTATTTGTAAATTATTATCAAAAAATTATAGTAGTTTAGTGGTTGGAGTATCAATTTTCAACTCTATAAAATACTATATTCGAATCCTATCAGTGACAATTCTCTAACTTAAGTGAATTTTTTATTGAAAAAAATAAAAACACTTTCCAGAAAATATATATATAAATAAATATATATTTACATGGATATTTATTTGTATATAAATATAATTTATTTGTAAGTTATTATCAGAAAATTACAGTAGTTTAGTGGTTGGAGTATTAGCTTTCAATTCTAAATTACTCGGGTTCGAATCTGTCGTTGACAATTCTCTAACTTAAGTGAATTTTTGGCTGAAAAAAAATAAAATCACTTTCCAGAAAATATAAATAAATATATATTTACACAAAATATATATTTATTTGTATATAAATATAATTAATTTGTAAGTTATTATCAGAAAATTACGGTAGTTTAGTGGTTGGAGTATCAACTTTCAACTCTAAAGTACTTGGGTTCGAACTCCTGTCGTTGACAATTCTCTAACTTAAAAGAATTTTTGGTGAAGACACATTCAACGTCGGTTCATCCGGAACCGACGTTGAAAGTGTCCATACAAAGACTTTCAACGTCGGTTCATCTAGAACCGACGTTGAATGTACTTTCTACGTCGGTTGACTTGGAACCGATGTTAAAAGTGTCCAACATTCAACTTTCAACGTCGTTTTTTAACCAACCGACGTTGAAAGTGTATTTAATGTCGGCTCAGCTTTAACCGACGTTAAATGACGACGTTGAAAACATATTTTGTAGTAGTGATTTTTGGGTTCTATCTATGACACAAAAGCTACAGACATGTAGAAATTAGTCATATTTCTAGTTCTTACCCCTTTTGAGATATCACCAATAATATTGTCCATTGAAAGTCCTCTTGGTGATTGCCATTGTTTTGCTAATTCAGGTGTTTGAGAAGGCTCATTTTCTTCCAAATACAATTCATCAAGAGCCTCTCTTATGTACTCATCATCACCTGCAATTTCTTTATTTGACTCAAGAGGATTTCCCCCAAGGTATACAATTTCATCAAAAGTAACATGTATAGATTCTTCAACATTTAAGGTTCTTCTATTAAACACTCTATAAGCTTTGCTTGTTAATGAATAACCTAAGAAAATGCCCTCATCGGCTTTTGAGTCAAATTTTCCTAAGTTGTCCTTTCCATTATTTAACACAAAGCACTTACATCCAAATATTTTCAAATGAGAAACATTAGGCTTTCTACCATTTAACAATTCATAGGGAGTTGATTTTATAATTGGCCTAATGAGCATTTTATTCAAAACATAACATGCAGTACTTACCGCATCAGTCCAAAAATATTTAGGAACATTTGATTCATTTAGCATTGTTCTAGCAAGTTCCTCTAGTGACCTATTTTTCCTTTCAACTACACCATTTTGTTGGGGAGTCCTAGGAGCAGAAAATTATGTAATATTCCATTTTTCTCACAATAATTTTCAAACCTTTCATTTTGAAACTCACCACCATGGTCACTTCTTAAAACTTTAATTCTTAAGTCTTTCTCATTTTGAATTTTCTTTGCAAACTTCGTAAAGACCTTAAAAGCTTCACTTTTCAATGTTAAGAAAAATGTCCAAGTATATCTAGAAAAGTCATCAACAATCACAAGAGCATAATAATTTCCACCAAAACTTTTTATCCTAGAAGGACCAAATAAATCTAAATGTAATAATTCTAAAGGTTTTGATGTGGAAATAACATTCTTTGATTTAAATTATGATTTTACTTGTTTACCTTTTTGACATGCATCACATAATCTATCTTTTTCAAACTTTAACTTAGGCAAGCCAATAACTAAGTCTTTTGAAATCAATTTGTTTAAATGATGCATATTTATATGAGCCGCTCTCTTATGCCATAACCATGGGTTCTCTTCCTTAGCAACTAAGAATGTTATACTAGTATCATGTATACAATCCAAATCAATCAAATATATGTTATTATGCCTAATGCCTTTCAATGCTACATTTTCGGAATCTATCAAATGTATGGTACAAAACTTACTTTCAAAGATTACCTTGAATCCTTTGTCACAAAGTTGACTTATGCTAAGGAGATTATGCTTTAGCCCATCAACAAGAAGTACATCCTTAATCTTCAAAGTGTTTGCACCACCTATATTTCCAATTCCAAGAATCTTTCCTTTGTTGTTGTCCCCATAAGTTACATATCCTTGTTCTTTAGCTTGGAAACTCAAAAATTTTGTTTTGTCTCCGGTCATATGTTTAGAGCATCCACTATCAAGATACCACATAAACTTCTTTGATTTGGAAGTTTCCTACAAAACAAGAACATAGTAAACTTAGGTCCCCATAACTTTTGGGTCCTTGGGGTTAGAGACAAACAATTCATTTAACTAAAGGAACCCAAATATATTTTCCTTTAAGAACACCAAAATGTTTGATTTTACATCTATTTGAAGTATGACCATGTTTCATACAGTAAAAACATGCTTTAGATGTAGCTTTTGAATATGATGCATTTCTAACAATAAATGCTCTAGTTCCTTTTTCAACCCATACTCTTTTATTTTTCATTTTAGGCTTTTTCAAAGGAACATGATGGTTTACCCTATTTTGAGCAATAACAACTTTATCTTTATTATTATTACTTAATTCCTTCTCAGCTTTATCAAGAAAATGATTAAGTATATCAATGTCATATTCATACTCTTTACAAGATGCACATGCTATATTCTTATCATCATTCTCATCTATACATACAATTTTCGTTTCTAAGGTTTCCTTTTCCTCTAAACATGTAATTTTCGTTTTTAAGGACTCTACCTCCTTTTCGGATCTATTTAAACACTTTTTCACAGCTTTGTATTCATTTTTCAAGTCCTTAAAGCACTAAACAATTCATTATATGCATTTTGCAATTCATCAAAATTATTTTCATCATCACTTGAAGATGAGTCAGAATCACTTACCTCAAAATCGGAAGATATATTGTCATTTGCCATTAAGCAAATATTGGCTTCAATTTCCGAGTCACTTAACTCTGAACTCGAATCACTATTGTCCCAAGCGATGTAGGCTTTCTTCTTGAAGAACTTTTTTCCTTTGTTATCTTCATTTTTCTTGTTTGGACATTCGGTCTTCACATGTCCTGTTTCACCACAACCATAACATTTGATATTTACGGAAGTATTTTCTTATACCTTTAAATGGATGCCTTCCTTTGGCTTTCATGAATTTTGTAAACTTCTTTATCATGAGACTCAATTCTTCTTCATCATTCTCCGAGTCTTCTTCTTCCTTTTTACTCTTACCTTTGGAAATTTCAGTTTTGAAGGCTAAGTTCCTCTTTTGATGTTGTCCTTCCTCATCATTTAGCCTTCCTAGTTCAAGCTCATGCCCTCTCAACTTTCCAAAGAGCGCCGCCATAGAAATTTTGGCAAGGTTTTGTGACTACGAGATGGTCGTCACTTTAGGTTGCCATTTCCTATCCAAAGATTTCAATATTTTCACATTTAATTCATCAACGTCAAAAATTTTACCTAATCCGGTGAGATGATTCACAATGTGTGTGAAACGCTTTTGAACGTCAAATATCATTTCGCCTTGTTGCATTCGGAGCATCTCATATTCTTGGATTAGAGAATTTTTCCGTGCTCTCTTAACATCGTCGGTACCTTCGTGGGTCACTCTTAGCATTTCCCACATCTCTTAAGCACTTTTACAAACAAAGATCCTGTAAAACTCATAAAGGGTTAAAGCATATGAAATAATATTTCTAGCCCTAACTTCAAATTGAGCTTTTATATTTTACTCCGCTGTCCATCTAGAAAATGGTTTAGGAACGTCTACTTTGTTTTCAGAAATTTTTGGAATATAGGGACCGTTTAAAATAGCGTCCCAAATGCCTCTATCAACAGACTCTAAAATGATTTGCATTCTAACTTTCCAGAAAGGATAATTTTGACCCACAAAAAGTGGGGGTCTGTTGATAGACGCACCTTCGGCAAACGTTTGATTTTGTCCGGCCATTTTCGAAAAATTTGAATGACTATCAAAGCAAGCTCTGATACCACTTGTTAGAATCGCGCAGCGGAATGTTTGTGTGAATGGAAAAAAACCAAGAGGGGGGGTGAATTGGTTTCTTAACAAAAATTAGGTTTTAAAAATTTTTCCCAAATTTTACCTATTAAAATGTTGTGCAAACGTAAATAGGATAAGGATAGAGTCTTACACAGAAGATTTATACTGGTTCGGATCAAAAGACCCTACGTCCAGTTGCTAATCACTCAAACAGAGGATTAACATTGTCACTATAATCAAAGTTATACAAGCAGATTATAAATAAAAAGATAAGGTAACGAAAACACCTCTCTTGGGTCACACAAGAGATGAAGAACAACTTTCCCTAGAGACGGCGCAACACACAATCCACTAAGAACTCCACTTACTGATTTTTATCGCTTCTAGCCCACACTAGGTTCCAAAAGCCCCTTTTTCCTCCAACAAACAGTTCTATGGCAATCACAACTCTCAACTTTTGTTTGAAAAAGGTTGTTCAATTTTTCTGAGAGCCTTAGAGAACCTTAAGTAGATGAATTAGGGTTTGGGAATTGGGGATTTTCGAAACTTGGTGTATTGGGACTAGGGTTTTCGAAAATAGGTTTAATTTGAAGTTCAAAATGCAAATCTGACTGAAATAATCGATTATCTCAAGTGTTAATCGATTATTACAGAGCCAAAATCAACAGGAACCCACAACGCACTGCTTTAATCGATTATTTGCCCTATTAATCGATTAACAGGCCTGTTAATCAATTAATAGAAGTGTTAATCGATTATTACAGAGAGCTGATACAAAAAATGTTTTTTCTCTCTGTAATAATCGATTATTTGGCCTATTAATCGATTAAACCAGTGGGTTTTTGATAAAAATGAGTTTTTGAAGCTTCTAAAGAGTAGGTTGTGTACTGGCTATCTTAGAATCTAATATTACAGACTCAAACTCATCAAAATAGAGTTATTACACAAGAATACAAGTCTTCAACTCTCTAAGTTCTTTGTTCTTGAATCATCATCAAAATCAACAAGCTTCATGTCCATGTAAGTTCAACATCAAGTCCTTGTATGTTTCAACAATGTTTAGGAAAAATAAACACTTGCATGCATGCCTGCATTAAGCGCCATATTCATAGCATGCATTTTGGTTTTTAGGAAATGGAGGGAACTGGTAGAAAATTAAAGAAAGTGGATATTCCCCGATATTATGCCGAGAAGTTAGAATGGCTTTGCGCGTTGATGCCATCAGAGGTTCGCTCCAACTTTGAAAAGTCCTACGGACGGATTCTTAACCTACTGAAGATTTGTGTCGATCCTTTTTTCATCAGCATTCTAGTCCATTTTTGGAACTCTAGTCTGCACTGCTTCGAATTTCTGCCATTCGATATGGTGCCCACTTTGGAGGAGTATAATATTATGTTAAAATGGCCCAAGCCAGCCGGGGTCCATATTCGCCATGGGGCATATACTCCTACAGCACAAGTCGCTGCCATCATCCTCTCGGCAGACTACCCTGATAACAAAAGGGAGTGTCCAGGGTTGGAAAGTCTTGATGTTAGAAGACCATCTGTCCTCTTTGGCTGAAAGGGCAGACTGGTCTGCTTTTAACAAAACCCTGGCCTTAATCGTGTTTGGGATAATACTGTTTCCCTTCCATCTTGACACAGTGGATCAAACCGTCATGGACGCCTTCTTCGCCTGGGACAAGAACTCGAAGAGTCCCTTGCCTGCACTTCTTGCCGACACCTTACTTTCGGTGGAATTCTGTCACCAAAAGCAAGGAAGAACACTCAGATGCTTGTCTTCACTGCTATTTGTGTGGGGTATCACACATTTCTACGCCTCTAGTCACATAGAGATGTTCCTCGACCCTTTGAGAAGCTTCTCCAAAATCCCTCTCCACCGACGCCTAACCATAGAGTGGAAGGTCGAGTTGGAACAATGGGACGTCAACCGTTTATCTTGGGTATGTCCTTGGTTTTGACCCGGTCTCATCCTCATTAGATGTGGGGATTATCCGAGCATACCGTTAATAGGTCTTAGGGGTTGAATAGCCTATTCTCCAAAAGTGGCTATGAGACAACTCATGAGGACCTAAACCGCGTTATCACGGGAAGAGCTCGGAGGACTGTGTTTCTTCGGAGACCCATGCACTATTTCTAATTCACTTGCTATATGAAGAGCATGGGAAAAACCAGTCTTCATGGGAGATAGAGAGCTGGTAAAAGCTCAAGTAGCTGTCTCCAGTGACTATGAGGAGTGGAGAAGAAATAGAGGGATGTCACAACCATCCGCCCCACCTATTGCGCCTCCAAACAGTGGAGAGCTTCAAACCCAGGTCGATGCCTTAACCTAGAGGATAGAAATCATGGGAGCCCAGATAAGGGCCCTTGAGGAAAAGGAGCAAGAATCTATCCTCACCCTAGACGGTCTATAGAGGCAACGCAAGAAGAAAGATCATGAGATAGAGCGCCTAAAGAATCAATGTCGCCGCTGTCAAAACAAGGCGGTCGGAGCGACGCGATGGTTCCGACTTTCACATTTTCGCATTTTTATTGGTGTGGTTACAACGCCGTTAGGTTGTCCGATAACCGGGATGAACCTAGGGGTGAGGTTTTCAAAAAGGAGCTCTTGGATTGTCCGATAACCGGGCTAACCCAAGAACTAAGTTTGAAGGGTTCTTTTTGGAGTCGCCACTGACGTTTTTACCGAAAACATCGGAAAAGGAATAGAAAGGCATTGGTTTTCGAAAAACCAACTTTGGTCATTAGAACCAGAGTTGGGTAAGGGAGTTAGTTACATGTAAGGGAAGTTTTAGTTCCCTTACGACGCCGCTTTCGGGTTCCCTATGATAGGCCAACTACTTTGAATAAATAAACCGGTGAAAATACGCTTTTACCCTTTATTTGCAGAATTTAAAATTATGACTACATGGCCCTAATATCTATTGCATAATTTAAAAATAAAGCGGTAAAGGGGAGAGAGAGCGTGTGTAGAAACCTCCGAGGCAAGCTTTCTATTAATTTCTTGAAAACTAGGGTGCTTTTTGGCAGCCCTTCACTCTTTACAGCACCGGAATCTCTCGAAAACGCTATAAAAACTCTAAAAAAGCTCTCAGAAACTCCGGAAATGCTTCAGAGGGATTCTAGAAAGAGAATTTGAGGAAGTGACTAGAGAGAGACTGGAAGAACCGTGTGAAATGAGGGGAATGGCGCGGCTATTTATAGGGATTCGCGCCTGTCAGGTCGAGACGGTCGTCTCGCCAAACGAGACGGTGGTCTCGCCACTTTCGCAAGGCGAGACAGCGGTCCCAAATCCGAGACGGCGGTCTCGGCCCTAAAAGGCGAAAATCCTTATTTTCATGCAGAAAAACCCTCCTATTCTAATATGGGGCCTAATAGTCTCTCTTAATGGCTTCTTAGGCTTCATCCATCTTCAAAAAGGAGGCCTTCTGGTCTTTATTATGAGGTCGGGCAAGATTTGGGGTCTACAGCTGCCCCCCCTTTACCCGACTAGTCGACTGCTGGCCTGTTGTGCCAAGGAGATCGACTGGAGGGTAAAGGAGTTGACCCTCTTGCCCGGTTCTCCTTCAGATGTTCCGTCTTTGTGGCGGTTGATCTTCTGGGAAAAAGTGTGCTTCCAGGATGCTTCTTTTGGCGGTAGCTGATCCTTTCAGCTGATGAGTATGAACCCCCATCTGGTTTGACGAGTATGAACCCTCGCCCGGTAAGCCCCCTTTTGTAAGGCCTGATGAGTATACACCCCCATCTGGTGCTTGACGAGTATGAACCCCCGTCCGGTAAGCCCCCTTTTGTAAGGTCTGATGAGTATACACCCCCATCTGGTGTTTGCCTCCGGATCCTCCTTCTTGCGATAACTGATCCTTTAGCTGTGGTGGCGGCTTACTGCTCTAGCTCATGCGCCCGTGTTGAGATGTGTTCTCTCGTCTTCATTTTTTCTGAGATTTGGTCGTATGGTCTGTGCCGGAGATTTTTGTAGTGTTCATCCAGCCTTGTTGATTACTGGGGATTCTTTGTTTTTGATCTTTTGATGGTGATCACCTGACTCTTGCTGGTTGGTCGGGTAGTCTTTGTTTGACTTCTGTTTGGTCGTCGATGTCGCCGCCGTCCCTTTCCGACGCCCGGAGGACGTCTCGAAACGTTTATGCGAGCGGTCGCGAAAAGATGGTTTAGACTCGCGTATTTGTTTTAAAATGTGTTCATTGCTTCCGAGGCGTTTGACAATTGAATCATCCTCTAATAAAAGCAAGGTTTTCGAAAAGGGGTTCATATGGAGTCGCCACCAATATTTTGACCCAAAACATTGGAAAAGGAAAGAAAGAAAGACGTTGATTTTATATAAAAAAAAAACAACTTGGCCGTTATAACCAGAGTTGGGTAAGGGAGTTAGTTACGTGTGGGGAAGGTGTTAGCACCCCACAACGCCCCTTTCGGGTTCCCTATGACAGATCAATTCATTTAAAGAGAAGATTTCGAGAAATTACGCGATTACCCTATTTTATTGCATAATATTGAAATGACTATCTACATAATTTTATATAAATAAAGCTAAATAAAGCAATAAAAGAGATATTAAAATGACTATCTACATGATCCTATTTTACATGACATAATAAAGCTAAATAAAACAATAAAACAATAAATAAAACAATAAAAGAGAAGGGAATTGAAAAGAACCTCCGTAGCAAGCTTTATATTGAGAATCTCGAACCGTGAGGATGCATTTTGGCAACCCTCTCTCTACACGTCTCTCCTCACCAATACAAGATCGACTCTACTAAAAATTTAAAGAAGAATCAAATGCCGAATATAATTCCTTAACCGATTGTTACCTATTTAAGGCAATCTGAAAGATCATTCGAGAGAGGGAGAGAAGTAGACAAGTGCTCTAAAGTGTTTCAGAGCTCTCTGGAGTGTCTGTGGTGTCAAAAAGTGACAAATGAGCCTCCTATTTATAGTTTTTCGCAGCTGGCACACTTTGGGACGGCCGTCTGGGTTGGGACGGCCGTCTGGACTGGGATGGTCGTCCCAAATGGCAAATTTACACAGAGCGGGACCCCCAGGGAAGCCGGGATGGCAGTCCCACTTAAAATGGGTTTGGGACGGCCGTCCCACATTCGGGACGCGCGTCCCAACTGCTTAATTGCAGTTGGGACGGCCGTCCCACTTTTGGGACCGTGGTCTCGCCTCGTTTTGTCCAGCTTTCGTGTTCGGGACCCCGGAAGCTTTCCTTTCCTTTTTCGGACATAGATTGATGCCGATGTGTGTCCGTTGAAGCTTTATCTTCATATAGGAAGTCTTCTTGGCCTTCATTAAGATGCCGGCGAGCTTTGTCTTTGTGCAGGAAGTCTCTTTTGGGCTTTTATTGTGTGAATGAGTGAACTCCGTCTTCCGTTGTGGGAGGTCCTTCTCGGTTTTGGGAAGCCGGATGAACTCCATCTTTGGGTGAAATTCCTCTAGCTTTTATTTTAAGAGACCGGGCAAAATTAGGGGTCTACAGCTGCCCCCCCTTCGCCTGCCTAACTAATTCGTCTGGCTTTAATATACCGACCAAATTAGTTGGTAGGGGAAGGAGTTAACCCTTTTGTCCTGCTATCCTTCTGATGTCGCTCTTTGTTGATCCTCCGGATGATAGGTACCAACCCCTATCTGGTTTGAGCCTCCTTTTATAAGGCTCTGATGAGTACTTACCCTCACCCGGTACGGGTTTGCATTTTGCTGGACTTTAGTGAGTACCTACCCCCACTTGGTATGAACCTTGTTCTGCAAGGTTTTGTTGGGTACCTACCCCCACCTGGTCCGAATCCCGTTCGCAAGATTCCGATGGGTACCTACCCCCACCTGGTCCGAACCCCGTTCCGCAAGGCTCGATGGGTACCTACCCCCACCCGGTCCGAACCCCGTTCCGCAAGGCTCCGATGGGTACCTACCCCCACCTGGTTCGAATCCCGTTCGCAAGATTCCGATGGGTACCTACCCCCACCCGGTCCGAACCCCGTTCCGCAAGGCTCTGATGGGTACCTACCCCCACCCGGTCCGAACCCCGTTCCGCAAGGCTCTGATGGGTACCTACCCCCACCCGGTCCGAACCCCGTTCTGCGAGATTCCGATGGGTACCTACCCCCACCTAGTCCGAACCCCGTTCCGCAAGGCTCGATGGGTACCTACCCCCACCCGGTCCGAATCCCGTTCGCAAGATTCTGATGGGTACCTACCCCCACTTGGTCCGAACCCCGTTCTGCGAGATCTCGATGGGTACCTACCCCCACCCGGTCCGAACCCCGTTCCGCAAGGCTCGATGGGTACCTACCCCCACCCGGTCCGAATCTCGTCTCGCAAGATTCTCGATGGGTACCTACCCCCACCCGGTCCGAATCCCGTTCCGCAAGATTCGATGGGTACCTACCCCCACCTGGTCCGAATCCTCATTCTCGCAAGATTCCGATGGGTACCTACCCCCATCCGGTCCGAACCCCGTTCGCAAGGCTCGATGGCTACCTACCCCCACCCGGTCCGAATCTCGTTCCGTAAGATTCTGATGGGTACCTACCCCCACTTGGTCCGAACCCCGTTCCGCGAGATTCCGATGGGTACCTACCCCCACCTGGTCCGAACCCCGTTCCGCAAGGCTCGATGGGTACCTACCCCCACCCGGTCCGAATCCCGTTCCGCAAGACTCGATGGGTACCTACCCCCACCCGGTCCGAACCCCGTTCCGCAAGGCTCGATGGGTACCTACCCCCACCCGGTCCGAACCCCTTTCCGCAAGGTTCTCGGGATGCACTTTTTGGTAGTTAATCCCGTGATTATCTATTTTTGGAGATGTGTTGGCGGCTTATTGTTTCTGTTCATGCACCTATTCCGTAGGGAATATTTGTTTTTGACTTTTCTCGTTAGTCGTCATTCTGGTTTTACCAGGGATTTTTGTTGTTTTTGGCTTTTTAGCCATCCGGTCTTGGCCGGGATTCTTTGTTCTTGGCTTTTTCTTTTTAGCCATCCGCTTCGGGATTCTTGTTGATTGCCTCTTTTCAAAGTGAATCCTCTGGGGATTTTTGAATTCTCTTCTTGATTGTGCCTCTTGATTAGGCGAAGATCCACTTGGGGATTTTGTTGTGCCTCTTGATTAGGCGGGAATTTACTGGGGATTCGTTGATTTTTTATTGTGCTTCTTGATTAGGCGGGTGCTTCAATAGTGACGAAGGCTTTCCTTCTGGATAGGCCGATGTTCTATTTGAGGATATTTATTCTTGATAATACCTCCGAGTAGGTGAATGCTTTTTTGAAAGCTTTGTGCTTGTATTGCCTCTTGCATGGGTTGATTTCCCGTTTCTCGGGATATCGGCTCTTTGCTTGTTTCCGAGTGAGCCTAGGCATTCTTGGGAGTGAAGGTTTTGCCTTTCACTCGGGGATATTCATATTAGGTGCTTAACTCCCCGTGGATTTGTAATTTGCCTTTGCAGTATAGGCTTACTCGGGGAAAAATTTTCTTTTTGGTGATCCACCGGGGGGATTTTATTGGCTTCCTGTGGATGGAAATTTCTTTCGGCTTTTTCATGCAAGTGGCCTTTGTTAGAGGGTGAAAGACTCTTCTCTTCTTTCTTTTTGTTGCCCCCCAGTGATGTGGGGATTTTGACTCTGTTTTTTCTTTGATGGACTCTTATGTAGTCCTTGTTCTCCATTGGGGGATGCAACGAAGACTCTTGCATGAGTGTGCTTGATGAATCTTGCGGTGATGATGTTGAGTCATGGAGTAATTTTTGTTTTGCCTTCGGAGTAGGCAAGGATCCGCTTGGGGATTATCAAGTTTTTCCATTGGCTTTTTCCGTTTTTGATGTACCTTCTTTTATTGGTGTAGAAGGTTGATGGTTGGAGCTAGTTTTCTTGGAGCTCCTTATTTTGCTGAAGTGGTTCAGATTTCGCCTTTTTCCTTCGCGGTTTAGTTTTCATCGCGAGCTGTTTTGAAATCTGGCTTTTTAGTAAATCATGTGTGCCTTTTATTTTATACACATGGGCCTTTTTTTTTTTTTTTGACTGCAAAGTGTAAAACAGAAATAACGATTTTTTTTTTTTACTGCTTTTTGTTTGGGTACATTCAAGCTTCTTTTTTTTTTTTTTTTTTTTTGGAATACTAAGAAAACTATAGAAAGACTCTTCCTAATCATCCGCCTCTGGACTGGAGTGGGCGGATGGTACTGGTGAAGGGAAGCGGCGGAGTAGGCGACGCTGGAACCTCGCCTGGGTCTGGACCAGGCTTTCTATCCGGCGGTCCGTCCTGTCTTGCCTAACAGCCACCGGCTGAACCGCCGGCGTATGGACCGGAACTCTCCTTCCATGTATGCATGCTCCTCGTCCGAGCGTCGCAGACAGCCGGGAAGTCGAATCTCGTGGATCGCTGCCGGGATTCTCGAGGTGGTAGGGATGTCTTGTGGCGTGTTGAAGTCGCGCATATCCCATGAAATTGAGATGATAGGGTTTAAGATGAAACCTGATCCTTCCCTGCTGAGGATATTCATGTTCGTCAGCACTCCTCCGTTGATAGGTTCTGGTCGAAGTTCAGCTGGGATATCTTCTTCGTCCGTGCATCCCCAGTATTCAGCCGAGAGGGGTAAGGATGGGAGCCACCATGATCGCTCCCGCTGATCCTCGAGTACCGCATTCCTTTACAGCCCTTCAGGAATGCGTATCCCGGGTTGCATCGGTGTCCCCGATGCATGCAGTAGACTATAAAAAGATCAGCCAGCCGTTACCTTCCCCTGGCTCTCCTTCCCGTCGTGAATGGTCCCAAGCAAGCAACTTGTGGCATATGCGAAGAGGGGGATTGAAGGCTGCACCCTTCAGGTTAGATGGGAGATTGATAGCTCCAAGTAATTTCCTTCCACATGCTAGTGGTGGTGAGAACAAGAGGTTTCTCTAGATATGCGGACCGATATTCTCGGTGTTCTCGTATCGGCCACTGGCAGTAATCCCATGATGACATTGAAGTCATCCAGGGCGGTGGTTCGATAGGCTCCATCCATCCAGAGAGGAGACAACTTGTGTTGGTGGCACCCCAAGAGTGGCGGATGGCATTTCCATCATGTTGACAGAGGCGAGAAACTCCATCGTAGCGGTGCGATGGATCCGAGTGGGCGGCTCGCGAAGTAGGAAGTCCCATCCTATGTTGTGGATGAACCTCCTAACGTCTTGCTCCCAGCCGAATGTAGCTAGGATCCCGAAGTCTAGTCGCAAGCATTGGATACCAGTGCAAAGTGCCGGATATTTGCCAGCCTTTGTTGGTGTGCTTCGCCATCATCATACCGGGTGCCAGGAGCTCTTCTACCAGCCAGTCCCGGTGCGTTTTCTTCGGACGAAGCTTCTCCGTGTTCCATTGTGAGTTCTACTCTCTTAGAAATGCTAAAAATGTATGGAGGAGGAGGAAAGGCAAGATAGGAAGCTTGGAATGAGGTGCCAAAGCTCAAACCCGCGTCCCACATATATAGGCCGCGCAAGGGAGTTTGGGACGGCCGTCTGGGTTGGGACGGCCGTCCCAAATGGCGAAAATGCACATGCTGGGACCCCCTCCTGAGACGCACGTCCCAAACGTAAAATGGCACTTGGGACGGCCGTCTGGGCTTTGGGACGGCCGTCCCAAGCTTCTTAAGTGGGTTTTTGATTTTTTTGAGTTAATTTTCGTGTTTTTGATGAAATTGAAGATAGGATTCCCTTCATCTATGCTTTAATGTATGTAATGCTTCATGATATGCATCCTATGATCTATTTCAGTTGATATTTCGAAAGTTTTAACTGATATGCTTTGACTTTGGGCGCGTTCTTGGTGTTGTGCCTTTACGTCTTCCTGTTTCTTGATCAACAAGCTTAGCTGTACTGATTTGCCGTCTTGGAATTTTTTTTTGCTATGGCCGAAGAGCAATCTTCTGTTCGTAGGGTAACTGCCATATCAATGCCCTCCTTCTTTTCCTTAGGGATTTTAACCTTCCTATTGATCACTATGTTACCACGTTCCCCTTCATTACTTGAATGCTTTATAGTGAAATGGTCAAGAGAAGAGAAGGAAAAGGATTTATTGCAAAGGTTTGTGTTTTAGAGTGATATTTTTGTAATAAAGGTTTTTGTAAGAATGGCTAGCCAGGGTTGGTCGGTGTTTAGGCTAGTTTAGACAAAACGTTTTGCTCTTATAACGTGGCGTCATTGTTTACTGATTTATGGCGCTTTTTTGTGATTGACTAACTTCCCTAGGCCGCCCTTTCAGGTTTTCAGTCTAGGATGTTGTACTTATGTCCTTGATTTTTGTCCAGGTTTCCTTTTTGTATTTATTTTTTTGGGAATACCTAGCTGACTTTTAATAACCCTAACTTTTGCCCAGGCTACCCTTTATTGTTGTTCTGGTCTCCCGCCAGGTTTACCCTAATTTTTGCGCAGCCCCCTTTGTGGGTTTCCTCGCGGTATTTTGCCCTTTTATTTTCTTGTCTTGGTCTTTGACCTTGACTGGCTTTCTTTTTTGTATGCGTATATATATATATTTTTTTTTGCACAACATTTTGTCGAAACTTGATTTTATCAAGATAAATTTAATTTGTGTTTCTAGTTAATCCATTTATTTTGACTTTACTTTGCGACGCTTTATTTATTTGGACGCATTTGGAACAAAACATTTATCTAAACTTTGTTTATTAAAATGGGGTATAGATATATTTAGCAAGAAAAGAAGCAGATAGTAAGAATAGCATTCTTTTGTAATTTCAGTGGAAATGTGTGCCCTAAAGATGCTCTGGGGACTGGGCAAACCCCGAGGAGTGATCTCTAATAGTCACTAGATTTACATCCCTTAGAATCTGAAGAAGGACACCTAATGACTAACGCTACCCTTTGCGCTAATACCCCTCCCTTTCTGAATACCATCTTCGAGGGGTCAGACTTCCCTGCTCTTCGTATGGTTTGATCTTTTGTAGGGTCATACCCTAATCCATACTTTAGCGAATTATCTTTGCAATCTGGTGGTTCTCTTATTCCTTGGGCGTTCTTTCCGAGCCCCCGTCCCGGGCGATATCCATATCTTTTCATCATATGGGCCACCTTCATGTTATTGGGGAGTCTTTCGATATTGGCAATTTCGAGTGCTTGAAAAGATGTTTCAAGAGCCTCTTCACCACATCCACATATGGTTGGATAGATGGTTTGCTTATTAGAAAGTCTTCTTCAGCTTGAACAGTGACCAGCTTATCGTTTGTCACAAATTTGACTTTCCGGTGGAGCGTCGAAGGTATTGCCTTAGCGCTATGAATCCAAGGTCTACCAAGGAGACAATCGTATGCTCGGTGTGATATCCATCACGTGGAAGTCTATGTTGAAAATAGTAGGTCCGATTTGGATTGGTAGACTAATCTCTCCTACTACTTCACGTCTTGATCCGTCAAAGGCTCGAACTATTGTATTACTCGGGCGCATGTGGGTTTCTTGCATTATTATCTTGTCGAGTGTACTTTTGGGCATAACGTTTAAGGATGACTCATTATCCACAAGTACTTTGGAAATGAGATATTCTTTGCATTTGACAGAGATATGCAAAGGCTTGTTGTGATTGGACCCTTCTAAAGGGAGTTCTTCATTGGTGAAGGTCAGATGATCATTGGATGTAATATTACCAATGATTCCTTCAAACTTTTCTTGGGATATTGCATGCGGAACAAATGATTCATTCAAAACCTTTAACAATGCGTTTCGGTGCGGTTCCGAACTCATAATGAGTGATAACAAGGTTATCTTTGCTGGAGTACGATTGAGTTGATCAATAATAGAGTACTCACTTTGTCTTATGTACTGGAGTAGCTCATCTGTCTCCTCCTTGGATTCCTTTTCCTCTTCGGCCTTATTTTTTGCCTTCTCTTTAGGAGTATTATCTTGAATTTCCTTAGGGGAATATATTCTTCCGCTTCTTGTCATGCCCCCAATACCGGCTATGTTGGAGATGTCTTGATTGATCGGTGATTCTTCCGAGTATCTCCAAGGTACAACTTTGTTTGATTTATAAGGGAAAGGACGCGGTACAAATAAGCGTAAAGGCGTTATTGCCTTTTCCCCGATATTGATTGGAATGATTAACGGTGCTTGTTTGTTATCATCTTCGGATTTATTGACCGTTGTAGAGATTTTGACGACGAAAGGCTTCTTTTCCATTTTTCTCGGTTTGTGAAAAGCACATCAGCTTAATCCTTTCTTTTTATTATCTTCATTATTAAACGAGGAGGGATGTATGAATGTATGCAACTTATGAATGCAATAGACAATTCAAGGAAGAGAAATCTTTTTATTAGAAAGTGTAAATCCTTCTATACAATGCTTTGAAGCAAATGTTGACAAAAGCGAAAAAGCTTGAAGAATCCTAAAGGTAAATTAGGCTTTCTCCGTAATTCGTCTTCAGCTCGTTATCACGTGATTTCGAGCGTCTTGATTTGCTCAGATACCGCCCGGCTCATATCTTCACTATATCGATGAGCCTCTTTTATCTTCTCTTCTTGATGAACGATCAAGGCATGCTCGCTGATCGACCTTTCTATCATTCGGTCCTTTTCACGTGAGTAGTTGACCGTATTGAGCTAATCCATCTTTTTCTTTTTCACGTAACTCCTCTAGGTCTTCTCTGTATTTTTCAGCGGTTTCCCACCACTTTTGTGCTTCCGACCGAGTATTCGCTAGGTCATCTTGTACTAGCTTGATCGTTCTCGCCTGTTCCGCAAGCGTGCCCTCAAGGTGTGCTATTTTATTGCTCATGTCCCGGAATAGGTTATCTTGCTTAAGCCTTGGTATCTTCAATGCTTGCCTAGCTTCTTCTTGGTAATCAGCATAATCATTCTTGAGAAGCTCTATCTCATGGTCCTTCTTTTTGCATTGCCTTTTTAGACCATCTATTATAAGGGCTGATTCTTGCTTTTTTCCTTCGAAGGCTCTTAGTCGAGCTTCCATGACTTCAACCTTTTTATTTAAGGCATTGACTTGTAATTGCAGCTCTTCATTCACTAAAGTTGTAGTGGTTGTAACGGATGGTTGGGGTACCCCTCTATTTTTCCTCCATTCTTCGTACTCGCGGGATGTAGATATCCGAGCCTTTCCAAGTTCTTTGTCCCCCATGTAAACCGGTCTTTCCCATGCTTTCCGGACAACAGATACTTCTTCAAAACTATGGGAATAGTGGCATAGACTCAGTTCTCCGAGCTCTTCTTGGGTTGGCGCAGCTCGAGTTCTCATAAGTTGTCTCATAGCCATTTTAGGAGAGTAGGTTATACAACCTCTCGAGACCTAGAAGTGGTATGCTCAAATAATCTCCGCATCGTACCGAATATAACCGGCTCGGAACCAAGGGCAAACCCAAGATACATGCTCTATACTCCAATTTTCTAACTCGGCTTTCCACTCTAAAGCTTGACGATGTTGAAGAGGGATTTTTGAGAAACTTCTTAAAGGGTCGGGAAATACACCCATGTGGCTTGAGGCGTAAAAGTGAGTAACACCCCATACATATAGCAAGTGAAGTACAACATCTCGAGTGTTTTTCCCTGTCTCCGTCGGCAGAATTCTACGAAAGCGGGGTATCGGCAAGGATTGTAGGTATAGGATTCTTTGAATATACATCCCAGTGCAAAGAATGCGTCCATTGCAGCATGATCTACGATGTTCACATGGAATGGGAATAATATGATTCCGAACATTGCTAATGCCGTAGTCTTGTTGAATGTAGACCAGTCCTTCTTTTCAGCTAAAGAGACTAAGTGGTCTTCTATTACAGCCATTTTCCAACCTCTGATATTCCCTTTTCCTTCTAGGGTGGATTGATGAGGAGGCAGTCGTATAATAGTAGCAACCTTACTCACGGCCGTATATTCTCCTGAGCAGACATAAACCCCAACTGACTGAGGCCATCTAACCATGAGTTCGTATTCTTCTAAGGTTGGTACCAAGTCAAACTGCGAGAATTCGAAGCAGTGTAAATCGGGACTCCAGAAGTGGACCAATGCTCTAACAAATATTGGATCAATGCTGATTTTCAGGAGGTCAAGAATTCTTCCGTAAGACTTCTCAAAGTTAGCATAGACCTCCGGTGGCATATATGTACACAGATGCCTTAACCTCTCTACATGGCATAGAAGGATCCCCACTTTCTTTAACTGTCTATTACTGGATTCCTCCATTGTCTGGCAGAAATGAAAATGCATGATATGAGGATGAGTGTTTGTAAATGCGTGTATGCAAGTGTTTGTTTTTCTAAGTATTATCATGTTTTGTTCCTAATATGATTCATGGTAGTACTTGGTTTTTCTTGAAAAGAAAACTTATCCATATGAATGTTTATGGATTTTGATGAAGAGAGTCCTATTTTCTTCCCTTTTTATTTTTTATGAAGAAAAGATGATATGAATTTTGAGACTTTTGCTAATAATTTTTTTATTTTATAATAAAGGTATTTTTATGATTTTTAGGGTTTTTTTTTTTTTTGTCTGTTGTATGATTACCCTATGCTAATGCATCAATACAAATGCAACAAACGTATGCACACACAATTCATACATCCACGAGCAGAGCCACGCTTATTTAATCACGAGGTAGGGTTTTCCTGCAGAAACGTGCTTGGTTTAGGTGGTTCTAACTGTTCTCACTAGGCCAAAGGTCCCCAAGGTGCCCCCATTATAGGGACCTCTCAATCTCTCAATCCTCGGGTCATGCACCGAACTCCGTGGCGACACCCTTAGACCAAAAGAAGAGAGTTATCACCTTGAGTTGGTGGTTTTCCGACAACGGTAGTAGCCCCGTGTGCCAACTAACCGATCGTATCTGCCACCCACTCCCTATAGATATTCACTCTTGCCCCCGGGTACAGAGGGACTGTTGTGTGCAAGGGTTTTTGTGTGCAATTTATATTTCAAACAATTGCAGAAATAATCATACAGCAGTTATATAAAGCCATACAATAAAAACATACAGAAGGGTAAAGGCGTAATTTCAAATATTTACTTAGTTTGAATTTATCTGTCACTAAATGGGATCAACTCTCTAGCTTCCCCAGTGGAGTCGCCATCTGTCGCCGCCGTCCCTTTCCGACGCCCGGAGGACGTCTCGAAACGTTTATGCGAGCGGTCGCGAAAAGATGGTTTAGACTCGCGTATTTGTTTTAAAATGTGTTCATTGCTTCCGAGGCGTTTGACAATTGAATCATCCTCTAATAAAAGCAAGGTTTTCGAAAAGGGGTTCATATGGAGTCGCCACCAATATTTTGACCCAAAACATTGGAAAAGGAAAGAAAGAAAGACGTTGATTTTATATAAAAAAAAACAACTTGGCCGTTATAACCAGAGTTGGGTAAGGGAGTTAGTTACGTGTGGGGAAGGTGTTAGCACCCCACAACGCCCCTTTCGGGTTCCCTATGACAGATCAATTCATTTAAAGAGAAGATTTCGAGAAATTACGCGATTACCCTATTTTATTGCATAATATTGAAATGACTATCTACATAATTTTATATAAATAAAGCTAAATAAAGCAATAAAAGAGATATTAAAATGACTATCTACATGATCCTATTTTACATGACATAATAAAGCTAAATAAAACAATAAAACAATAAATAAAACAATAAAAGAGAAGGGAATTGAAAAGAACCTCCGTAGCAAGCTTTATATTGAGAATCTCGAACTGTGAGGATGCGTTTTGGCAACCCCTCTCTCTACACAGTCTCTCCTCACCAATACAAGATCGACTCTACTAAAAATTTAAAGAAGAATCAAATGCCGGAATATAATTCCTTAACCGATTGTTACCTATTTAAGGCAATCGGAAAGATCATTCGAGAGAGGGAGAGAAGTAGACAAGTGCTCTAAAGTGTTTCAGAGCTCTCTGGAGTGTCTGTGGTGTCAAAAAGTGGCAAATGAGCCTCCTATTTATAGTTTTTCGCAGCTGGCGCACTTTGGGACGGCCGTCTGGGTTGGGACGGCCGTCTGGACTGGGATGGCCGTCCCAAATGGCAAATTTACACAGAGCGGGACCCCCAGGGAAGCCGGGACGGCCGTCCCACTTAAAATGGGTTTGGGACGGCCGTCCCACATTCGGGACGCGCGTCCCAACTGCTTAATTGCAGTTGGGACGGCCGTCCCACTTTTGGGACCGTGGTCTCGCCCTGTTTTGTCCAGTTTTCGTGTTCTGGGACCCCGGGAAGCTTTCCTTTCCTTTTTCGGACATAGATTGATGCCGATGTGTGTCCGTTGAAGCTTTATCTTCATATAGGAAGTCTTCTTGGCCTTCATTAAGATGCCGGGCGAGCTTTGTCTTTGTGTAGGAAGTCTCTTTTGGGCTTTTATTGTGTGAATGAGTGAACTCCGTCTTCTGTTGTGGGAGGTCCTTCTCGGTTTTGGGAAGCCGGATGAACTCCATCTTTGGGTGAAATTCCTCTAGCTTTTATTTTAAGAGACCGGGCAAAATTAGGGGTCTACAGTCGAAAATTGTTGGTTGTTGGGGAAATTCTTGGTTAATACATAATTGACAAGGTCTCACCGGGATACCCCTGAGTGCTCCCTATTTTCGCATGCAAGCACGAAACTGATCTTTTTATATGAATGAAGTATATTTGTTTGTTTTGATTCTGACAAAGTCCTTTTCGTGCAACTACTTGTGCGTGGATGCTTTTGATGCAATCTATTTTAGTTGGGGGCATCTAGAAAGTGACCGGTACTTTTTTTTCTCCCGTGACTATTCTTTCAAAATTTTGTTTTAGCCCTATCTTTTGCCTAGACCGCCCTTTGTGGGTTTTTGATCTAGCGGGCTTAATTGTTTCCTAAGATATTTCGGTGGGCTTTTTCTTTTTATGAAGGCCTTAACTTTTGCCTAGACCGCCCTTTGCGGGTTTTCGATCTAGCAAGCTACCCTTTATTTTTTGCTCGGGACGATCCTGGTTGGCGCTGTTTGTCTTGTTTTTCTTATGCTTTCTCGTATTTCTTGTTTTTCTTATGCTTTCTCGTATTTCTTGTTTTATGTATGCTCATATTTCGTTAATATAGAGACATTCTCATAAGTGGGTAAAGAGAAGAAAAGATAATTTTTATTGATATAACCAAATGGTCTATTTTTCATGAGGATTTACAAAGGAATTTGTAAGCAAGGCTGGCCAAGGTTGGCTAAGCTATATAGGATACATCCATCATGCCCGTGATTTATGTTTCTCTGTTTTTCCTGGTCACTTCAATTGAGATGCTCGAACTTGGAGTGAAGACTATGCGAAGTCTGCTTGCTTCTGCGAAGGTATTACCTTAGTCGCCTTTGCGGTTTTCAGCTAAGGTAGTCATTGCTCTTTTCTCTTTTATTGTTTTTTTTTTTTTGAAACCTCGAATTTTTTGCCTAGGACATATCCTAGCGAGGAATGCGGACCCTATCTTTTGCCTAGGACGCTCTTTGCGAGTTTTCATCCTGACAAGTCATGAGCAATGTCTTCAGGCGTAGTATCTCTTTACCGCATCTGAGTTGACAGGATGTCGAAGCTCTTCTCCGTCCATGTTGGTGAGGATGAGGGCTCCTCCTGAGAAGGCTCGTTTGACCATAAAGGGCCCTTCGTAATTTGCTGTCCATTTTCCAATTTTGTCTTTCTGGGTTGGGAGCAGTTTCTTTATCACTAGATCCCCTTCTTGGAAGGTGCGGGGATTGACCTTCTTGTCGTAGGCTTTCTTGATCTTCTTTTGGTAAGCTTGCCCCCAACATATGGCATCCAGCCGTTTTTCTTCGATTAGGTTCAGCTGATCGTATCGACTTTGGACCCATTCAGCTTCTGTCAACTTTGCTTCCATGACAACTCGCAGGGAGGGTATTTCAACTTCTACTGGTAGTACGACCTCCATTCCGTATACGAGGGAAAACGGAGTAGCCCCTGTGGAGGTTCGTACTGACATTCGGTAGTCGTGTAGGGCGAAGGGAAACATTTCGTGCCAATCTTTGTAGGTTACTACCATCTTCTGGATGATTTTCTTAATATTCTTATTGGCTTCCTCTACTGCACCGTTCATCTTTGGTCGGTACGGAGAAGAATTGTGGTGTTGAATTTTGAAGTCTTGACACAGTTCCTCCATCATTTTATTATTGAGATTGGTCCCATTATCAGTAATGAGCCTATGAGGGATGTCGTACCGACATAGAATATTTTTCTTGATGAAGGTGGTCACCACTTTCCGAGTCACATGTGCATATGACGCTGCCTCAACCCATTTGGTGAAGTAATTAATGGCCACCAAGATAAAACGATGGCCATTAGATGCTTTGGGTTCTATGGGCCTGATGACGTCCATGCCCCACATAGAAAATTGCCATGGTGTAGCCAGGGTATTGAGGGGTGCGGGCGGCACGTGGATAGATTTGGCACTTGTGACACTTTTTAGCATATTGGTGACAATCGACTTCCATTGTGGACAAAAAATATCCGGCCCTTAAGATCTTCTTTGCCATGTTATGCCCAGGTGCGTGGGTCCCAAAAGCTCCTTTGTGGATTTCTCTTATCAAGGTTTGGGCTTCTTCTTGGTCCACACACCTTAAGAGAGTGGAATCAAGACTCTTTTTGTAGAGGGTTCCTTCAAGCAACGTGAACCCTACTGCCCTTTTACGAATGGTTCGTTTATCATTGTCATTAATTCCTTTGGGATATTCGCCCCTCATGAGATATTGTTTGATGTCATGATACTAGGGATTTTGGTCGTGCTCGCCATTTACTGCCATGCAAAAAGCTTGTTTGTCATGTGTCGCCGCCGTCCGTTCCGACGTCCTGGGACGTCTCGAACGTTAATGCGAGCGGTCGCGAAAAGATGGTTGAGACTCACGTTTTTTGTTAAAAATATGTTCATTGCTTCCGAGGCGCTCAACACTGAGCTATCCTCTAATAGAAGCAAGGTTTTCGAAAAGGGTTCTTTTGGAGTCGCCACCAATGTTTTGACCATAAACATTGGAAAAGGAGAAAAAGGCATTGATTTTAATAAAAACCAAACTTGGCCATTATAACCAGAGTCGGGTAAGGGAGTTAGTTACGTGTGGGGAAGGTATTAGCACCCCACAACGCCCCTTTCGGGTTCCCTATGACGGATTAATTCATTTAAGTAAGGATTACGAGAAATTACGCTATTACCCTCTTTTATTCATACAGTATTTAAATATGGCTATCTACATGATTTTATCTACATTGCATACAAAAAGCAATAAATAAAGCAGTAAAAGAGAAGAGAATTGAGAAGAACCTCCGAAGCAAGCTTTATATTATAAGTCTTTTACACAGAGGATGCTTTGCGGCAATCCTTCGCTCTACAATGACTCTCCTCTCGAAAATAATATCGACTCGACTAAACTTTTACTGAAGAATCGAATGCCGGAATACAAATTCCTTAACTGATTGTTACCTATTAAAGGCAATCAGAAAGATCATTCGAAGGAGGGAGAGAAGAAGACAAGTCTTGGAGTTGTCTGGGGTGTGAGGTGTGTGGAGAATGACCTAAGGGCCTCCTATTTATAGCCTTTTTTCGCCTGGAACTTTGGGATGGCCGTCTGGGTTGGGACGGCCGTCCCAAATGCAAAATTTGCACTGAGTCAGGTTGGGACAGCCAGTTGTGTTTGGGACGGCCGTCCCAGTTGAATTTTTTGTTCTTCACTCCACCCCTGGAAGTGTGGGACGACCAGTGTCATTTGGGACGGCCGTCCCAACTTTGGGACGGCTGTCTCGACCTGTTTTCAGCAGCTCTTGTGTTCTGGGACCCCCGGGAAGCTTTCTTTGCTATTTTCGGACGTAGATTGATGCCGATATATGTCCGTTGAAGCTTTATCTTCGTGTTGGAAGTCTTCTTGATCCTTGTTGAGATGTCGGGCGAGCTTTATCTTTGTGTAGGAAGTCTCCTTAGTCTTTATTGTATGGATGGGTGAACTCCGTCTTGTTGCGGGAGGTCTTTCTCAGTTTTTGATAGGAAGCCGGGTGAACTTTATTTTCGTGTGAAGTTTCCCTAGCTTTTATTTTGAGAGGCCGGGCAAAATTAGGGGTCTACAGCTGCCCCCCCTTCACCTGCCTAAATAATTTGTTGGTTTTAATATACCGACAAAGTTATTCGGCAGGGGAAGGAGTTAACCCTTTTGCCCGGTTATCCTTCGGATGCTGCTTCTTTGCTGATCCTCCGAATGATAAATATTTTGATAGGTACCAACCCCTATCCGGTTTGAGCCTCCTTTTATAAAGCTCTGGTGAGTACTTACCCTCACCCGGTATAAGTCTGTATTTTACTAGACTTTTGTGGGTACCTACCCCCACTAGGTATGAACCTTGTTCTGCAAGGTTTTGGTGAGTATCTACCCTCACCCGGTATGAGTTCGCATTTTGCTAAACTCTTGTGGGTACTTACTTCCGAGGTGCTCAACACTGAACTATCCTCTAATAGAAGTAAGGTCTTTGCAACCCATTTTTGAAATGCTTAGGTGAGTATTTTTACTCCACCTAATGCATTCTGCTAAGTTTTGATGAGTACCTACCCTCATCCGGTACAAACCTTATTTTTAAGGTTTTGGTGGGTACCTACCCCCACCCGGTGCGAATCTGCATTTTTGCTAGATTCTGATGAGTACTTACCCTCATCCGGTCTGAACCCCGTTCTGCAAGGTTCTGGTGGGTACCTACCCCCACCTGGTCCGAATCTCGTTCTGCAAGATTCTGATGGGTACCTACCCCCACCTGGTCCGAACCCCGTTCTCTCTGATGGGACCCCACCTGGTCTGAATCCCGTTCTGCAAGATTCTGATGGGTACCTACCCCCACCCGGTCCGAATCCCGTTCTGCAAGATTCTGATGGGTACCTACCCCCACCCGGTCCGAACCCCGTTCTGCAAGGCTCTGATGGGTACCTACCCCCACCCGGTCCGAACCCCATTCTGCAAGGTTCTGATGGGTACCTACCCCCACCCGGTCCGAACCCCGTTATGCAAGGCTCTGATGGCTACCTACCCCACCCGATCCGAATCCCGTTCTGCAAGATTCTGATGGGTACCTACCCCCACCCGGTCCGAATCCCGTTCTGCAAGATTCTGATGGGTACCTACCCCCACCCGGTCCGAACCCCGTTCTGCAAGGCTCTGATGGGTACCTACCCCCACCCGGTCCGAATCCCGTTCTGCAAGATTCTGATGGGTACCTACCCCCACCCGGTCCGAACCCCGTTCTGCAAGGCTCTGATGGGTACCTACCCCCACCCGGTCCGAACCCCGTTCTGCAAGTCTCTGATGGGTACCTACCCCCACCCGGTCCGAATCCCGTTCTGCAAGATTCTGATGGGTACCTACCCCCACCCGGTCCGAACCCCGTTCTGCAAGGCTCTGATGGGTACCTACCCCCACCTGGTCCGAATCCCGTTCTGCAAGATTCTGATGGGTACCTACCCCCACCCGGTCCGAACCCCGTTCTGCAAGGCTCTGAGGGGTAGGTCCGAACCCCGTTCTGCAAGGTTCTGATGGGTACCTACCCCCACCCGGTCCGAACCCCGTTCTGCAAGGTTCTCAGGATGCACTTTTTGGTAGTTAATCCTGTGATTATATGTTGGCGACTTATTGTTTCTGTTCATGCGCCCATTCCATGGGGAATATTTGATTTAACTTTTTTACTTTTCTTTTAGTCATCCGGTTTTACCGGGGATTCTTTGTTTTTGGCTTTTTCGTTTATCCATCCGGCTTTGCCGGGGATTTCTAATTTTTGGCTTTCTTGTTTAGCCATCCGGCTTTGCCGGGGATTTCTGATTTTTGGCTTTTCTGTTTAGCCATCTGGCTTTGCCGGGGATTTCTGATTTTTGGCTTTTCTGTTTAGCCATTCGGCTTTGCTGGGGATTTTTTATTTTTGGCTTTTTTGTTTAGCCATCCGGCGTGGCCGGGGATTCTTGATTTTTGGCTTTTCTGTTTAGCCATCCAGCTTTGCCGGGGATTCTTTGTTGGTTGCCTATTGTTTAGGCAGGAATCCTCTGGGGATTTTGAATTCTCTTCTTGATTGTGCCTCTTGATTAGGCGAAAATTCATTTGGGCATTTTGTTGTGCCTCTTAATTAGGCGAATGCTTCAATAATGGTGAAGACTTTGAGGGTTTGGATTGCCTCTTGCATAGGTTGATTTCCCATTTCTTGGGGATATTAGTTTTTTTGCTTGCTTGTTGCAAGTGAAGGCTTTGTGCTTCACTATGGATATCCGTCTTTGGGCGTTATGAGCGATTAACTCCCTGTGGATATAATTTTGTAGTTTGCCTTTTGTCGTAGGCTCACTGGGGTAGTTTTCTTGTTGATGATCCACTGGGGAATTAATTTCATTCCGGAGATCTGTCTTGAATTGTCTCTCTAGGGAGAAATGGAGTTTTTCGACTCCTTATTGGCTGCTGTTGTCTGAGCTGGTTTTGCCTAAGCTCTTATTTTGCTGGGGGATGGGTTTGTACCCTTTTCTCGCAATTTCTCTCTGTTTTTGCGATTTTTGGATTTTTGTTTTTGGATGCGTGTGTCTTTTTTCTTTTGTGCACACAGGCTTTTTATCTTCTGCTGGGGATGAAGAGATTTTCTTTTCTTCTCTTTCTTTTTTGTTGGTCCTGGGGAATTTGTTGGCTTCCTGGGGGTACGATGGAGTTTTGACTCCTGGCTTTGTGAGGCCCTTTATTGAGTGGGATGAAGATATTTTCTTCTTTTTTCTTTTTGGGATTCACCGAGGATTCTGTCGGTTTCCTGGAGATCCAAATTTGATGATGGATTCCGGGCTCCTGGCCTGGTGAAGTTCTTATTTGAGCTGGAAGATGGAAATTTTTGTTTTCCTCTTTTTTTTCTTTTTGTAGACTTTTCTTGATATATTCTTCTTGGGGATTTTCATGCAGCCTTTTTCTGTGGTGGCCTCCATTAGGGGATGAAAAGTTTTTCTTTCTTTTCCTTTTGTTGCCCCCTGGTGATGTGGAGGATTTGACTCCGTATTTTCTTTGATGGACTCTTATGTAGTCCTTATTCTCCTTTGGGGAATGAAGCGGAGATTCTGGATGAGTTTGCTTGATGACTCATGTGGTAATGAAGCTGAGTCATGGAGTAATAATTTTTGTTTTGCCTTTGGAATAGGCGAGGATCCTCTTGGGGACGGTCGAGCCTTTCCGTTGGCCTTTCTTCTTTGTTGACGTCTTTTCTGGGTGGAAGGATGCTGGTTGCAGCTCCAAGTGATTTATGTTTGATGACTCATGTGGTGGTGTTGAGTCAAGGAGTAATTTTGTTTTGCCTTTGGAATAGGCAAGGATCCGCTTGGGGATTTATCGAGCCTTTCCGTTGGCTTTTTTTCTCCTTCTTTTATTGGTGTAGAAGGTTGATGGTTGGAACTAGTTTCCTTGAAGCTCCTTATTTTGCTGAAGATAATTTTGATTTTGCCTTTTTCTATCACGATTTAATTTTATCGTGAATTTTTGAAATCTGGCTTTTTAGTATATCATGTGTGCCTTTTATTTTATAGTTTTTGTACACATGGGCTTTTGAAATATGAAACAGAAATAACTACTTTTATTTATTACTGCTTTTTGTTTGGTACATTCAAGCTTTTTTTTTCAAAATACTAAAAAAAACTATAGAAAGACTACTCCTAGTCATCTGCCTCTGGACTGGAGTGAGCAGATGGTACTGGCGAAGGGAAGCGGCGGAGTAGGCGGCGTTGGAACCTCGCCTGATTCTGGACCAAGCTTTCTATCTGGCGGTCCGTCCTATCTTGCCTAACAGTCAACTGACTGAACTGCTGGCGTATGAACTGGAACTCTCCTTCCATGTATGCATGCTCCTCATCCAGGCGTCGGTACAGGCCGGGGAAATCTGAATCGCGTGACTGCTGCTGGGATTCGGAGGTAGTAGGGATGTCTTGCGGCGTATCGAAGTCGCGCATATCCCATGAAATCGAGATGATAGGGTTCAAGATGAACCCTGTCCCTTGCCTGCTGAGGATGTTCATGTGTGTCAGCACTCCTCCGTTGATAGGCTCTGGTTGGAGTTCAGCTGGGAGATCTTCCCCATCAGTGCATCCCCAATACTCAGCCAAAGGGGTAAGGAGGGGAGCCACCATGATTGCTCCTGTTGGTCCCCGAGTACCGCATTCCTTTATGGCCTTCAGGAAAGCGTATCCTGGGTTGCACTTATGCCCTTGGTGCATACAGTAGATGATGAAAAGGTCAGCCAGCGTTACCTTCCCCTGGCTCTCCTTCCGGCTGTGTAGGGTCCCAGCGAGCAGTTTGTGACATATGCGGAGCGGAGGAGAGAAGGATGCCCCCTTCAGGTGTGTTGGCAGGTTGTGAGCTCCAGTGGTCTCTTTCCACATGCTAGTGGTGGTGAGAACAACAGGTTTTTCCATATATGCGGACCGATATTCTGGTGTTCTTGTATCTGCTCGTTGGCAGAAACCCATGATGACATTAAAGTCATCCAGAACAGTGGTCCGGTAGGCTCCATCCATCCAGTAGGAGACAGCCTGAGTTGGTGGCACTCCGGGAGTTGCGGATGGCATTTCCATCATGTTGACAGAGGCAAGAAATTCCATTGTGGCAGTGCGGTGGATCCGAGTAGGTGGCTCACGGAGCAGAAAGTCCCATCCTATGTTGTGGATGAACTTTCTGACATCTTGCTCCCAGCCGAATGTAGCTAAGATTTCGAAATCCAGTCGCAGCATAGGATACCAGGCAAATTGTTGGATATTTGCCAGTCGTTGTTGATGTGCTTCTGCTAGCAACATGCTGGTGACAGGAGTTCTTCTACCAGTGGTCCTGGTGCGTTTTCTCCTGGATGATGCTTCTCCACGTTCCATTGTGAGCTTTACTCTCTTAGGAATGCTAAAAATGTATAGAGAAGGAGGAAAAGCAAGATAGGAAGCTTGGATTGAGGTACTGGAGCCAAAACCCGCGCCCCACCTATATAGGCCGCGCAAGGGAGTTTGGGACGGCCGTCTGGGTTGGGACGGCCGTCCCAACTGCAAAAATTACACATAGGCTAACCCCCACCTGGGACGTGCGTCCCAACTGAAATTTGGCACTTGGGACGGCCGTCTGGACTTTGGGACGGCCGTCTCAAGCTTCTTAAGTGGATTTTTGAATTTTTTGAGTTAATTTTCGTGTTTTTTGATGAAATTGAAGATAGGATTCCCTTCATTTATGCTTTAATGCATGCAATGCTTCATGATATGCATTCTATGATCTATTTCAGTTAATATTTTGAAAGTTTTAACTGATGTGCTTTGACTTCGGGCGCATTCTCGCTGTTGTGCCTTTACGTCATCTTGCTTCTTGGTCAACAAGCTAAGCTGTATAAGTATGCCGATATGGACCTTTCTTGATATGGCCGAAGAGCTTTCTTTCGTTCGTAGGGCAACTGCCATATCGATGCCCTCTTTCCTTTCCTTCGAGATTTCGACCTTCCTATTGATCACTATGTTACCACATTCCCCTTTATTACTTGAATGCTTTATAGGGAAATGGTCAAGAGAAGAGAAAGAAAAAGATTTACAACAAAGGCTTGTGTTTTAGAGGGATATTTTTTTATAATAGAGGTTTTTGTAAGAATGGCTAGCCAGGGTTAGTCTGTGTTTAGGCTAGTTTAGATAATCGTTTCATTCTTATGAAGTGGCGTCGTTGTTTACTGATTTATGGCGCCTTTTTTGTGATTGACTAACTTTCCTAGTCCGCCCTTTCGGGTTTTCAGCCTAGGATGTTGTGCTTATGTCCTAACTTTTGTCTAGGTTTCCCCTTTTTTTGTATTTATTTTTAAGGAATACCTAGCAGACTTTTAATAACCCTAACTTTTGCCCAGGTTACCCTTTATTATTGTTCGGGTCTCCTGTCGGGTTTACCCTAACTTTTGTGCAGCCCCCTTTGTGGGTTTCTTGCCGGGTATTTTGCCCTTTTATTTTCTTGTCTCGGCCTTTGACCTTGACGGGCTTTTCTTTTATATGCATATATTTTTTTTTTGCACAACATTGTCGAAACTTGATTTTGTCAAGATAGATTTCATTTGTGTTTCTAGTTAATCAATCATTTTTACTTTACTTTGTGGCGCTTTAATTGTTCGGACGCATTTGGAACAAAACGTTTTATCTAAACCTTGTTTATTAAAATGGGGTATAGATACATTTAGTAAGAAAAGAAGCAGATAGTAAGAATAGCATTCTTTTGTAATTTTAGGGAAATGTGTGCCATAAAGATGCTCGGGGGCCGGGCATACCCCGAGGAGTGATCTCTAATAGTCACTAGGTTTACATCCCTTAGAATCAGAAGAAGGACACCTAATGACTAACGTTACCCTTTGCGCTAATACCCCTCCTCTTCGGAATACCATCTTCGAGGGGTAAGACTTCCCTGCTTTTTTGATCTTTTGTGGGGTCGTACCCTAAACCATACTTTAGCGGATTATCCTTGAAATCTGGTGGCTCTTTCATTCCTTAAGCATTCTTTCCGAGCCCTTGTCCTGGGCGATATCCATATTTTTTCATCATATGGGCCACCTTCATATTACCAGGGAGTCTTTCTATGTTGGCAATTTCGAGTGCTTGAAAAGACGTTTCAAGAGCTTCTTCAGCCGCATCCACATATGGTTGGACAGACGATTTGCTAATCAGAAAGTCTTCTTCAGCTTGAACTGTGACGAGTTTATCATTTATCACAAACTTGACTTTCTGGTGGAGCGTTGAAGGTATTGCCTTAGCGCTATGAATCCAAGGTCTACCAAGGAGACAACTGTATGCTGGCGTGATATCCATCACGTGGAAGTCTATGTTGAAAATAGTAGGTCCAATTTGGATAGGTAGACTAATCTCTCCTACTACTTCACGTCTTGACCCGTCAAAGGCTCGAACAACTGTATTACTCGGGTGCATGTGGGTTCCTTGCACTGTTATTTTGTCGAGTGTACTTTTAGGCATAACATTTAAGGATGACCCATTATCCACAAGAACTTTGGAAATGAGATATTCCTTACATTTGACAGAAATATGCAAAGGCTTATTATGATTTGACCCTTCCAAAGGGAATTCTTCATTGGTGAAGGTAAGGTGATTATCGGTTGTAATATTACCAATAATTCCTTCAAACTTGTCTTGGGATATTTCATGCGGAACGAATGATTCATTCAAAACCTTTAACAGTGCGTTTCGATGTGGTTCTGAACTCATGATGAGTGATAACAAAGTTATCTTTGCTGGAGTACGATTGAGTTGATCGATGATAGAGTACTCACTTTGTCTTATGTATTGGAGTAACTCATCTGTCTCCTCCTTGGATTCCTTTTCTTCTTCGGCTTTATTTTTCATTTTATCTTTAGGAATATTATCTTGTAATTCCTTGGGGGAGTATATTCTTCCACTTCTTGTCATGCCCCCAATACCGTCTATGTTGGAGATATCTTGATTATCTGGCAATTCTTCTGAGTATCTCCAAGGTACAGCTTTATTTGATGAATAAGGGAAAGGACGCGGTACGAATAAGCGTAAAGGCGTTATTGCTTCTTCCCTTTTAGTGTTTGGAATGATTAATAATGCTTGTTTGTTATTATCTTCGGGTTTATTGAGCGTCGTAGAGATTTTGATGACGAAAGGCTTCTTTTCCATTTTTCTGATTTGTGGAAAGCACATCAGTTAATCCTTTCTTTTTATTATTTTTGTTATTAAAACGAGGAGGGATATGTGAATGTATGCAACTTATGAATGCAATAGACAATTTAAGGAGAAAAAAAAAATCCTTTTATTAGAAAGTGTATATCCTTCTATACAATGCTTTGAAGTAAGTGTTGACAAAAGCGAAAAAGCTTGAAGAATCCTATAGGTAAATTAGGTTTTCTTCGTAATTCGTCTTCAGCTATTATCACGTGATTTCTGAGCGTCTTGATTTGCTCAGATACCGCCCGGCTCATATCTTCACTATATCGATGAACCTCTTTTATCTTCTCTTCTTGATGAACGATCAAGGCATGCTGCTGATCAGACCTCTCTATTATTCGGTCTCTTTCAAGAAGTAATTGACCATACTGAGCTAATCCATCTTTTTCTTTCTCATGTAGCTCCTCTAGGTCTACTCTGTATTTTTCAGCGGTTTCCCACCACTTCTGTGCTTCTGATCGAGTATTTGCTAGGTCATCTTGTATTAACTTGATCGTTCTTGCCTGTTCTGCAAGCGTGCTCTCAAGATGTGCTATTTCGTCATTCATGTCCCGGAACAGACTATCTTGCTCAAGTCTCGGAATCTTCAATGCTTGTTTAGTCTCTTCCTGATAGTCAGCACAATCATTCTTAAGACGCTCTATTTCGTGGTCCTTCTTTCTACATTGCCTTTTTAGACCATCTATTATAAGGGTTGATTCTTGCTCTTTTTCTTCAAAAGCCCTTAGCTGAGCTTCCATGACTTCAACCCTCTTGTTTAAGGCATTGACCTGCAATTGTAGCTCTTCACTGACTAACGTTTTAGTGAATGCAGCAGATGGTTGGGGTATCCCTCTATTTTTCCTCCATTCTTCATATTCGTGGGATATAGATACCTGAACCTTTCCGAGTTCTTTATCTCCCATATAGACTGGTCTTTCCCATGCTTTCCGGACAATGGATACTTCTTCAAAGCTATGGGAATAATGGCATAGACTCAGCCCTCTGAGCTCTTCCTGAGTTGGCGCGGTCTGGGTTCTCATAAGTTGTCTCATAGCCATTTTAGGAGAGTAGGCTATACAACCTCTAAGACCTAGAAGTGGTATGCTCAGGTAATCTCCGCATCGTACGAGAATATAACCGGGTCGGAACCAAGGGCAAACCCATGATACATGCTCTATGTTCCAGTTTTCTAACTCGGTTTTCCACTCTAATGCTTGACGATGTTGAAGAGGGATTTTTGAAAAACTCCTTAGAGGATCAGGAAATACGCCCATGTGGCTTGAAGCGTAAAAATGAGTGACGCCCCATACGTATAGCAACGAAGTGCAGCATCTAAGTGTTTTCCCCTGTTTCTGTCGGCAGAAGTCTACGGAAAGCAGGGTGTCAGCGAGGATTGCAGGTATAGGACTCTTTGAGTACACATCCCAGGCAAAAAATGCATCTATTGCAGCATGATCCACAATGTTCACATGAAATGGGAATAATATGATTCCAAACATTGCCAATGCTAGAGTTTTGTTGAATGTAGACCAATCTTTCTTTTCAGCCAGAGAAACTAAGTGGTCTTCTATTACAGCCATTTTCCAACCTCTGATATTCCCTTTTCCCTCTAGGGTGGATTGATGAGGAGGCAGTCGTATGATAGTAGCAACCTTACTCACGGCTACGTATACTCCCGAGCAAACATAGACCCCAACTGACTGAGGCCATCTGACCATGAGTTCATATTCTTCTAAGGTTGGTACCAAGTCAAACTGCGAGAACTCAAAGCAGTGTAGATTGGGACTCCAGAAGTGGACCAATGCTCTAACAAATATTGGATCAATACTGATCTTCAAGAGGTCAAGAATTCTTCCATAAGATTTCTCAAAACTAGCGCAGACCTCTGGCGGCATATATGTACACAACTGCCTTAACTTCTCTACACGGCATAGAAGGATCTCCACTTTCTTTAACTGTCTATTACTGGATCCCTCCATTATCTAGCAAAAGTGAAAATGCATGATATGAGGATGAATTTTTGTAAATGCATGTATGCAAGTGTTTATATTTTCTAAGTATTATCATGTTTTATTCCTAATATGATGCATGATAGTACTGGGTTTTTCTTGAAAGGAAAGCTTATCTATATGAATGTTTATGGATTTTAATGAAGAGAGTCATATTTTCTTCTCTTTATTTTTATGAGTAACGAATGGTATGAATTATAGGACTTTTATTAAAAAACTTTTATTTTTGTAACAGAGATATTTTCATGACTTTGATTTGTTTTTATATTTTTTATGACCCTTTATCTCTTCTGTCGGTCAACGTGGCTACTTAGCTTACAAAGAACCTGAAACCAGGCTAGCTTAACTGAAGACTGTCCGAGATAAAGGTCTTTTATCTTATCACTTTTTGTGATTTTTAGGGTTTTTCATTTTTTTTGTTTGTTGTATGATTACCCTATGCTAATGCATCAATACAAATGCAGCAAACGTATGCACACACAATTCATTCACCCACGAGCAGAGCCACACTTATTACGAGGTGGGGTTTTCCTGCAGAAACGTGCTTGGTTTAGGTGGTTCTAAACTGTTCTCACCAAGGCCAAAGGTCCCCAAGGTGCCCCCATTATAGGGACCTCTCAATCTCTCAGTCCTCGGGTCATGCACGGAACTCCGTGGCGACATCCTTAGACCAAAAGAAGAGAGTTATCACCTTGAGTTGGTGGTTTCCGACAACGGTTGTAGCCCCGTGTGCCAACAAGCTGGTCGTATCTGCCACCCACTCCCTATAGGTATTCACTCTTGCCCCCGGGTATAGAGGGACTGTTGCGTGCAACGGTTTTTGTGTGCAATTTATATTTCAAACAATTTGCAGAAAATAATCATACAACAATTATTAAAGCCATACAATAAAACATACAGAAGAGGGTAAAGGCGTAATTTCAAATCTTTACTTAGTTTGAATTTTATCCATCACTAAATGGGATCAACTCTCTAGCTTCCCCAGCGGAGTCGCCATCTGTCGCCGCCGTCCGTTCCGACGTCCTGGGACGTCTCGAACGTTAATGCGAGCGGTCGCGAAAAGATGGTTGAGACTCGCGTTTTTTGTTAAAAATATGTTCATTGCTTCCGAGGCGCTCAACACTGAGCTATCCTCTAATAGAAGCAAGGTTTTTGAAAAGGGTTCTTTTGGAGTCGCCACCAATGTTTTGACCATAAACATTGGAAAAGGAGAAAAAGGCATTGATTTTAATAAAAACCAAACTTGGCCATTATAACCAGAGTCGGGTAAGGGAGTTAGTTACGTGTGGGGAAGGTATTAGCACCCCACAACGCCCCTTTCGGGTTCCCTATGACGGATTAATTCATTTAAGTAAGGATTACGAGAAATTACGCTATTACCCTCTTTTATTCATACAGTATTTAAATATGGCTATATACATGATTTTATCTACATTGCATACAAAAAGCAATAAATAAAGCAGTAAAAGAGAAGAGAATTGAGAAGAACCTCTGAAGCAAGCTTTATATTATAAGTCTTTTACACAGAGGATGCTTTGCGGCAATCCTTCGCTCTACAATGACTCTCCTCTCAAAAATAATATCGACTCGACTAAACTTTTACTGAAGAATCGAATGCCGGAATACAAATTCCTTAACTGATTGTTACCTATTAAAGGCAATCAGAAAGATCATTCGAAGGAGGGAGAGAAGAAGACAAGTCTTGGAGTTGTCTGGTGTGTGGAGAATGACCTAAGGGCCTCCTATTTATAGCCTTTTTTCACCTGGAACTTTGGGATGGCCGTCTGGGTTGGGACGGCCGTCCCAAATGCAAAATTTGCACTGAGTCAGGTTGGGACGGCCGTCCCAGTTGAATTTTTTGTTCTTGACTCCACCCCTGGAAGTGTGGGACGGCCAGTGTCATTTGGGACGGCCGTCTCGACTGTCCTAGGTTGTTTGGGACGGCCGTCCCAACATTGGGACAGCTGTCTCGACCTGTTTTCAGCAGCTCTTGTGTTCTGGGACCCCTGGGAAGCTTTCTTTGCTATTTTCGGACGTAGATTGATGCCGATATATGTCCGTTGAAGCTTTATCTTCGTGTAGGAAGTCTTCTTGATCCTTGTTGAAATGCCGGGCGAGCTTTATCTTTGTGTAGGAAGTCTCCTTAGTCTTTATTGTATGGATGGGTGAACTCCGTCTTGTTGCGGGAGGTCTTTCTCAGTTTTTGATAGGAAGCCGGGTGAACTTTATTTTCGTGTGAAGTTTCCCTAGCTTTTATTTTGAGAGGCCGGGCAAAATTAGGGGTCTACATCATGCAGCTTGACTTGGATGATTCGCATCTCATGTTCTTGGCCCAAAGAGAACATGGATGATAGAGTGGCGAGGGCGTCAACAAATTGATTATCTTCCCGAGGAATATACTGGAAGGTGACGCTTTCCATTCTTGAGACTAAATCTCGGATGTGCTTTAGATATGGGATCAATTTGGAGTTTTGGGTTTCCCATTCACCTTTAAGTTGATAGATGACAAGGGATGAATCACCGAAGACCTTGAGTTTAGTAACACCGTGATCTAAAGCTGCTTGGATCCCTAGCATGCACGCTTCGTATTCGGCCATGTTATTGATATAGTCGAGATTAAGCCTGGCCGTTATGGGGACATATTTCTTTTTAGGGGATATCAAAATAGCTCTTATCCCGTGTCTGAGCATGTTTGAGGCCCCATCGAAGAACATGGTCCATGCCTCTTCTTTGGTCTCTTCGTGTTCGATGTGCATGATATGCTCATCAGGAAAGTCGTCTTGTAGAGACTGATACTCATTTGTTGACCCATGGGCTAGATAATCCGCTAGGGGGCTACCTTTAATAGCTTTCTAGGTGACATGAATGATGTCAAATTCTAAGAGGAGAACTTGCCACCAAGCTATTCTTCTAGTCAAAATGGGCTTCTCGAAGAGGTACTTGATTGGGTCCATTTTGGAGACCAACCATGTTGTATGCCGAGCCATATATTGTCGGAGACGCTGAGTGACCCATACCAATGCGCAACAGGTTTTTTCGAATGGTGTATAACGGGTTTCATAGTCTAGGAATTTCTTGCTGAGATAGTAAATGACTTGCTCTTTCTTCCCGGTTTCATCTTGTTGACCGAGCACACATCCCATGGACTCTTCGAGTATTGAGAAGTATAGGATCAGAGGTCTCCCTTCAACGGGTGGTACCAATACCGGCGGATTGGTTAAACATGTTTTGATTTTATCGAATGCTTGTTGGCATTCTTCATTCCACACCGTTGGTTAATTTTTGCGCAACAGTTTAAAGATGGGTATACATTTATCCGTCAACTGCGCAATGAAACGGGCAATGTAGTTAATCTGGCCTAGAAAACCTCTGACCTCCTTTTCCGTACTTGGTGGAGGCATTTCCAAAATTGCCTTGGTTTTGTCGGGGTCCACTTCAATTCCTCTTTTGCTGACAATGAACCCTATAGTTTTCCTGAACGTACTCCGAAAGTACATTTTGCCGAGTTTAGTTTAAGTTGATACTTCCGAAGTCGGTCAAAAAGCTTTTTGAGGTATTGAATGTGGTCCATCTCATTTCTGGACTTGGAAATCATGTCATCCACATATACCTCTATTTCCTTGTGGATCATGTCATGGAACAGTGTGACCATAGCCCTTTGGTAAGTAGCCCCTGCATTCTTGAGTCCAAAAGGCATTACACGGTAGCAAAAGGTGCCCCATGATGTGTTGAATGAGGTTTTTTCTCTGTCCTCAACGGCCAACTTAATTTGGTTGTACCCCGCGTACCCGTCCATGAAGGAGTAAAGTGTGTTGGTAGAGTATGGTCTACTAGCGTGTCTATATGTGGTAAGGGAGAGTCATCTTTTGGACTTGCTCGATTGAGGTCCCTATAATCCACACATACCCTGACCTTCCCGGTCTTTTTGATGACGGGTACTATGTTGGCCAACCACTCTAGTATTTGGAAACTACTAGGAAATTGGTGTCCAATTGTCTTTGTACCTCTTCTTTTATCATTAAGGACCAGTCGGGTTTGATTCTTCTGAGCTTTTGCTTTACAGGTCAGAACCCTTCTTTCAATGGCAATCTATGCTCCACTATACTCGTGTCGAGCCCGGGCATGTCATGATAAGACCAAGCGAATACATCCATATATTCTTTTAGAAGCTGTATCAATCCCTTTTTATGCTACTTTCTATCTGGGTGCCGATGTTTATCTTTTTCTTGTCGTCCCCTTCTCCCAAATTAACAGTTTCCATTTCTTCTTGATGTGGTTGTATAGTGCGTGCTTCTTTTTCTAGCATTCTTTGCATGTCCGGAGAAATGTTCTCCTGCTCACTGTCGGACTCGACCCATTCGCTCTCGGTTTTCGGGGTCCACAGAGATTCGTCAATCATAGACATTATGTGTTTTAGGTTCTATTTTTGTCATAGATTTTATTATTTATTTATTTTTGAAAGAATAATAAATAAAAGAGGGAAAAGAATGAATATGACAGAATGCCTCATGTATTAAAGAAATGAAAGTATATGTACAAGCCCTTTTAATCAGAATTCCTGTGGCCGCGGGCGGGGACCGCAAGAGATACACGAAAAAAGCTTAAAAAAGAACACCTTAGGGGCTGATCCTCCCAGTCCTCCCTCTCTGCTATTCTGGCTTAGCCAGAGGTTTGGCATCAACATCAGAAGCAGAGGCATCAAAGGTTATCCAACCAGCATCAATTAGCTCTTGGACCTTATATTTTAAGGTCAAACAGTTGTCCATTGAATGCCCAGGTGCATCTGAGTGGTAGCTACAATTTTCGTTGGGATTGTACGACTCGGGGTAGGGAGGCTCCATTTTCTTTGGAGGGATGCGGGCTAGAAGGTTGGCATGTAACAACTGGGGCAGCAGCTTTGCGTACGAGGTGGGGATAGGGGTGAACTTCCTCTTCTTTCTTCGTGAATGCCTCTCTATTTGAGGAGTGGAGGAAGGGGTTGCAAAATTGATGGCGTGTACGACCTCTTCCTTCTTTTTGAAAGGTTTCTTGAATGAGGTACTGGAAGAAGAAGGTCGTGCTATTTTCCTGCTCCTCAACCCCTGCTCCACTCTTTCTCCTACAGTGACTATGTCCGAAAAAAGATTGGAGGTACTGGCTATTGCCTTATCGTAGTACGCTCCAGTCAGTGAATCTATGAACATAGCTACTGTCTCCTTATCAGTTGTGGAGGCTCTATTTGGGCGGCCATTTCCCTCCACCTTTGGGCGTATGCTTTGAAGGATCCGTCGTCCCTTTTGCTTAGGGTCCTGAGATCTGACCTGTCAGGGGTCAGATCGATATTGTATCGGTAACGACGAAGGAAAGCGTCGGCCAGTTGTTTCCAGTTTTGAACCTGCCCTCTTTCTAACTGCATGTACCAGTTAAGAGCCGTGTCGACTAGACTCTCCTGGAAGCAGTGGATCAGGAGTTTTTCATTTTCAGCATGTGCAGCCATCTTACGACAATACATTGTAAGATGGTTCTTGGGGCAGGTTAGCCCGGCGTACTTGGGAAAGTCCGGGACTTTGAACTTGGGAGGGAAATGGATATTCTTCACTAGGCACATATCTGCTACCTCCTTGACGTCGAAATTGTGCCCCTTGACCGCCTTCAGCCTTTCCTCTAGGGCGGATATTTGTTGTTTAGAGACCTCTGGGGTGAGGATGCGTACAGTCTTAGCATCTTTTCCATCGTAGAAGACTTCCTCTTCTTCCTCCTCTTCATGGCGAGAGGTGTTTTACGCATGGGTTTCACCCTTATTTTGCCCTTGGCGTATGACCTCCATTAGTTGAGCCATCTGCTCGCGGAGGGTGTTAACCTCTACAGTGAGCTTACGGTTTTGCTCCTCTAGGTTCTCCATTGCTCTGGCCTTTTGTGCACGAGTTCGGATGGGGAGAGGACCAACCACTTTCTAGAATACCCGAAAGAAATTTATTAATGCATGTTGAGTGTTGGACTAACATGGATATGTATGAGAGATTTTGTTTTAGATGATGCTAAATGTGCTCTCTTTTTACTTTCTCTCTTGGTTTTTCTTTACTCATGATATGATGCAATATGAATGGTTTGACTTTGTCAGAAGTTGATTTATTTGCTAGCTTTGACTTGTATTTTTATTTTTATCTTTTTGTTATAGCCTTTTATCTCTTCTGTCGGACTGCGTGACTACTTAGCTTACAAAGAACCTGAAACCATGCTAGCTAAAAGGCAGAATGTCCGAGATTAAAAAAATGGTTTTATGTGAAAGAATATTTAGCGTCCCTTATCTCTTCTGTCAGACTGTGTGGCTACTTAGCTTACAAAGAACCTGAAACCAGGCTAGCTAAAAGGCAGACTGTCCGAGATAGGGGTGTTTATTGCAAAAAAATGTTTTTTTTTTGTGATTTTTCTGTTGTTTGGTTATGCTATGAAACAAACAAATGCAACAAACAAACGCGCACACAATTCGATCATGCACGAACAGGCGAGAAGTCGTTTTAATCACGAGGTAGGGTTTTCCTGCAGAAAAGTGCATTGGCGAAGGTAGGTTCTAACTGTTCTCACCAAGGCTAAGGCCCCCAAGGTGCCCCCATTATAGGGTCCCCACTCTCCAGCCTTCCGACCATGCTTAGCACTAAGGCCATAGTCAGTCTTTATGCCAAAAGAGGAAGGTTATCACCTTGAGTGGTGGTTTGCGATCACACTGGTGGGCACAAGGCCATCACTACAGCGAACCATACCTGCCACCCACTCCCTATGGATTTCTCACCTGCCCCCGGGTATAGAGGAAATTGTAGTGTGCAAGGGTTTGTGTACAGTTTGTATTTCAAACAATTGCGTAAGTATAAACAAACAACAGTTATTAAAGTCAAGCATTAAAACATGTTATAATACAAGGTGGGGTAAAAGCGTAATTTTCTTGGTTTATTTACTTTAGGCTAGCCCATCACTAAATGGGATCAACTGTCTAGGCTTCCCCAGTGGAGTCACCATCTGTCGCCGCCGTCAAAACAAGGCGGTCGAAGCGACGCGATGGTTCCGACTTTCCAATTTTAGCGTTTGTATTGGTGTGGTTACAACGCCTTTAGGTTGTCCGATAACCGGGCTGAACCTAGGGGCGAGGTTTTCGAAAAGGCGCTCTTGGATTGTCCGATAACTGGGTTAACCCAAGAACTAATTTTGAAGGGTTCTTTTTGGAGTCTCCACCGACGTTTTTACCGGAAACATCGGAAAAGGAGTAGAAAGGCGTTGGTTTTCGAAAAACCAACTTTGGTCATTAGAACCAGAGTTGGGTAAGGGAGTTAGTTATGTGTAAGGGAAGTGTTAGTTCCCTTACGACGCCCCTTTCGGGTTCCCTATGATAGGCCAACTACTTTGAATAAATAAACCAGTGAAAATACGCTTTTACCCTTTATTTGCGGAATTTAAAATTATGACTACATGACCCTAATATCTATTGCATATTTTAAAAATAAAGCGGTAAAGGAGAGAGAGAGTGTGTAGAAACCTCCGAGACAAGCTTTCTATTAATTTCTTGAAAACTAGGGTGCTTTTTGGCAGCCCTTCACTCTTTACAGCGTTGGAATCTCTCGAAAATGCTATAAAAACTCTAAAAAAGCTCTCAGAAACTCCGGAAATGCTTCGGAGGGATTCTAGAAAGAGAATTTGAGGAAGTGACTAGAGAGAGAATGGAAAAACCGTGTGAAATGAGGGGAATGGTGCGGCTATTTATAGGGATTCGCGCCTGTCAGGTCGAGACGGTCGTCTCGTCTGACAAGGTCGAGACGACCGTCTTGCCATTCGAGACGGCCGTCTCGCCTTGCAAAAATGGCGAGACGGCGGTGTCGCCAAACGAGACGGCGGTCTCGCCACTTTTGCAAGGCGAGACAGCTGTCCCAAATCCGAGACGGCGGTCTCGACCCTAAAAGGCGAAAATCCTTATTTTCATGCAGAAAAACCCTCATATTCTAATATGGGGCCTAATAGTCTCTCCTAATGGCTTCTTAGGCTTCATCCATCTTCAAAAAGGAGGTCTTCTGGTCTTTATTATGAGGCTAGGCAAGATTTGGGGTCTACAACCAATATGCTAACTCTAGCGAGCAAGTTATCCGAGCATCCAAATCTGTCAGAATCAGCTCGGATAATCAACTCCAAGAGATAACCGCCAAGTCAGCATGCCTTGAAGCCGAATGTGCGAAACAGACTCAGACGATCAAGGAGTTGCTACAAGACCTCGCAAGGACTCGGTCTGAAATACGTCAAGTACGGGAGACTAACAGAGACTTAACAGAAGCCTTACTGAACTGCGCTGCAAGGAAAGAGATGGATTAGCTTAATATGGCCAAGTGTTACGAGAAAGAGACTGAGACCTTAAGAAACTCGATGAGTTACAAGCCTTGGTCGTCCATCAGGAGGTGAAGATCAAAGAAGCTCAAAAGTACAGCAAAAATATGACTCAGACGGTCCAAAAACAGATCGAAGCACTCGCTCATCATGTCCGAGAAGCCGAAAGAGAATTACATAGAGATCAGGACCCACCTGTGGTAGGAAACTCGGTAGGAAACCCACCAAGGGAGCTACGCAGAAATTAGGGTCAACCCGCTAGGAAACCTGAACAACAATAAAGGGAAGCCTAGACAGAGGTTAGAGTTACAAAATAAGGTCCGCTAGGATTCCCAAAACAAGAAAAAAGGAACCTAGACAAAAGATAGGACCAAAACACAGTATCCTAGTCTGAAAACCCAAAGGCAATCTAGGGAAGTCAATCAGCCATAGAATGCGATAGAAATGGGTGAAGACGCAAACCATCAAAGAAAAAACGTTTGTTTAAACATTAGCTTAAAACACTCGGACCAACCTGGGCTAGCCGTTTGTAGACCCCAAATCTTGTCCGGTCTCATAATAAAGACTAGAAGACCTCCTTTTCGAAGATGGATGAAGCCTAAGAAGCCATTAGGAGAGACTATTAGGCCCCATACTAGGATAGGAGGGATTTTCTGCATGAAAATAAGGATTTTCGCCTTTTAGGGTCGAGACCGCCGTCTCGCTTCTCGGGACCACCGTCTCGCCACTTCTGCAAGTCAAGACCGCTGTCTCGTTTGGCGAGACGGCCGTCTCGCCACTTGCGAATGGCGAGACCCCCCTCCCGGTTGGCGAGACGACCTTCTCGCCATTTTTGCAAGGCGACACGGCAGTCTCAAATGCCGAGACGGTCGTCTCGACCTAACAGGCACGAATCCCTATAAATAGTTGCACCTTCAAAATTAGTTCTTAGGTTAGCCTAGTTATCGGACAATCCAAGAACACTTTTTCGAAAACATTGCCTCTAGGTTTAGCCCGGTTATCGGACAACCTAAAGGTATTGTAAGCACACCCATAAAAACGCGAAAATTGGAAAGTCGGAACCATCGCGTCGCTCCGACCGCCTCGTTTAGACGGCGGCGACAGATGGCGACTTCACTGGGGAAGCCTAGAGAGTTGATCCCATTTAGTGATGGGCCAACTTAAATAAATAAACCAAGAAATTACGCTTTTACCCTACCTTGTATTATAATATGTTTTAATGCTTGGCTTTAATAACTGTTGTTTGTTTATGTTTACGCAATTGTTTGAAATACAAATTGTACACAAACCCTTGCACAGAACAGTTCCCTCTATACCCGGGGGTAAGTGAGAAATCCATAGGGAGTGGGTGGCAGGTACGGTTCGCTGTAGTGATGGCCTTGTGCCCACCAGTGTGATCGCAAACCACCACTCAAGGTGATAACCTTCCTCTTTTGGCACAAAGACTGACTATGGCCTTAGTGTTAAGCATGGTCGGAAGGCTGGAGAGTGGGGACCCTATAATGGGGGCACCTTGGGGGCCTTAGCCTTGGTGAGAACAGTTAGAACCTACCTTCGCCAAAGCACTTTTCTGCAGGAAAACCCTACCTCGTGATTAAAACGATTTCTCGCCTGTTCGTGGATGATTGAATTGTGTGCGCATTTGTTTGTTGCATAGCATAACCAAACAACAGGAAAATCACAAAAAAAAAATTTTACAATAAATACCTTTATCTCGGACAGTCTGCCTTTTAGCTAGCCTGGTTTCAGGTTCTTTGTAAGCTAAGTAGTCACGCTGTCCGACAGAAGAGATAAAAGGCTAAAAAACATAAAATAAAAAAAATAATAACAAAATCAAAACATTTATAAAAATAATTTTGACAAATTCGTATCATTCATATCACATCATGTCATAAATGGAAAGACCAAGAGAGAAAATAAATGCATAAGGAAAGTATGCATACGCTTCATTTTAATAAATCCCTGAAAAATGGTCTTAGAAGCGTTTTTTTGGGAAAATTCCCAGGCCAAATCCCCTTTGGGAATTCGCAACCTTGTTCTTCACCCTTTTCTCTTCGTTTTGATATATTGTGCGTCCAAATCGGACATCCCAGTCAAAAGTTATGCCACTTTGAACATCTACCGCCCTTTCGTACTGGTGCATGCATAAATACATTCATTCTAGAAAGCACTAGATATCCCTAAGACAATGGTGTTAAACATTCAAGGACTTGATGTTGAACTTGCTAGACATGAAGCTTTTTTATTTTGATGATGATTCAAGAACACAAGACTTAGAATGTTGAAGACTTGTTTTATAGTGTAATAACTCTGTTTTGATTAGATTGAGTCTGTAATATTAGAGTTTGAGATAGCCGGTACATAGTCTGCACCTTAGAAGCTTTAAAAAGCTCAAATTTATCAAAGAGTCTTGGCTTTAATCGATTAATTGGTGAAATAATCGATTAAAACAGTGAGAAAAACCATTTTCTGTATCTGCTCACTGGTTTAATCGATTAATACCCCTGTTAATCGATTAATAGGCCTGTTAATCGATTAACAGGTCTTTTAATCGATTAAAACAGAGAGTTTTGGGGTTCTGTTGATTTTGGCTCTATAATAATCGATTAACACTTGATTTAATCGATTATTTCAGTCAGATTTTGATTTTTAACTTCAAATTAACCCTATTTTCGAAAACCCTATTTCCAAGAACCCTAGTTTCGAAAATCCTAATTCCCAAACCCTAATTTCTCTACTTAAGCTTCTCTATGGCACTCAAAAAATCAAGAACAACCTTTTTCATACAAAATTTAAGTGTTGTGAGTGCCAGAGAACTGTTTATTGCAAGAAAAAGGGGCTTTTGGAACCTGGTGTGGGCTAGAAGCGATAAGAATCACTAAGTGGAGTTCTTAGTGGATTGTGTGTTGTGCCGTCTCTAGGGAAAGTTGTTCTTCATCTCTTGTGGATTTCAAGAGAGGTGTTTTCTTTACTTTATCTTTTCAATTGTAATCTGTTTGTAACAACTTTGATTATAGTGACAGCGTTAATCCTCTGTTTGAGTGATTAGCAACTGGACGTAGGGTCTTTTGATCCGAACCAGTATAAATCTCCTTTGTCAGATTCTATCTCTTCTCTATTTACATTTACACAGTTTTTAATCGGTAAAATTTGGGGAAAATTTTGTAAACCTAATTTTTATTAAGAAACCAATTCACCCTCCTCTTGGTTTTTGTCCGACCACGCGAACATTCTGTTGCGCGATTCTAACAAGTGGTATCAGAGCTTCCTTTGATAGTCATTCAAACTTTTCGAAAATGGCTGGACAAAATCAAACTTTTGCCGAAGGTGCGTCTATCAACAGACCCCCACTTTTTGCGGGTCAAAATTATCCTTTCTGGAAAGTAAGAATGCAAATCTTTTTAGAGTCTGTTGATAGAGGTATTTGGGACGCTATTTTAAACGGTCCATATATTCCTAAAGTTACTGAGAACGGTGTTGACGTTCCCAAACCTTTTTTCTAGATGGACTGTAGAGGAAAATAGAAAAGCTCAATTTGACGTTAGGGCTAGAAATATAATTTCATCTGATTTAACCCTTGACGAGTTTTACAGGATTTCTGTTTGTAAAAGTGCTCATGAGATGTGGGAAATGCTAAGAGTTACCCACGAAGGTACTGACGACGTTAAGAGAGCACGTAAAAACTCCTTAATCCAAGAATACGAGATGTTCCGGATGCAACAAGGCGAACCAATATTTGACGTTCAAAAGCATTTCACTCATATTGTGAACCATCTCACCGGATTAGGTAAAATCTTTGACGTTGATGAATTGAATGTTAAAATTTTAAAATCTTTGGATAGGAAATGACAACCTAAGGTGACGGCCATCTCGGAGTCACAAAACCTTTCCACAATGTCTATGGCGGCGCTCTTTGGAAAGCTTAGAGAGCATGAGCTTGAACTTGGAAGGCTAAATGAAGAAGAAGGACAATATCAAAAGAAGAACCTAGCCTTCAAAACCGAAATTTCCAAAGGTAAAAATAAAAAGGAAGAAGAAAACTCGGAGAACGAAGAAGAAGAATTGAGTCTTATGATAAAGAAGTTCACCAAATTCATGAAAGCTAAAGGAAGGCATCCATTCAAAGGTAAGGGAAAGGTAAGAGAAAGTACTTCTGTAAATATAAAATGTTATGGTTGTGGTGAAGCAGGACATGTGAAGACCGAATGTACAAACAAGAAGAACGAAGAAAACAAAAGCAAAAAGTTCTTAAAGAAGAAAGCTTATATTGCTTGGGACAACAGTGATTCAAGTTCGGAATCAAGTGACTCAGAAGTAGAAGCAAATATTTGCTTAATGGCAAATGACAACATATCTTCCGACTTTGAGGTAAGTGATTCCGACTCATCCTCAAGTGATGATGAAAATGATTTTGATGAATTACAAAATGCATATGAAGAATTGTTTAATGCTTTTAAGGACTTGAAAAATGAATACAAATCTGTGAAAAAAAGTTTGAATAGATCCGAAAAGGAGGTGGAGTCCTTAAAAACGAAAATTGTATGTTTAGAGGAAAAGGAATCATTAAAAACGAAAATTGCATGTTTAGAAGAAAAGGAATTGTTAGAAACGAAAATTGTATGTTTAGATGAGAATGATGATAAGAACTTAGCATGTGCATCTTGTAAAGAGTATGAATATGACATAGATATTCTTAACCATTTGCTAGATAAAGCCAAAAAGGAGATAAGTGATTTTAAGAAGGATAAAATTGTTTTAGCTCAAAATAGTGTAAATCACCAAGTTCCTTTGAAAAAGCCTAAAAGGAAAAATAAAAGAGTATGGGTACAAAAAGGAACTAGAACATCTATGGTTAAAGATTCATCATATTCAAAAGTTACATCAAATGCATGATTTTATTGTATGAAACATGGTCATACCTCAAATAGATGTAAAATTAAACATTTTGGTGTTCCTAAAGGAAAATATATTTGGGTTCCTATAGTTAAATGAATTGTTTGTCTCTTGTATTTATTCAAAGAAAATTTATCATTTAGTATGTTTTAAATAGAATGCTCATTAGGTCAATTATAAAATCAACTCCCTATGAATTGTTAAATGGTAGAAAGCCTAATGTTGCTCATTTAAAAATATTTGGATGTAAGTGCTTTGTGTTAAATAATGGAAAGGACAACTTAGGAAAATTTGACTCAAAAGCTGATGAGGGCATTTTCTTAGGTTATTCATTAACTAGCAAGGCTTACAGGGTATTTAAATAGAAGAACCTTAAATATTGAAGAATCTATTCATGTTACTTTTGATGAGATTGTAGACCTTGGGGGAAATCCTCTTAAGTCAAATAAAGAACTTGCAGGTGATGATGAATATATAAAAGAGGCTCTTGATAAATTGTATTTGGAAGAAAATGAGCCTTCTCAAACACCTGAATTAGCATAAGAATGGCAATCACCTGAAGAAAATGATTCGACGCTGTTTATAAAGAAAGTAAAAGAACATATCTTATTGGTCCAGGTATATGTTGATGATATTATTTTTGGATCAACTGATAATTCGTTATGTGTAGAATTTGTTAAGATAATGCATGGAGAGTTTGAAATGTCTATGATGGGAGAATTGACATTCTTCCTTGGACTTCAAATCAAGCAACTTAAAGATGACATTTTCATCTCTCAAACCAAATACTGCAAAGAGATCCTTAAAAAGTTTGGAATGGACACCTCAAAGGAAGCTAACACACCCATGGGAACTTCATGCTATCTAGACAAGAATGAATCAGGTTTGGAAGTTAATCAATCTATGTATAGAGGTATGATAGGTTCACTATTATAGTTAACTGCAAGTAGACCTGATATTATGCATTCTGTCTGTGTGTGTGCTAGATTTCAGGCTTGTCCAAAAGAATCTCACCTAATTGCAGTAAAACATATTTTAAAATATTTAAAAGGAACTACTGGTTTTGGTTTATGGTATCCATCTGATGCTTGTACTAGTTTAATAGGATATTCTGATGCTGATTATGGTGGATGCAAAATTGATAGGAAGAGTACTAGTGGGACATGTAATTTGTTAGGTTCATCCTTAGTATCTTGGCATTCTAAGAAATAGGCATGTGTTGCTTTATCTACCACTGAAGCTGAATATATTGCAGCTGGTAGTTGTTGTGCTCAAATTCTGTGGATGAAACAACAACTAGAAGATTATAGTATATTTCTGAATGACATACCTTTAATGTGTGATAATACGAGTGCAATTAATCTTACTAAGAATCCAGTAATGCACTCTAGGACTAAGCATATAGAAATTAGACATCATTTCTTAAGAGATCATATCAGTAAAGGGAACTGTAAAATAGAATATGTTGATACAAAGCATCAATTAGCAGATATATTTACTAAGCCTCTACCCAAGGATAGATTCTATGAACTTAGAAGAGACTTAGGGATATTAGAAATAGCTTAAATTCTGCTTAATTAGATAGTTTTTGGATGGTTGTGATGTTATAATTCATTGTGTAAGATGTTCATAGATTATCATGTGCATAAACCTCAAATAATTAATGAACTCTCTGGAATAATCGATTAATTGGAGTTATAATCGATTATTTGCATCCAAAACACCCAAAACATGACATTCCTCTCTGTTTTAATCCATTAACTCGACCATTAATCGATTAAAACCAGTATTAATCGATTACCAGCCCAATTTAATCGATTAAATGGGTCTGGTAGTGGTTTAATCGATTAAATTGAGAATTAATCGATTAAACCTGGAAAGTTTGGCTTCCTAGCCATTGCCAATAGATCTTTTGCACCCTATACACTTTCATATGTCCGTTGGAGTTGCTTGGCTATAAATAGGGACCTCCATTTCACTTCTACTCACTTCTATCTCTTGAAATCAAGCTTTCTTACCTTATTCTATCAATCTTGCCTTCTTCTCACTTAACTTGTCCTCTTAAAATCTTCTTGTTACTCTCCTAATCCTTCAATGGCCTCATCTTCTCGTGCAAAAATCCCCACTAGAAGAAGATCTGCACCCTCATCTCAACCCCGTCCTAATTCTGTAGAAGGATGGATCTCTGATGCAGATGGATGACAAGAATTTATGTCCTATTGGAAGGAACGTGCTATTATTTCTCCTAAGTTCCTTATTGGTGAGCAGTTCATCAATAGGGGATTCAACTTTCCTAATCTCCTTGAAATTCAAGGAGTTCTCCCTTTCATCCAAATGCAAGGTACATATTATCCTGACTTAGTTAGGGTATTTTACTCTAGGTTCAAATTTAGAGATCAAATTGCTACCTCTAGAGTAAAGGGAGTCACAATTATTCTTGATGATGATATTTGGGAAAATGTGCCCACTTTCCTATTAGAGAAGATGCTATTAACGTGTATGGTGAGTTAGATGATTTTGACAGGATCTTAGCTTACCAATCTTTTCTGCGAAATCCCTCATGGAGATTGGGCATCTCCTTCTTGCTGGACCTTTGAAAAAGGAGGAACGCATGATTTTACATCTACTTGTTTGGATCCTATGTCCCCAGGCTAAGAATCATGCTCAATGTTCTTCAATTGATCTTCGTATTATTCATGCCATAATGAATAATGAGCCTTTAGATTGGGGTGTTCTTGTCACCATGACTATGTTAAAATCCAAACGCCATCCCACCTTCAAAATTCCATATGCTCTCTTTGTCTCTCGCATCCTTGAATACAAAGGAGTAAATGTCGAAGGTGAACAAACAGTGCGAACAAATAACTTGAATCGTATGCTAGACAGCACATTGATCCAACTACAAATGGTGCGTGTCAACGATATTTATGTTCACAAGGATGACGTTCCAAATCAAGGTGACGATAATGAAGATTCTGATGAAGATATGCCTCCTGTTGCTGAGCTTCCCTCTGATCAAATCCAAAGTGTTGGAACTTCCTCTACTCATCATGAAACTCGACAATCCATGGAAGACATGTTATCTGATATGAATCAGAGGATGCAGGCATTCTTCACTCTTTCTGGAGTACGACATGAGGAAATAATTCACCGTATATCTGATGTGCATGATAAAGTGTACCATTTAGAAAATAGATTTGATGCACACTTTCATAGTGATGATAGTGAAGAATTTTAAATTTGATTGTTATTTTCTTATATTGTAATGAATGCTTATTTCTGAAATAAAATGTGGTGTTCTCATATTGCTTTGATTGAGGGGGAGTAATCTCCAAGTTTTGCATATTTTGAGGGGGAGCCCTTATGATTGTTATTGAAGCATGCTTTCAATTTTTTATTATAATCAAAATAGGGGGAGAAATATTTAAAGCCTAATATTATTGTTTTTAAATATTATCTGGTATGTTTAATGTGTTTGTTAGTATGACAGATAAAATAGGTTATTACAAGGCTTTAAAAGAAAATTTTGATCATCATCAAAAAGGGGGAGATTGTTGAACATTCAAGGACTTGATGTTGAACTTGCTAGACATGAAGCTTGTTGATTTTGATGATGATTCAAGAACACAAGATTTAGAATGTTGAAGACTTGTTTTATAGTGTAATAACTCTGTTTTGATTAGATTGAGTCTGTAATATTAGAGTTTGAGATAGCCGGTACATAGTCTGCACCTTAGAAGCTTCAAAAAGCTCAAATTTATCAAAGAGTCTCGGCTTTAATCGATTAATTGGTGAAATAATCGATTAAAACAGTGAGAAAAAACCATTTTTTGTATCTGCTCACTGGTTTAATCGATTAACACCCTTGTTAATCGATTAACAGGTCTTTTAATCGATTAAAACAGAGATTTTTGGGGTTCTGTTGATTTTGACTCTGTAATAATCGATTAACAGTTGATTTAATCGATTATTTCAGTCAGATTTTAATTTTTAACTTCAAATCAACCCTATTTTCGAAAACCCTATTTCCAAGAACCCTAGTTTCGAAAATCCCAATTCCCAAACCCTAATTTCTCTACTTAAGCTTCTCTATGGCACTCAGAAAATCAAGAACAACCTTTTTCATACAAAAGTTAAGTGTTGTGAGTGCCAGAGAACTGTTTGTTGCAAGAAAAAGGGGCTTTTGGAACCTGGTGTGGGCTAGAAGCGATAAGAATCACTAAGTGGAGTTCTTAGTGGATTGTGTGTTGTGTCGTCTCTAGGGAAAGCTGTTCTTCATCTCTTGTGGATTTCAAGAGAGGTGTTTTCTTTACTTTATCTTTTCAATTGTAATCTGTTCGTAACAACTTTGATTATAGTGACAGCGTTAATCCTCTGTTTGAGTGATTAGCAACTGGACGTAGGGTCTTTTGATCCGAACCAGTATAAATCTCTTGTGTAAGATTTTATCTTTTCTCTATTTACATTTACACAGTTTTTAATCGGTAAAATTTGGGGAAAATTTTGTAAACCTAATTTTTATTAAGAAACCAATTCACCCCCCTCTTGGTTTTTGTCCGACCACGCGAATATTCTGCTGCGCGATTCTAACAAATGGCGAAAGAGGCCCCGAGCACATTTGTGACCTTCGCAACAAGGAAGGGACAAGTGTACTAAGGTGTGATGGTGACCCCCATTATACTTCTCAAGTCTGTGCTAGGAAAGGAACCATTACACCAAGGTGGGTATGATACCCACAAAAGGCGTAAGCTTTAAGGAGGATACCTAAGCCATTGTCTTAAGGAATATCCATCTCCTAAATCATTCATTTTTTAACAAGAAAAATCTTTTTGCATTCTAAAAAATGGCTGGTATTCTTCATGCCCTCATCCGCATACAAAAAAGAAACACAAAATCACAAACACTATCATACATCATGTTAGAAAATAAAACATGATAATGTTTAGGAAAAAAACAAACACTTACATATATGCATCCACCAAACTTCATCCTCATGCATCTAGTAATAGGCAGTTGAAGAAAGTGGACATTCCTCAATACCGTGTAAAGAGGATAGAGCATTTGCACGGGAAGTCAGATGCATAGAAATTTTAACTCGCTTATGGTTTCCTTTAGGCTTTCTGCTTTTAAAAATGTGCTTCGAAGCATTGCATTGAGGAGTGTACACCTTCTGGATGAAATAAATTAAATTGTTTGTTTTCATTATCTCCTCGACTGTCTATTGCATTCATAATTTGCATACATTCATCCTCACTTTAACAATAATAACATAATAAAAAGAAAGGATTAGTTAATGTGCTTTCCACGAATCGAAGTAAGATGAAGAGCAAACTTTTCGTCATCAAGTTCTCTCCAACGGTTGATCTGCCTAAGAAGGATAATAAGCCTCAATCGTTGGGTATCCATGTTAATAAGGAAGAGGGGGCAAGGATGTCATTAGATTTGTTCATGCCTCGAATTGAATAAGGTGGTACCGTGGAGATACCAAAAACATTGCCCATCAATGAGGATATCTCCAGCATAGTCAGCATTGGGGGGCACGATTAAAAGTAGAAAAATCGACTCCCCCGAGGAGCTACAAGACAATGCTCCCAAGAATAAAAGAAAAATAATAAGACCGAAGAAAAACATAGTCCAAAGAGGAAATTGAATAGACTTTGGATTCACAACGCTGGGGCAATTCTTTCAACGCTCCAAGCGGTAGGCGACAAGCTGATCACGGTTTGAGCTAAAGACGACATTCGGATCAGCAAGCCGTCTGCCTTACCTTGAATGGATGCGGCTAAAGAGGACCTTTGAAATGTCTTTTGCCAATATGAAAAGACTTCCCCAATAATATGTGACCCACATGATGAGGAAATATGGATGCCGCCCAAACCAAGGGCTCATTAGAAACTCTCAAGGAATAAGGGAGCCACCAGATTTTAAAGATAATCCTTTGAAGCATGATCCTACAAAGGATTAAGCATGATCCCAAATCTTGCCCGGCCTCCAAATAAAGACCAGAAGACCTCCTATTTGAAGATGGACGAAGCCTAACAAGCCATTAGGAGAGACTATTAGGCCCCATACTAGGATAGGAGGGAGTTTCTGTGCGAAAAAATAAGTTTTCTCGCCTTGTTGAGACGAGAACGCCGTCTGGATTTCCCAGACCGCCGTCTCTCTTGACGAGACGGCGGTCTCGCCACCTGCGAAGGGCGAGACGGCGATCTCGTTTCCCCAGACGGCGGTCTCGCTACATTTGACAGGGCGAGACGGCGGTCTCGACCCTGTCAGACGAGACCGGCGGTCTCGCCACTGCCAGGCGCGAAAACCTATAAATAGGGGTCCTCCCCCCCTCATTTCCACACACCACAAGCTTCTAGCTCTCCCTTCTCTCTAAAACTTCTCTCTAGAATCCCTCCGACGCATTTCCGGAGTTTCTGAGTGTCTTTGAGAGCTTTTTTCGGCATCCAGAAGAGTTTTCGGCGTCTTGTAGAGTGAAGGGCTGCCAAAAAGCACCCATTTATTTTAAAGAAATATAAAATAAAGCTTGCTTTGGAGGTTTAATTTCTCCCCCTCTACTTTTACTGCTTTAATTTAAATTATGCAATAGATTAGGGCCATGTAGTCATCACTTTAAATTTCGCATAATAAAAAGGGCAAAAGCATATTTTCCGGTTTATTTATTAACAATAAAAGGGGCGTAGTAAAGGAACTAATACTTCCTTTACCACGTAACTAACTCCCTTACCCAACTCTGGTTCTAATGACCAAAGTTGGTTTTCGAAAACCAACGCCTTTCAAAAACCTTTCCCGATGTTTCCGATAAAAACATCGGTGGCAACTCCATAGAACCCAAAATAAATAAGTCCTTGGGTTAGCCCGGTCATCGGACAACCCAAGGACACGTTTTCGAAAACCTCGCCCCTAGGTTAGCCCGGTTATCGGACAACCTAAAGGCGTTGTAACCACCCATAAAAAACGCGAAAACTAGAGGGTCGAAAAAACCATCGCGTCGCTCCGACCGCCTCTCTTTTTCAGACGGTGGCGACAGATGGCGACTCCACTGGGGAAGCCTCGATAGTTGATCCCATTTAGTGATGGGCCGGCTTAAAAAATAAATAAACCAAGAAAATAACGCTTTTTGCCCTTAACTTGTATTATAACATGTTTTATTGCTTGGCTTTAAATAACTGTTGTCTGTTTATACTTCCGCAATTGTTTGAAATAAAAATTGTACACAAACCTTTGCACACAACAGTTCCCTCTATACCCAGGGGCAAGTGAGAAAACCATAGGGAGTGGGTGGCAGGTACAGTTCGCTGTAGTGAGGGCCTTGAGCCCACCAGTGTGATCGGAAACCACCACTCAAGGTGATAACCTTCCTCTTTTGGCAACAAGACTGACTATGGCCTTAGTGCTAAGCATGGTCAGACGGCTGGAGAGTGGGGACCCTATAATGGGGGCACCTTGGGGGCCTTAGCCTGGTGAGAAAAGTTAGAACCAACCCTGGCCAATGCACTTTTCTGCAGGAAAACCCTACCTCATGATAAAAACGAAATCTCGCCTGTTCGGGGATGATCGAATTGTGTGTGCATATGATTGTTGCATTTGTCTGTTGCATAGCACAAACAAACAACAAAACAACAAAAACCAAAAATATTTTCACAAATAAACACCCTTATCTCGGACAGTCTGCCTTTTAGCTAGCCTGGTTTCAGGTTCTTTGTAAGCTAAGTAGCCACGTAGTTCCGACAGAAGAGATAAGGGACGCTAAATATTCTTTCACATAAAGCCATATTTTATCTCGGACAGTCTGGCTTTTAGCTAGCCTGGTTTCAGGTTCTTTGCAAGCTAAGTAGCCACGCAGTTCCGACAAAAGAGATAAAAGGCTATAAAATACAAAAAAAAATCCTAAATAAATAAAATAATAACAATAAAACATTTATAAAAATAATGTTGACAAAGTCGTATCATTCATATCACATCATGCCATAAGTGGGAAAAACCAAGAGAAAAAAATAAATGCATAAGGAAAGTATGCATACGCATCATTTTAATAAACCCCTAAAAAATGGGTCTTAGGAGCGTTTTTTGGGAAAATTACTGGGCCAAATCCCTTTGGGGAATTTGCAGCTTGGTTCTTCACCCTTTTCTCTTCGTTTTGACATGCTGTGCGCCCAAATCGGACGACCCAGTCAAAAGTTATGTTACTTTGAACATCTATCGCCCTTTTGTACTGGTGCATGCATAAATACATTCATTCTAGGGAGCACTAGATATCCCTAAGACAATGGCGAAAGAGGCCCCGAGCACATTTGTAACCTTCGCGACAAGGAAGGAACGAGTGTACTAAGGTGTGATGGTGATTGCCATTATACTTGTCAAATCTGTGATGGGGAAGGAACCATTACACCAAGGTGGGTAGGATACCCCACAAAGCATAAGCTTTAAGGAGGATACCTAAGCCATTGTCTTAAGGAATATCCATCTCATAAATCATTCTTTTTAAACAATAAAAATCATTTTGCATTCTAGAAAGCGGCTGGTATTCTTCACGCTATCATTCGCATACAAAAAAAAAAAAATCCTAAACACTATCATACATCATGTTAGAAAATAAAACATGATAATGTTTAGGAAAAAACCAAACACTTGCATACATGCATCCACCAAACTTCATCCTCATAGCATCATCTAGAAGTAGGCAGTCGAAGAAGTGGACATTCCTCAATACCATGTGAAGAGGATAGGGCATTCGCATGCCATACACGAGAAGTAAAAAAGGAAGTACATACAAATTTTAACCAACTTGTGTGTTCCTTTAGGGCTTTTCACCTTTAAAATGTGCTTTGAAACGTTGCATTGAGGAATGTACACTGTCTGGATGAAATAAATAAAATTGTTTATTTTCATCATCTCTTCAAACGTCTATCGCATTCATAAATCGCATGCATTCATTCTCACTTTAATAAATAATAAGATAATAAAAAGAAAGGATTAATTGATGTGCTTCCCATGAATCGGAATAAGATGGAGAGTAAGCCTTTCGTCATCAAGTTCTCTCCAATGGTTGATCCGCCCAAGGAGGATAACAAGCCTCAACCATTGGATATCCAAGTCAATAAGGAAGAGGGGGCAAGGATGTCGTTACATTTATTTTTGTCTCAAACCAAATAAAGTTGTACCATTGAGATACGCAGAAACATCTTCCATCAATGAAGATATCTCTAGCATAGCCAACATTCAGGGGCAAAATTAGAAGTGAAAGAATCTACACCCCGAGGAGCTGCAAGATGACACTCCTACAAATAAAGAAAAAATAAAAAGACCGAAGAAAAACATAAAACTGAAAAGACTTTGGATTCACGACGATGAGGCAATTCTTTCACCGCTCCATCAAAGAGACAAACTCAGGGTAGGTGGAAAGCTAGTCACAGTTTGAGCTAAAGATGACAGTCAGATCAGCAAGTCATTTGCCCTACCTTGAATGGATGCGGCTGAAAAGGATCTTTGAAATATCTTTTGCCAATATGAAAAGACTTCCCCAACAATATGAAGGTGACCCACATGGTGAGGAAATATGGATGCCACCCAAACCAAGGGCTCATTAGACACTCTCAAGGAATAAGGGAGCCACCAGATTTTAAAGACAATCCTTTGAAGCTTTACCCTACAGAGGATCAAGGGAAGTCTCCCCTCCGCACCTTAAATCAGTTTTTCCCATATAGGGGGGTTCAAGCGTCAAGAGTGACTTTAGTCATTAGGTGTTCTCCTTCTGATTCTTAGGGTTTGTAAATCCAATGACTATTAGAGATTACTCCTCGGGGCTAGCCCGACCCCCGAGCATTGTAGGGCACATATTTCCCTATTAATTACAAAGAATGTCATTCTTACTATCTGCTTCTCTTCTTGTTATTCATGTCTAAACCTCATTAATAACCATGTTTAAGCAAACGTTTTCAAAAGTGCATCAAAGTAATCAAAATGCGCCATTGACCAAAATAAAAGTCAAATCACTCATCACCACTGATTGACTAGAAACACAAAACAAAGTTTTACCTCGTCATAAGTAAAGTCGTGTTTCGCCAATGTTGTGCAAAAAGAAAAAAAATCAAAAGAAGCCCATAAAAACTAAAGGTCAAAAAGAGAGGGCAAGATACCCGGTAGGAAACCCACCAAAGGGGGCTACGCAAAAGTTAGAGCAAACCTGCTAGGAAACCTGAACAACCATAAAGGGTAGTCGAGGCAAAAATTAGGGTTACAAAATAAGGTCCGCTATGTTTCCCAAAGCAACAAAAAAGAAACCTAGACAAAAGTTAGAGCCAAAACATAACATCCTAGACTGAAAACCCAAAGGGCAGACTAGGGAAGTCAATCAATAATAGCAAGCGCCATAGAATAAGACGTCACTCCATAAACAAAACGTTTGTCTAAACTAGCCTAAACACTCTAACCAACCTTGGCTAGTCGTGCTTACAAAAACCATTTTTGTCAAAATAAAACAAATCTAAAACACAAGCCTTTGAATTAAATATCTTCTTCTTTCTCTTCTCTTGACCCTTACTACTACAACATTCTAGTAATTAGTAGGGAAATGTGGAGATAGTAGTCAATAGGAGGATTGACATCCCTAAGGAAAGGGAGGGACGCACTGACATGGCAAGTCGCTCTGAAATTAACACAATCATTCTTCGGTCATGAAAAATCGAGACGGCAAAATCGGTACAGCCTATCCTGTCGACGAAAGCACATAGCGTCAGAAGCTCATCAGGAGTAAAAGCACATTGGTTAATCCTTTTGAAAAATTAATTGAAATAGTATTATAGGATGCATATCGCGAACATTGCATGCATATGATAGGGTCCTATCTCTCAAAAAAAGAAGAGAAAGAAAAAATACAATAAAAAGAATAATGCCTGCTAGGAGATTCTTGGGCAAAAGTTAGGGTAGCCCACTAGATCGAAAACCCGCAAAGGGCGGTCTAGGCAAAAGTTAGGGCATTCATAAAAAAGGAAAAAGCCCGCTAAGATATCCTAGGCAAAAATTAAGGCAGTCCGCTAGACCGAAAACCCCAAAAGGTCGGTCTAGGCAAAAGATAGGGCTAAACTAAAAAATGAATAAAAGAGAGGGGTTCTTCATCATAATCATGAAATTCCAGCAGGAGAATGCCAGTCACTTTTCCAGATGCATCAATCAGAAAGAATAGATTGCATTTAGGGCATCCACACACAAGTAGTCGCACAAAACGACTTTGTCAATGTCAAAAATGAAAGAAATAAAAATTACTTCAGACAAATAACAAAAAACGAAAAAACATTCATGCATATAAGGAGACTAGCTCCATGTTTGTGATTGAAAACAGGATCACTGAGACTGAGTCTCCAAATAAAGCCTTCAAGAAAATGGAGCAAGTCGTCAATCAAGCGACTCAGCAGAATAAGAGCTTCTGAAAATCAAGAGCTCCAGCTACCATCCTTCTACCCAGAAAAGAAGGCACAAGAAAGAAATAAGTCTCCAAACATTGCTCTCCCTCAAGAAAAAGAGCGAGTTGTCATCATCAAATAAGCTTAGAAGAAATAAGAAACTTCCAGAAGCCAAAGCTCCAGTCATCATTTTTCTACCCAATAAAAGAGGGCACAATCATCAGACATCATAAAAGAAAAGCCGACGGAAAGGCTTAGTCATCCCCAAGAGGATCCCTTCCTACTCCGAAGGCAAAACAAAAACACTCCTCACGGCTCAGCATTACCACCACATGAGTCATCAAGCACACTCACCCAAAGTCTCCTCCACACTCCCCAATGGAGAATAAAGGCTCCAAGAGCCCATCATCATCAACAGTCAAAAGAGTCCAAACCATCAAGGGCTCAACAAAAAGGAAAGAAGAGAAAAGAAAACCCTTCATCTCCAGCAGATGACAAAAAGGCCATGACGAGAGAAGGCCGAATAAAAATCCTCAAGTGGATCTCCAAAAATTCTACAAAAAGAAATCGAAATTCCCATCCCCAGTGGAATAAGAGCTTCACAAGTATAGGTCGCATTAACATCAATCAAGGAGCCAAGACTCCATTCCTAGAAAAGAAAAATTAGATCCCCGGAAGTCAACTAATTCTCTGGTGGATCACTAAAGAAATAAAACGTCATCCCTAGTGGACCTTCCCCAAAAAGAAGAAAGGAAAAAAAGCCAGCGTAATAAAAAGAGACTAAAAAGTAAAAAGGCTTACGCATTATCCCGAAAAAGCCAAATTTCAAATCGCGATAAAAAAGAGGTAAATCGCGGAAAAAGGCGAAATCAAATGAAAATCCTTGCTCCCTAAGTAGGTCTACTCAGAAAAAGGAAAATTCAACAAAAAGAAGGAATTAGAAATTTCATCCCTTCAACAGAATAAGAGCACCACAAAAGCCAGCTCGCACCCACATCAATTAAGGAGCCAAGATTCCATTCCCCCAAAGGGGCTACCAAAGTCTGACCCCCGGGAAGTCAACCAATTCCCCGGTGGATCAATCAAAGAGAAAGATCATCCCCAGTGAGCCTACTGCAAAGGCAAAACTTCATATTCATCCTCAGAATGTCATTTTCCTATGCATAGGCAAGACCTGGCAAGCAAGAGCATCCCCATAAGGGAACATCAGCCTAGTCAGAGGCAAAACAAATACAGCCAAAAGTCTTCACTTCTGATGAAGCATCTGCCTACTCAGAGGCATTACCAGAAACTCAATGAAGTATCTGCCTACTCAGAGGCATTACCATAACCTCAACGGAATATCCGGCTACTCAAGAGGCATCATCAAAAACACAGAATCCCCAGCAAACAACAAGCTGGATGGCTATCAGGAAAATCCAAAAAACAAAGAATCCCCGGCGCCGACCGGACAACAATTCTCAAGAAAAGACAAACAAAGACACAGAAAGAACATCTCAACATCGGCGCATGAGCTACCCGAGCAGTAAGCCGCCACCACCACCAGTCCTACGCAGTGGACTGTACCAAATCAGCGCGTAAGGAGTGCCTGATCGGCGCATGAGCTACCTGAGCAGTAATCCGCCACCACCACCAGTCCTACGCAGTAGACTGTACCAGCCAGATAGGGGGTTTATACCTATCAACCTGCGCACGCGTTGCGCCTGATCTGCGCTCGAGCCGGATCAGTAAGTCGCATTACCACCCTGATGGGGGGCTCATACCCATCCAGTCCCACACAACGGACTGTACCACCCTGATGGGGGGCTCATACCCATCCAGTCCCACACAACGGACTGTACCAGCCTGATGGGGGGTTCATACCCATACAGTCCCACACAACGGACTGCAACTACCAGCCTGATGGAGGGGGGGGTTCATACCCATCCAGTCCCACACAACGGACTGCAACTACTAGCCTGATGGGGGGTTCATACCCATCAACCGAAGGATCGGCTACCGTCAGAAGGAGTATCCTGAGGTTTTACCACGTGTCCACCGAAGGGATCGGCTACCGTCAGAAGGAGTATCCCGGAAGTGCACGAATACACAACATTTTCCCCAGAAGATCACCCGCCGCATAGACAGAACATCTGAAGGGCAGCCGGGCAAGAGGGTCAACTCCTTTACCCTCCAGTCGATCACCTTGGCACAAAAGGCCAGCAGTCGACTGGTCGGGTAAAGGGGGGGCAGCTGTAGACCCCAAATCTTGCCCGGCCTCCAAATAAAGACCAAAAGACCTCCTATTTGAAGATGGACGAAGCCTAACAAGCCATTAGGAGAGACTATTAGGCCCCATACTAGGATAGGAGGGAGTTTCTGTGCGAAAAAATAAGTTTTCTCGCCTTGTTGAGACGAGAACACCGTCTGGATTTCCCAGACCGCCGTCTCGCCACCTGCGAAGGGCGAGACTGCGGTCTTGTTTCCCCAGACGGCGGTCTTGCCGCGTTTGACAGGGCGAGACGGCGGTCTCGACCCTGTCAGACGAGATCGGCGGTCTCGCCACTGCCAGGCGCGCAAACCTATAAATAGGGGTCCTCCCCCCCTCATTTCCACACACCACAAGCTTTTAGCTCTCCCTTCTCTCTAAAACTTCTCTCTAGAATCCCTCCGACGCATTTCCGGAGTTTCTGAGTGTCTTTGAGAGCTTTTTTCGGCGTCCAGAAGAGTTTCCGGCGTCTTGTAGAGTGAAGGGCTGCCAAAAAGCACCCATTTATTTTAAAGAAATATAAAACAAAGCTTGCTTCGGAGGTTTAATTTCTCCCCCTCTACTTTTACTGCTTTAATTTAAATTATGCAATAGATTAGGGTCATGTAGTCATCACTTTAAATTTCGCATAATAAAAAGGGCAAAAGCATATTTTCTGGTTTATTTATTAACAATAAAAGCTGGCCTGTCATAGGGAACCCGAAAGGGGCGTAGTAAAGGAACTAATATTTCCTTTACCACGTAACTAACTCCCTTACCCAACTCTGGTTCTAATGACCAAAGTTGGTTTTCGAAAACCAACGCCTTTCAAAAACCTTTCCCGATGTTTCCGGTAAAAACATCGGTGGCGACTCCATAGAACCCAAAATAAATAAGTCCTTGGGTTAGCCCGGTCATCGGACAACCCAAGGACACCTTTCGAAAACCTCGCCCCTAGGTTAGCCCGGTTATCGGACAACCTAAAGGCGTTGTAACCACCCATAAAAAACGCGAAAACTAGAGGGTCAAAAAAACCATCGCGTCGCTCCGACCGCCTCTCTTTTTCAGACGGCGGCGACACTCCCCTCCACACCTTGAATCAGATTTTCCCAAATAGAGGAGTTCAAGCGTCCAAAGCGACTTTAGTCATTAGGGGTTCTCCTTCTGATTCTTAGGGTTTGTAAATCCAATGACTATTAGAGATTACTCCTCGTTGCTAGCCCGACTCCTGAGCATTGTAGGGCACATATTTCCCTATTAATTACAAAGAATGTCATTCTTACTATCTGCTTTTCTTCTTGCTATTCATGTCTAAACCTCATTAATAACCATGTTTAAGCAAATGTTTTCAAAACACGTCAAAATAATCAAACTGCGCCATTAACCAAAGCAAAAGTCAAATCCATCATTACTGATTGACTAGAAGCACAAAATAAGGTTCCACCTCATCATAATAAAGTCGTGTTTCGCCAATGTTGTGCAAAGAGAAAAGAAAATCAAAAGAAGCCCATAGAAGCCAAAGGCCAAAAAGAGAGGGCAAGATACCTGGTAGGAAACCCACCAAAGGGGGCTACGCAAAAGTTAGGGTAAACACGCTAGGAAACCCGAACAACCATAAAGGGTAGCCTAGGCAAAAATTAGGGTTACAAAATAAAGTCCGCTAGGTTTCCCAAAGCAAGAAAAAAGAAACCTAGACAAAAGTTAGGACAAAATAAAACACAACATCCTAGACTGAAAACCCAAAGGGCGGACTAGGGAAGTCAATCAGTCATAGCAAGCGCCATAGAATAAGACGCCACTCCATAAACAAAACATTTGTCTAAACTACCCTAAACACTCTAACCAACCTTGGCTAGTCGTGCTTACAAAAATCATTTTTTGTCAAAATAAAACAATTCTAAAACACAAGCCTTTGAATTAAATATCCTCTTCCTTCTTTTTTCTTGACCCTTATCACTACGACATTCTAGTAATTAGTAGGAAAATATGGAGATAGTAATCAATAGGAGGATTGACATCCCCAAGGAAAGGGAAGGGCACACTGACATGGCAAGTCACTCTGCAATCAACACAATCATTCTTCAGTCACAGAAAATTCAAGACGGCAAAATCGGTACAGCCTATCCTTTCGACAAAAGCACATAACATCAGAAGTTCATCAGAAGTAAAAGCACATTCAATTAATCCTTTTGAAATATTAATTGAAATAGCATTGTAGGATGCATATCGCGAACATTGCATGCATATGATAGGGTCCTATCTCTCAAAAAAAAAAATGAGAATAATGCCTACTAGGAGATTCTTAGGCAAAAGTTAGGGTAGCCCGCTAGATCGAAAACCCGCAAAGGGCGGTCTAGGCAAAAGTTAGGGCATTCATAAAAAAGGAAAAAGCCCGCTAAGATATCCTAGGCAAAAATTAAGGCAGCCCGCTAGACCGAAAACCCCAAAAGGGCAGTCTAGGCAAAAGATAGGGTTAAACCAAAAAATGAATAAAAGAGAGGGGTCCTTCATCATAATCATGAAAGACCAACAGGAGAATTCCTGTCACTTTTCCAGATGCATCGATAAAAAATGATAGATTGCATTTAGGGCATCCACACACAAGTAGTCGCACAAAACGACTTTGTCAAGATAAAAAAATGAAAGAAATAAAAATTACATCAGATAAAAAACAAAAAAACAAAAAGCATTCATGCATATAAGGAGACTAGCTCTAGGTTTGCGATTGAAAACAGGATCACCGAGACCAACTCTCCAAATAATGCCCTCAAGAATACAAAGCAAGTCGTCAATCAAGCGACTCATCAAAATAAGAGCTTTCGAAAATCAAGAGCTCCAGCTACCATCCTTCTACCCAGAAAAAGAAGGCACATATAATAAGTCTTCAAACATTGCTCTCTCTCAAGAAAAAAACGAGTTGTCATCATCAAATAAGCTCAGAAGAAATAAGAAGCTTCTAGAAGTCAAAGCTCCAGTCATCATTTTTCTACCCAATAAAGGAGGGCACAATCATCAGACATCATAAAAAGCCGACGGAAAGGCTTAGTTATCCCCAAGTGGATCCTTGCCTACTCCAAAGGAAAAATAAATATTACCCCATGACTTAGCATCGCCACTACTTGAGTCATCGAGCACACTCAATATTAATCCCAACTTTTAGGCAATCAATAAAATCCCTAAGTGGGTCACCTCAAAAAAGAAAAAAATCAACAAAAAAGAAGGAATCGGAAATCCCAACGAAACAAGAGTATCGGCAAAGCCATCTTATACCAACAAACATCCAACAAGGAGTCAAAACTCCATTCCCTCAGGGGGCAAATCAAAATTAGATCCCCGGAAAGGCAATCAATTCCCCGGTGGATCACCAAAAAAAAAGAAAGATCATCCCCAGTGAGCCTACTGCAAAGGCAAAACTTCAGATTCATCCTTAGAATGTCATTTTCCTACGCCCTGGCAAGCAAGAGCCAGCATCCCCATATCAGCCTAGTCAGAGGCAAAACAAATGCAGCCAAAAGTCTTCACTTTCGATGAAGCATCCGCCTACTCAAGAGGCGTCACCAAGATCAACAAATCCCTAGAGGATCCCTACCTACCTAAGAGGCACTCATCAAAAATCCCCGAAAACCAAACAAAGTCGGATGACCACTACCAAATGATCAAAAACAAAGAATCCCCAGCAAACAACAAGCTGGATGGCTATCAAGAAAAGCCAAAAAACAAAGAATCCCCGGCACAGACCGGATGACCACTCTCAGAAAAGACACAGACAAGAGAACACATCTCAACATTCGGCGCATGAGCTAGAGCAGTAAGTCGTCACCACAGCCAAAGGATCGGCTACCGCAAGAAGGAGCATCCGGAGGAACAACACCAGATGGGGGTGTATACTCATCAAGCCTTACAAAAGGGGGCTTACCGGACGGGGGTTCATACTCGTCAGACACCAGATGGGGGTGTATACTCATCAGGCCTTACAAAAGGGGGCTTACCAGGCAGGGGTTCATACTCGTCAAACCAGATGGGGGTTCATACTCATCAGCCAAAGGGATCAACTACCGTCAGAAGGAGCATCCCGGAGGAGCACAACGTACCTTTCCCTAGAAGATCAACCACCGCAAAGACGGGACGTCTGAAAGGTAACCGGGCAAGAGGGTCAACTCCTTTACCTTCCAATCGACCTTCTTAGCACAATAGGCCAGTAGTCGACTAGTCGGGTAAAGGGGGGGCAGCTGTAGACCCCAAATCTTGCCCGGTCTCATAATAAAGACTAGAAGACCTCCTTTTCGAAGATGGATGAAGCCTAAGAAGCCATTAGGAGAGACTATTAGGCCCCATACTAGGATAGGATGGATTTTCTGCATGAAAATAAGGATTTTCACCTTTTAGGGTCGACACCGTCGTCTCGCTTCTTGGGACCGCCATCTCGCAACTTCTGCAAGTCGAGACCGCCCCGTCTCGCCACTTGCGAATGGCGAGACCCCCCTCCCGGTTGGTGAGGCGACCTTCTCACCATTTTTGCAAGGCGAGACGGCCGTCTCGACCTGACAGGCGCAAATCCCTATAAATAGTCGCGCCTTCACCCTTATTTCACACAGTTCTTCCATTCTCTCTCTTGCAACTTCTTCAAATTCTCTTCTTAGAACCCCTCCGAAGCATTTTCGGAGTTTCTGAGAGTTTCTTTTGATTTTTTATAGCGTTTCTGAGAGTTTTTCCGGCATTGTAAAGAGTGAAGGGCTGCCAAAACGCACCCTAGTTTTCAAGAAATTAATCAAAGAGCTTGCTTCGGAGGTTTCTTCTTTCTCTCCCTCTCTTTATTGCCTTATTTTTATATTTAAATTGCGTCATAGATATTAGGGTCATGTAGTCATTATTTTAATTCCGCAAATAAAAGGGTAAAAGCGTCTTTTCATAAGTTTATTTATTAAAATAGATGGCCTATCATAGGGAACTCGAAAGGGGCGTCGTAAGGGAACTAATACTTCCCTTACACGTAACTAACTCCCTTACCTAAACTCTGGTTTTAATGACCAAAGTTAGTTTTTGAAAACTAGCGCCTTTTTACTCCTTTTTTGATGTTTCCGGTAAAACATCGGTGGCGACTCCATAAGAACCCTTCAAAATTAGTTCTTAGGTTAGCCCAGTTATCGGACAATCCAAGAACACTTTTTCGAAAACCTTGCCTCTAGGTTCATCCCAGTTATCGGACAACCAAAAGGCGTTGTAACCACACCCATAAAAATGCAAAAATTGGAAAGTCGAAACTATCGCGTTGCTTCGACCGCCTTGTTTTGACGGCGGTGACACCGTTCTTAAAAAACCCCCTTTCTAAATAAAAATCAATCGTCTAAAACACAAGCTGTTGAATAAATTACCCTCTTACTTCTCTTCTCTTGACCCTTACTATAAATATTCTAACAATTAGTCTGGGAATATGAAGGCATATAATCAACAAGAGGATTGAAATCCCGGGAGTAAGGAAAAAGCACACCGACATGGCAAAGTATGCTCTTCAAACCAACGGTTATTCTTCGGTCACGTTAAGTCCAGAATGGTACAAACAAGTACAGCAGAAAAACAAACATTAGAAGGACCCCGTCTTCCAAAGGCATACCAGTTAATCCTTCTGAAAAATTAACAAAATAACATGGTAGGACATCAAACATGAAAACATTGCATGCATAAATGTTTTTGAACAAGGTCCTATGTTTTCTCAAAAAAAAAACTCCAAAAACCAAAACCGCCGTCTCGTTTATTGAGACCGTCGTCTCACTTAACGATACCGTTGTCTCGCCTTTGGTTGAAATTGAGACCGCCGTCTCGCCATTTTCCAAAAGTGAGACCTCCTTCTCACTTGACAAGAAGGTCGTCTCGCCATTTGCCAATGGCGAGACCGCCATATCAAAATTCTAGACGGCGGTCCCGAGCCTCGAAAATTTGAGACCATCGTCCCGAAATCTCGAACGGCGGTCTCGACCAAATTCAGATTTTCTATATAAAGGGGGCATCGAGTTTAGTTTTAAACACTCCAATCCTGCATCCTCATACACATTCTTCTATATTCTTGAGTGTTTTTGTAAAAATGCATTGAGGTGACTCATCCATATCCCGGAAGAGAGGATGGGGTTCCGGCCCAAGTACATCTGCAGCCCCAGTTCCTCCAAACCCTACCCAGCTTATGCCGTAGCATCAGGCTAGGCTTGAGCACATCATGGGTTATGCCTAGCACCCCATGCTAAGACTAGATTTTGATATCCTGGCCGAGTTCGGCTGGGAGGACGACATGCGAGGTTATATTGAAAATATTGGGTGGAACTTCCTCCTCCAGCCTCCACCGACCCGCATCTACACGCAGGCCAAAATGGAGTTTCTCGCCTCCATTACGATGATTGAGATGCCCACGATGTTCCCTAGTGTCCCTCCAGTGAAGATTGTCTCGTACTATATGAACAGGACCGTAGACCCCTGATCTTGCCCGACCTCATAATAAAGATCAGAAGACCTTCTATTCGAAGATGGATGAAGCCTAAGAAGCCACTAGGAGAGACTATTAGGCCCCATACTAGGATAGGAGGGATTTTTGGCCCAAAAATAAGGATTTTTGCCTTTTAAGGTCGAGACCGCCGTCTCGCCTTGTGCAAATGGCGAGACCACCGTCTCATTTGGCGAGACGGTCGTCTCGACCTTATCAGACGAGACGGCTCGTCTCGACCTGACAGGCGTGAATCCCTATAAATAGGAGCGTCATTCCCCTCATTTCCCACATTTCTTCCATCCTCTCTCTAGACTTTTCTTCAAATTCTCTTTCTAGAACCCCTCCGAAGCATTTCCGGAGTTTCTGAGAGCTTTCTAGAGTATTTTATAGCGTTTTTGAGAGATTTCGGCGCTGTAAAGAGTGAAGAGCTACCAAAAAGCACCCTAACTACAAAAGATTAATAGAAAAGCTTGCTTCGGAGGTTTTTACTCTCTCTCTCTCTATTTTTACCGCTTTAATTTTAATTATGCAATAGAAACTAGGGCCATATAGTCATAATTTTAAATTCCGCAAAATAAAGGGTAAAAACGTATTTTTCACCGGTTTATTTATTTATCCAAAGTAGCTAGCCCATCATAGGGAACCCGAAAGGGGCGTCGTAAGGGAACTAACACTTCCCTTACACGTAACTAACTCCCTTACCCAACTCTGGTTCTAATGACCAAAGTTGGTTTTTCGAAAACCAACGCCTTTTTACTCCTTTTCCGATGTTTCCGGTAAAAACGTCGGTGGCTGTCGCCGCCTCCCCGAAAGAGGGGGTGCGCGGTCGGAGCGACGCGATGGTTTTTCGACTCTCTTTGATTTTCGCGTTTTTTATTGGTGGTTACAACGTCCTTAGGTCGTCCGATAACCGGGCTAACCTAGAGATGAGGTTTTCGAAAAGTGTCCTTGAGTTGTCCGATAACCGGGCTAACCCAAGGACTTATTTATTTTGGGTTCTATGGAGTCGCCACCGATGTTTTTACCGAAAACATCGGAAAAGGGGTAAAAAAGGCGTTGGTTTTCGAAAACCAACTTTGGTCCGTTAAAACCAGAGTTGGGTAAGGGAGTTAGTTACGTGTAAAGGGGGTATTAGCCCCTTTACGACGCCCCTTTCGGGTTCCCTATGACGAGCCGGCTTATTTTATTGGTAAATGAACTAGAAAATAATGCTTTTGCCCTTTTTTATTGTGCGGAAATTAAAAGTATGACTACATGGCCCTAATTTCTATTGCGAGCATAATTAAAGCGGTAAAAATAAGAAGAGAGAATTTTGCACCTTCGAAGCAAGCTTTTTGTATTAACTCTCAATAAAGTGGGTGCGTTTTGGCAGCCCTTCACTCTACAAACTCTCAGAAACTCCGGAAATGCCTCGGAGGGATTCTAAAGAAGATCTAGAACGCTCAAGAACTCACTCTAAGACGCTCAGAAACTCCGGAAATTGCGTCGGAGGGATTCTAGAGAGAGAAAATCTAGAGAGAAGGGAGAGCTAATGCTTCTTGGTGTGTTTCTGTGTGGAAATGAGGGGGGGAGAGCCCCTATTTATAGTTTTTCGCGCTGTCAGGGTCCAGACCGCCGTTCTCGCCTGACAGGGTCGAGACCGCCGTCTCGTAATTCGAGACCGCCGTCTCGCTCATGTCACGGGGTCGTGACCGCCGTCTGGAAAATCCAGACCGCCGTCTCGACTTGGCGAGATTCGAGACCGCCGTCTGGAAAACCCAGACCGCCGTCTCGTTTTTGCGAGTGTCGAGACCGCCGTCTGGAAAGTCGAGACGGCGGTCTCGTCCTGGCGCTGAAACGAGACGGCGGTCTGGTATTCCCAGACGGCGGTCTCGTCCCTTCAAGGCGAGAAACTTTATTTTGGGCCAAAAAACCTTCCTATCTTGGTACGGGAGCCTAATAGTCTCTCCTAGTGGCTTGTTAAGCTCCGACCGTCTTCAAATAGGAAGCTTTCTGACTTTATTTGGAGGCCGGGCAAGATTTGGGGTCTACAACTGCCCCCCCTTTACCTGACTAGTCAACTGTTGGTCTGTTGTGCCAGACAGATTGACAGGAAGGTAAAGGAGTTGACCCTCTTGCCCGGCTACCCTTCGGACGTCCCGTCTTGTGGCGGTTGATCCTCTGGGGAGATGTTGTCTTTGTGCGCCTCCGGGATACTACTCTTGACGTAGCCGATCCCTTTGGTTGACACGTGGTAGAACCTCCGGATACTACTCTGAACGTAGCCGATCCTTCGGTTGATGAGTGGTAGAACCTCCGGATACTACTCTGAACGTAGCCGATCCTTCGGTTGATGGGTATAAACCCCCCATCAGGCTGGTAGGTGCAGTCCGTTGTGTGGGACTGGATGGGTATGAACCCCCCATCAGGGTGGTAATGGCGGCTTACAGTTCAGGTGGCCCATGCGCCGGCGTGAAACCTTGGGATGCTCCTTCGACGCGGTAGCTGATCCTTTGGTTGACGAGTACGAACCCTCGTCTGGTTTGGTGCCTCTGGATGCCCCTTCTCACGGTAGCTGATCCTTTGGCGATGGTGGCGGCTTACTGATTCTGATCATGCGCCGTTGTTGAGATGTGTTTTCTTTTGTTTTTTGTCTTTTCTGGGAATTGTCGTCCGATCTGTGCCGGGGATTCTGTTGGTGTTCATCCAGCTTGTTGATTGCTGGGGATTCTTTGTTTTTGATCTTTTGTGGTGGTCATTCGACTTTGCTGGTTGTCGGGAATATTGTCGTGAGGGTCAAGAGAAAAGAAGTACAGGGGTAAAAATCAATGGTTTGTGTTTTAGAGGGTTGATTTTTATTGATAAAAGGGTTTTGTAAGAATGGCTGGCTAAGGTTAAGCTTGGGTGTTTAGGCTTTGTCTAAGCAAACATTTTTCCTTTTTTCTTTGTATTTGGTTTTATCTCCATTGCCTTTAAATGGCTAGCTGATTTCCCTAGATCGCCCTTTTGGTTTTCGAACTAGGATACTGTGTGTTGGCCCTATCTTTTGTCTAGGTTCTCTCTCTTGTAAAAATTTGGAGGAATCCTAGCGGACCTTTATTTGTAACCCTAACTTTTGCCTAGGCTACCCTTTATGGTTGTTCAGGTCTCCTAGCGGGTTTACCCTATCTTTTGTGTAGCCCCCTTAGTGGGTTTCCTACCGGGTAATTTGCCCTTTTCTTTGGCCTTTGGCTTCTCTGGGCTTTTTTCTTTTTTTGTGGATTTATTTTTTTGTTCACAGTATTGGCGAAGCGTGACTTTCTTTATGGCTTTAGGTGAAGTCTTATTTTTATGTGCTTCTAATCAGCTAACTCGATGATGATAGCAATGACGAAGGTTTGATTATTTGGAAGCGCTTCTTATTCTCTTCTTCTTCTTTTTTTTTTTATGTTTACTTAGACAGGGTTATTCATGTGGTCCAGTCAGAAGTAGCAAGAAAAGAAGCAAATAGAAAGAATCATTCTTATTAATTAATGAGGGAATATGTGCCCTAAGATGCCCGGGGGTCGGGCTCGCCCCGGGGGATAGTCTCTAACAATCATGGGGTTTACATCCCTTGAACAAAGAAAAAGATTTCCTAATGACTAGAGTGGCTCTTGACGCTTGCACCCCTCCACTTCGGAAAATCTGCTTGCGTGTGTGGAGGGGAGACTTCCCTTTTCTGTTTTCGCACGGCCCTTAGTAGGGTCATATCCTAGGCCATGTTTGAAAGGATTGTCTTTGAATTCTAGGGGTTCCCTTATGCCTTGGGAATCTGCCCCCAGTCCTTGGCCAGGATGGTAACCATGCTTCAACATCATGTGGGCTACCTTTGTATTTTTGGGAAGTCGCTTTTATGTTGGCAATTTCGAGCGCTTGAAAAGATGTTTCAAGGGCCTTTTCAGCCGCATCCACATGAGGCTGGGTGGATGGTCCACTGATCAAGATGTCGTTTTCTGCTTGGACCGTGATCAATTTTCCTTCCACTATGAACTTGACTTTCCGGTGGAGCGTTGAAGCTACTGCCTTAGCGTCATGAATCCAAAGCCTACTTAGTTTCCTCTTTGGACTCCTTATTTTCTTTTTCCTCTTCGGTCTTTTTATTTTTTCCTTTATTTGTAGGAGTGTTGTCTTGCAGCTCTTGGGGGTGTAGATTTTTTCACTTCTAATTTTGTCCCCGAATGCCAACTATATTTGTGATATCCTTTTTTATTGGTGAAGACTTTCCGTATCTCCATGGTGCAGCTTATTTGATTCGTAGGGGAAAGGACGTGGCATAAATAGTCGCACTGGCGTTCGTGTCCCCTCTTCTTTATTCTTGAGGACCAACGGCCGAGGTTTGTTATCCTCCTTGGGCGGATCAACCGTTGGAAAAAACTTGACGACGAGATGTTTTGCTCTTCATCTTACTTTGATTTGTGGAAAGCACATCGACTAATCCTTTCTTTTTATTATCTTATTATTAAAGTGAGAATGAATGCAATTTATGGATGCAATTCATGAATACAATAGACACTTGAAGAGATGATGAAAATAAACAATTTTATTTATTCCATCCAGACAGTGTACATTCCTCAATGCAATGTTTTGAAGTGCATTTTTATTGAAAGCGGAGAAGCATAAATGAACCCATAGGCGGGTAAATATTTCTATTTATTTTCTCTCTTTTTTTTGTGCATGGCATGCGAATGCCCTACCCTCTTTTCATGGTATTGAGGAATGTTCACTTTCTTCAATTGTCTATTGTTAGATGCATGAGGATGAAGCTTGGTGGATGCATGTATGCAAGTGTTTGTTTTTTCCTAAACATTATCATGTTTTATTTTCTAACATGATGTATGATAGTGTTTGGGATTTTGTGTTGTTTTTTTTTTTATGCGGATGAGGGCATGAAGAATACCAGCCGCTTTATAGAATGCAAAAAGATTTTTATTGTTTAAAAGGAATGATTTATGAGATGAATATTCCTTAAGACAATGACTTAGATATCTTCCTTAAAGCTTATGCTTTGTGGGGTATCCTACCCACCTCGGTGTAATGGTTCCTTCCCCATCACAGATTTGACAAGTATAATGGGAATCATCATCACTCCTTAGTACACTTGTCCCTTCCTTGTCGCGAAGGTCACAAGTGTGCTCGGGGCCTCTTTCGCCATTGTCTTAGGGAATATCTAGTGCTCCCTAGAATGAATGTATTTATGCATGCACCAGTGCAAAAGGACAGTAGATGTTTAAAGTGGCATAACTTTTGACTGGGTTGTCCGATTTGGACGCACAGCATGTCAAAACGAAGAGAAAAGGGTGAAGAACCAAGCTGCAAATCCCGCAGGGGATTTGGCCCAGTAATTTTCCCAAAAAACGCCTCTAAGACCTACTTTTGAGGGATTTATTAAAATGATGCGTATGCACACTTATTTTTTTCTCTTGGTTTTTCCACTTATGATGTAATATGAATGATACGACTTTGTCAACATTACTTTATTTATGTTTTGATTTTGTTATTTATTATTTTATTTATTTTGGATTTTTCTTTTGATTTTTATTGCTTTTTATTTTATAGCCTTTTATCTCTTCTGTCGGAACTGCGTGGCTACTTAGCTTACAAAGAACCTGAAACCAGGCTAGCTAAAAGGCAGACTGTCCGAGATAAAATGTGGCTTTATGCGAAAGAATATTTATCATCCCTTATCTCTTTTGTCGGAACTGCGTGGCTACTTAGCTTACAAAGAACCTGAAACCAGGCTAGCTAAAAGGCAGACTGTCCGAGATAAGGGTGTTTATTTGTGAAAATATTTTTTGGAATTTTTTTTGTTCTGTTGTTTGTTTATGCTATGCAACAAACAAATGCAGCAAACATATGCACACACAATTCAATCATCCGCGAACAGAGCGAGAATTCGTTTTTATCACGAGGTAGGGTTTTCCTGCGGAAAAGTGCATTGGCGAGGGTTGGTTCTAACCGTTCTCACCAGGCTACGGCCCCCAAGGTGCCCCCATTATAGGGTCCCCACTCTCCAGCTCGTCCAACCATGCTCAACACTAAGGCCGAGTCGGTCTTGTTGCCAAAAGAGGAAGGTTATCACCTTGAGTGGTGGTTTCCGATCACACCGGTGGGCACAAGGCCCTAACTGCAGCGAACCGTACCTGCCACCCACTCCCTATGGTTTTCTCACTTGCCCCCAGGTATAGAGGGAACTGTAGTGTGCAAGGGTTGGTGTGCAATTTTTATTTCAAACAATTGCATAATAAACAAACAACAGTTATTAAAGCCATTCAAATAAAGCATGTTATAAAACAAGGCAAGGGCAAAAACATTTTTCTTGGTTCATTTATTTATTTTAAGCTGGCCCATCACTAAATGGGATCAACTCTCTAGGCTTCCCCAGTGGAGTCGCCATCTGTCGCCGCCTCCCCGAAAGAGGGGGTGCGCGGTCGGAGCGACGCGATGGTTTTTCGACTCTCTTTGATTTTCGCGTTTTTTATTGGTGGTTACAACGTCCTTAGGTCGTCCGATAACCAGGCTAACCTAGAGACGAGGTTTTCGAAAAGTGTCCTTGAGTTGTCCGATAACCGGGCTAACCCAAGGACTTATTTATTTTGGGTTCTATGGAGTCGCCACCGATGTTTTTACCGGAAACATCGGAAAAGGGGTAAAAAAGGCGTTGGTTTTCGAAAACCAACTTTGGTCCGTTAAAACCAGAGTTGGGTAAGGGAGTTAGTTACGTGTAAAGGGGGTATTAGCCCCTTTACGACGCCCCTTTCGGGTTCCCTATGACAGGCCGGCTTATTTTATTGGTAAATGAACTAGAAAATAATGCTTTTGCCCTTTTTTATTGTGCGGAAATTAAAAGTATGACTACATGGCCCTAATTTCTATTGCAGCATAATTAAAGCGGTAAAAATAAGAAGAGAGAATTTTGCACCTTCGAAGCAAGCTTTTTGTATTAACTCTCAATAAAGTGGGTGCGTTTTGGCAGCCCTTCACTCTACAAACTCTCAGAAACTCCGGAAATGCCTCGGAGGGATTCTAAAGAAGATCTAGAACGCTCAAGAACTCACTCTAAGACGCTCAGAAACTCCGGAAATTGCGTCGGAGGGATTCTAGAGAGAGAAAATCTAGAGAGAAGGGAGAGCTAATGCTTCTTGGTGTGTTTCTGTGTGGAAATGAGGGGGGGGAGAGCCCCTATTTATAGTTTTTCGCGCTGTCAGGGTCCAGACCGCCGTTCTCGCCTGACAGGGTCGAGACCGCCATCTCGCTCATGTCACGGGGTCGAGACCGCCGTCTGGAAAATCCAGACCGCCGTCTCGACTTGGCGAGATTCGAGACCGCCGTCTGGAAAACCCAGACCGCCGTCTCGTTTTTGCGAGTGTCAAGACCGCCGTCTGGAAAGTCGAGACGGCGGTCTCGTCCTGGCGCTGAAACGAGACGGCGGTCTGGTATTCCCAGACGGCGGTCTCGTCCCTTCAAGGCGAGAAACTTTATTTTGGGCCAAAAAACCTTCCTATCTTGGTACGGGAGCCTAATAATCTCTCCTAGTGGCTTGTTAAGCTCCGGCCGTCTTCAAATAGGAAGCTTTCTGACTTTATTTGGAGGTCGGGCAAGATTTGGGGTCTACAGTGGCGACTCCAGAAGAACCCTTCAAAAACTAGTTCTTGGTTTAGCTCGGTTATCGGACAATCCAAGAATGCCTTTTCGAAAACCTCGCCCCTAGGTTCAGCCCAGTTATCGGACAACCTAAAGGCGTTGTAACCACACCAATAAAAACGCGAAAAATGGAAAGTCGGAACCATCGCGTCGCTCCGACCGCCTCGTTTTGACGGTGGCGACAGATGGCGACTCCACTGGGGAAGCCTAGAGAGTTGATCCCATTTAGTGATGGGCCAACTAAAAATAAATAAACCAAGAAAATAACGCTTTTACCCTACCTTGTATTATAACATGTTTTAAATGCTTGGTTTAATAACTGTTGTTTGTTTATACTTACGCAATTGTTTGAAATACAAACTATACACAAACCCTTGCACACAACAGTTCCCTCCATACCCGGGGGCAAGTGAGAAATCCATAGGGAGTGGGTGGCAGGTACGGTTTGCTATAGTGATGGCCTTGTGCCCACCAGTGTGATCGGAAACCACCACTCAAGGTGATAACCTTCCTCTTTTGGCACAAAGACTGACTATGGCCTTAGCGCTAAGCATGGTCGGAAGGCTGGAGAGTGGGGACCCTATAATGGGGGCACCTTGGGGGCCTTAAACCTTGGTGAGAACAGTTAGAAGCTACCTTCGCCAATGCACTTTTCTGCAGGAAAACCCTACCTCATGATTAAAACGACTTCTCGCCTGTTCGTGGATGTTCGAATTGTGTGTGCATCTGTTTGTTGCATTTGTCTGTTGCATAGCATAACCAAAACAGCAAAAAAAAAATCACAAAAATAAAAAAAATTCTTTTGCAATAAACACCTTTATCTCGGACAGCCTGCCTTTTAGCTAGCCTGGTTTCAGGTTCTTTGTAAGCTAAGTAGCCACGCAGTCCGACAGAAGAGATAAGGGACGTTAATTATTCTTTCGCATAAAGCAATTTTTTATCTCAGACAGTCTGCCTTTTAGCTAGCCTGGTTTCAGGTTCTTTGTAAGCTAAGTAGTCACGCAGTCCGACAGAAGAGATAAAAGGTTATAAAATAAAAATAAATGCAAAATAAACAAAAAAAAACATCTATAAAAATAACTTCTGACAAAGTCGTATCATCCATATTACATCATATCATGAGTAAGGAAATACCAAGAGAGAAAATAAGAAGTGAGAGCGCATTTAGCATCATTAAAACAGAATCCATCATACATAAACATATCCATGTTAGTTCAACACTCAACATGCATTAATAAATTTCTTCCGGGCATTCTAGAAAGTGGCTGGTCCTCTCCCCATCCGAACTCGTGCACAAAAGGCCAGAGCAATGGAGAACTTAGAGGAACAGAATCAGAAACTCACTGCAGAGGTCAATACCCTCCGTGAGCAAATGGCCCAACTGATGGAGGTTGTGCGCCAGGGTCAAAACAAGGGCGAAGCCCAAACAGAACACGCCTCTCGCCACGAAGAGGAAGAAGAAGAATACTTCTACGATGGGAAGGATGCTAAGACGACACGCATCCTCACCCCAGAGGTATCCAAACAACAAATCTCCACCCTGGAGGAAAGGCTGAAGGCGGTGGAGGGGCACAATTTCGACGTCAAGGAGGTGGCGGACATGTGCCTGGTGAAGAATATCCATTTCCTTCCCAAATTCAAAATCCCGGACTTCCCCAAGTACGCCGAGATGACCTGCCCAAAGAACCATCTTACAATGTATTGTCGTAAGATGGTCGCACACGCCGAGAATGAGAAACTCCTGATCCACTGCTTCCAGGAGAGTCTGGCGGACACAACTCTTAATTGGCATATGCAACTGGAAAGAGGGCAGGTCCAAAACTGGAAACAATGGTTGACGCTTTCCTTCGTCGTTACCGATACAACATTGATCTGACCCCTAACAGGTCAGATCTCAGGACTCTAAGCAAAAGGAACGACGAACCTTTTAAAGCATACACCCAAAGATGGAGGGAAATGGCCGCCCAAATAGAGCCTCCTTTGACGGATAAGGAGACAGTGGCTATGTTCATAGATTCATTGACTGGAGCGTACTACGACAAGGAAATAGCCAGTACCTCCAACCTCTTTTCGGATATAGTCACTGTGGATGAGAGAGTAGAGCAAGGGCTGAGGAGTGGGAAGATAGCACATTCTTCCCAAGCTGGCGTCTCCTTCAGAAAACCTGCTGGCAGAAAGAAGGATGAAGTCGTGCATGCAATCAACTTCGCCACTCCTTCTTCTGCCCGACAAACAGCTAGGCAGCCTCGTAAGAAAGAAAGGAAGTTCACTCCAATCTCCACTTCCTATGGCAAGCTGCTGCCTCAGCTGTTGGAGGCAAAACTCTTAACCTGCGTCCCTCCCCAAAAGCAGCTGGAGCCTCCCTACCCCGAGTGGTATAAACCGAACGAGAAATGTGACTACCACTCGGGTTCACCCGGACACTCGACGGAAAACTGCTTGACCCTTAAGTATCGGGTCCAAGAATTGATAGACGGCGGGTGGATAACTTTTGATGCCTCTGCTTCCGATGTCGACGCCAAACCTTTATCAAAGCCAGAGTAGCAGAGAGGGAGGGTTGGGAGGATCAGCCCTAGTTTTTTTTTTCGTTTTAAGCTTTCTCTTGTATCTCCTGCGGTCCCTGCCCGTGGCCGCTGGAATCCTGATTAAAAGGGCATGTACATACATTTTCATTTTCTTTAATACATGAGCCATTTTGTCACATTCATTCTTTTCCCTCTTTTATTTATTATTCTTTCAAAAATAAATGAATAATAAAATCTATGACTAAAACAGAACCTAAAACACATCATGTCTGTGATTGATGAATCTCTGTGGACCCCGGAAACCGAGAGCGAATGGGTCGAGTCTAACAGTGAGCAGGAGACCATTTCTCCGGACATGCAAAGAATGCTGGAAAAGGAAGCACGCATTATACAACCACATCAAGAACAGACAGAAACTGTCAATTTGGGAGAAGGGGGTGATGAGAAAAAGATAAACATTAGCACTCAAATAGAAAATAACGTAAGAAAGGGATTAATCCAGCTTCTAAAGGAATATATAGATATATTCGCTTGGTCTTATCATGACATGTCTGGGCTTGACACGAGTATAGTCGAGCATAAATTACCATTAAAAGAAGGGTTTCGACCTGTGAAGCAAAAACTCAGGAGAATCAAACCAGATTGGTCCCTAATGATCAAGGAGGAGGTACAAAGGAAACTGGACGCCAATTTCCTGGTAGTTTCCAAGTACCCAGAATGGTTGGCCAACATAGTACCCGTCATCAAAAAGACCGGGAAGGTCAGGGTTTGTGTGGATTATAGGGACCTCAATCGAGCAAGTCCAAAAGATGATTTCCCCCTGTAGACCCCTAATCTTGCCCGGCCTCATAATAAAGACCAGAAGACCTCCTTTTCGAAGATGGATGAAGCCTAAGAAGCCACTAGGAGAGACTATTAGGCCTCATACTAGGATAGGAGGGTTTTTTGGCCCAAAAATAAGGATTTTCGCCTTTTAAAGTCGAGACCGCCGTCTCGCCTTGCGCGAATGGCGAGACCGTCGTCTCGTTTGGCGAGACAGCGGTCTCGATTGGCGAGACGGTCGTCTCGACGTTGTCAGACGAAACGACTCGTCTCGACCTAACAGGCGCGAATCCCTATAAATAGGAGCTTCATTCCCCTCATTTCACACAGTTCTTCCATTCTCTCTCTAGACTTTTCATCAAATTCTCTTTCTAGAACCCCTCCGAAGCATTTCCGGAGTTTCTGAGAGTTTTCTAGAGTGTTTTAGAGCGTTTTGAGAGATTCCAGCACTGTAAAAGAGTGAAGGGCTGCCAAAAAGCACCCTATTTTTGCAAAGAATTAATAGAAAGCCCGCTTCGGAGGTTCCTACTCTCTCTCTCTACTTTACCGCTTTAATTTTAAATTATGCAATAGAGATTAGGGCCATGTAGTCATAACTTTAAATTCCGCAAAATAAAAGGGTAAAAGCATATTTTCCATTTTATTTATTTATCCAAAGTAGCTAGCCTATCATAGGGAACCCGAAAGGGGCATTGTAAAGGAACTAACACTTCCTTTACGCGTAACTAACTCCCTTACCCAACTCTGGTTCTAACGACCAAAGTTGGTTTTTCAAAAACCAACGCCTTTTAACTCCTTTTCTGATGTTTCCGGTAAAAACATCGGTGGCGACTCCAAAGAACCCTTCAAAACTAGCTCTTGGATTAGCCCGGTTATCGGACAATCCAAGAGCGCCCTTTTGAAAACCTCGCCCCTAGGTTCAGCCCGGTTATCGGACAACCTAAAGGCATTGTAACCACCAATAAAAATGCGAAAATTGGAAAGTCAGAAACCATCACGTCGCTCCGACCGCCCTCGTTTTGACGGCAGTGACACCCCCTACCACATATAGACACGCTGGTAGACCATACCACTACCAACACACTTTACTCCTTCATGGACAGATACGCGGGGTATAACCAGATTAAACTAGCCGTCGAGGACAGAGAGAAGACCTCCTTCATTACACCATGGGGCACCTTTTGCTACTGCGTAATGCCTTTTGGGCTCAAGAATGCAGGGGCTACCTATCAAAGGGCTATGGTCACATTGTTCCATGACATGATCCACAAGGAAATAGAGGTATATGTGGATGACATGATCGCCAAGTCTAGGAATGAGATGGACCACATTCAATACCTCAAAAAGCTTTTTAACCGACTTCGAAAATATCAACTTAAACTAAACCTGGCAAAATGTACTTTCGGAGTACGCTCAGGGAAACTATTGGGGTTCATTGTCAGCGAAAGGGGAATTGAAGTGGACCCCGACAAAACCAAGGCAATTTTGGAAATGCCTCCCCCAAGTACGGAAAAGGAGGTCAGAGGTTTTTTAGGTCGGATTAACTACATTGCCCGTTTCATCGCGCAGTTGACAGATAAATGTATACCTATCTTCAAACTGTTGCGCAAAAATCAACCAACGGTGTGGAATGAAGAATGCCAACAAGCCTTTGATAAAATCAAAACGTGTTTAACCAATCCGCCGGTATTGGTACCACCCGTTGAAGGGAGACCTCTGATCCTATACTTGTCAATACTCGAAGAGTCCATGGGATGTGTGCTCGGTCAACAAGATGAAACTGGGAAGAAAGAGCGAGCCATTTACTATCTCAGCAAGAAATTCCTAGACTATGAAACCCGTTATACACCATTCGAAAAAACCTGTTGCACATTGGTGTGCATCACTCAGCGTCTCCGACAATATATGGCTCGGCATACAACATGGTTGGTCTCCAAAATGGACCCAATCAAGTACCTCTTCGAGAAGCCCATTTTGACTGGAAGAATAGCTAGGTGGCAAGTTCTCCTCTCAGAATTTGATATCATTCATGTCACCCAGAAAGCTATTAAAGGTAGCCTCCTAGCGGACTATCTAGCCCATGGGTCAACAAACGAGTATCAGTCTCTACAAGACGACTTTCCCGATGAGCACATCATCCACATCGAGCACGAAGAAACCAAAGAAGAGGCATGGACCATGTTCTTCGACGGGGCCTCAAACATGCTCGAACACGGGATAGGGGCTATTTTAATATCCCCTGAAAAGAAACACATCCCCGTAACAACCAGACTTAATTTTGACTGTACCAACAACATGGCCGAATATGAAGCGTGTGCATTAGGGATCCAAGCAGCTTTAGATCATGGGGTTACTAAACTCAAAGTCTTCGGTGATTCATCCCTTGTCATCTACCAACTTAAAGGTGAATGGGAAACCCGCAACTCTAGATTAATCCCATATCTAGGGCACATCCACGATTTAGTCTCAAGAATGGAAAGCGTCACCTTCCAGTATATTCCTCGGGAAGACAATCAATTCGCAGACGCTCTCGCCACTCTATCATCCATGTTTGCCTTAGATCAAGAACATGAAATACCAATCATCCAAATCAAGCTGCATGACAAACAAGCTTTTTGCATGGCAGTAAACGGCGAGCGCGACCAAAATCCCTGGTATCATGACATCAAACAATATCTCATGAGGGGCGAATATCCCGAAGGAATTAATGACAATGATAAACGAACCATTCGTAAAAGGGCAGTAGGGTTCACGTTGCTTGAAGGAACCCTCTACAAAAAGAGTCTCGACTCTACTCTCTTAAGGTGTGTGGACCAAGAAGTAGCCCAAACCCTGATAAAGGAAATCCACAAAGGAGCTTTTGGGACCCACGCACCTGGGCATGTCATGGCAAGGAAAATCTTACGGGCAGGATATTTTTGGTCCACAATGGAAGCCGATTGTCACTAGTATGCTAAAAAATGTCACAAGTGCCAAATCTACGCCGATAATATCCACGTGCCGCCCGCACCCCTCAGTACCCTGGCTACACCATGGCCATTTTCTATGTGGGGCATGGACGTCATCGGGCCCATAGAACCCAAAGCATCTAATGGCCATCGTTTTATCTTGATGGCCATTGACTACTTTACCAAATGGGTTGAGGCAGCATTGTATGCACACGTGACTCGAAAAGTGGTGACCACTTCATCAAGAAAAATATTATATGTCGGTACGACATTCCTTATAGGCTCATTACTGATAATGGGACCGATCTCAATAATAAAATGATGGAGGAACTATGTCAAGACTTCAAAATTCAGCACCACAATTCTTCTCCGTACCGACCAAAGATGAACAGTGCAGTAGAGGCAGCCAATAAGAATTTCAAGAAAATCATACAGAAGATGGTAGTAACCTACAAAGATTGGCATGAAATGCTGCCCTTCGTCCTACACGGCTACCGAACGTCGGTACGAACCTCCACAGGGGCTACCCCATTTTCCCTCGTATACGGAATGGAGGTCATACTACCGGTAGAGGTTGAAATACCCTCCCTACGAGTTATTATGGAAGCCAAGTTGACAGAAGCCGAATGGGTCCAAAACCGATACGATCAGCTAAACCTAATTGAAGAAAAATGGATGGACGCCATATGTCGGGGGCAAGCTTACCAAAAGAAGATCAAGAAAGCTTACGACAAGAAGGTCAATCCTCGCACTTTTCAAGAAGGGGATCTAGTAATAAAGAAACTGCTCCCAACCCAGAAAGACAAAATCGGAAAATGGACAGCAAATTACGAAGGGCCCTTCGTGGTCAAACGAGCCTTCTCAAGAGGAGCCCTCATCCTCACCAACATGGATGGAGAAGAGCTTCGACATCCTGTCAACTCAGATACGGTAAAAAGATACTACGCCTGAAGACATTACTCATGACCCGTCAGGATGAAAACTCGCAAAGAGCGTCCTGGGAAAAAGATAGGGTCCGCATTCCTCACTAGGATACGTCCTAGGCAAAAATTAGAGGTTTCAAAAAAAAAAAAAAAAAAAAAAACAACAAAAACAACAAAAAACAATGATTGCCTTAGTCGAAAACCGCAAAGGCGACTAAGGTAACACCTTCACGGAAGCAAGCAGACTTCGCACAGTCTTCACTCCGAGTTTGAGCATCTCAATTTAAGTGACCAGGAAAAACAGAGAAACAGAAATCACAGGCATGATTGATGTACCTTATACAGCTTAGCCAACCTTGACCAGTCGTGCTTACAAATTCCTTTGTAAATCCTTTTGTAAAAATAGATCATATCAATAAAAATTGTCTTTTCTTCTCTCTACCTACTTATGAGAATGTCTCTGTATTAACGAAACATGAGCATGCATAAAACAAACAATACGAGAAAGCATAAGAAAAACAAGACAAACAGCGCCAACCAGGCCCATCCCAACCAAAAATATATAAGGTAGCCTGCTAGATCGAAAACCCGCAAAGGGCGGTCTAGGCAAAAGTTAAGGCCTTCGTAAAAAAAACAAAAAAAAAACCACTAGGCAAGAATTAAGCCCGCTAGATCGAAAACCTGCAAAGGGCGGTCTAGGCAAAAGATAGGGCTAAAACAAAATTTCAAAAGAAAAAGTCACGAGAAAAAAAAAAAAAAAAAAGTGCCGGTCACTTTCTAGATGCCCCAAACTAAAACAAATTGCATCAAAAGCAACCACGCACAAGTAGTTGCACGAACAAGACTTTGTCAAAATCAAAACAAACAAATATACTTCATTCATATAAAAGATCAGCTTCATACTTGCATAGGGAGCACTTGAGAATATCCCGGTAAGACTTCACAAAAATGCATTAACCAGAGGCTTCTTCGACAAACAAAGCAAGAGTCGAACACAAACAAAGCCTGCCCAACCAGCCAGCAAGAGTTGGGTGATCACCATCAAAAGATCAAAATCAAAGAATCCCCAGCAACCGACAAAGCTGGATGGACACCAACAAAGTGCCCGGCGCAGACCGGATGACCAAATCAGAAACAAAGAAAACACATCTCAACATACGGCGCATGAGCCACCTAAGCAGTAAGCCGCCACTACCACCAGTCCTACACAACGGACTGTACTAGCCTGATGGGGGGTTCATACCCATCCAGTCCAACACACAGCGGACTACAACTACCAGCCTAATGGGGGGTTCATACCCATCCAGTCCAACACACAGCGAACTGCAACTACCAGCCTGATGGGGGGTTTATACCCATCAACCGAAGGATCGACTACCGTCAGAAGGAGTATCCTGAGGTTCTACCACGTGTCAACCAAAGGGATCGCCTACCGTCAGAAGGAGTATCTTGGAGGTGCACAACACAAACTTTCCCCAGAAGATCAACCGCCGCAAGACGGAACATCCGAAGGGTAACCGGGCAAGAGGGTCAACTCCTTTACCTTCCAGTCGTTCTTCTTGGCACAACAGGCCAACAACCGACTGGTCAGTAAAGGGGGGGCAGCTTCTATTAGGCCCCATACTATTAGGCCCCATACTAGGATAGGAGGCATCTTGTCCGGCCTCAAAATAAAGATCAGAAGACCTTCTATTAGAAGATGGATGAAGCCTAAGAAGCCACTAGGAGAGACTATTAGGCCCCATACTAGGATAGGAGGGATTTTTGGCCCAAAAATAAGGATTTTCGCCTTTTAAGGTCGAGACCGCCTCTCGGATTCGAGACAGCCGTCTCGCCTTGCGCAAATGGTGAGACTATCGTCTCGTTTGGCGAGACGGCCGTCTCGACCTTGTCAGACGAGACGGCCCGTCTCAACCTGACAGGCACAAATCCCTATAAATAGGAGCGTCATTCCCCTCATTTCCCACAGTTCTTCCATCCTCTCTCTAGACTTTTCTTCAAATTCTCTTTCTAGAACCCCTCCGAAGCATTTATGGAGTTTCTGAGAGCTTTCTAGAGTATTTTATAGCGTTTTTGAGAGATTTCGGCGCTGTAAAGAGTGAAGGGCTGCCAAAAAGCACCCTAACTACAAAAGATTAATAGAAAAGCTTGCTTCGGAGGTTTTTACTCTCTCTCTCTCTCTCTCTATTTTTACTGCTTTAATTTTAATTATGCAATAGAAACTAGGGCCATGTAGTCATAATTTTAAATTCCGCAAAATAAAGGGTAAAATCGTATTTTTCACCGGTTTATTTATTTATCCAAAGTAGCTAGCCCATCATAGGGAACCCGAAAGGGGCGTCGTAAGGGAACTAACACTTCCCTTACACGTAACTAACTCCCTTACCCAACTCTGGTTCTAATGACCAAAGTTGGTTTTTCGAAAACCAACGCCTTTTTACTCCTTTTCCGATGTTTCTGGTAAAAACGTTGGTGGCGACTCTAGAAGAACCCTTCAAAAACTAGTTCTTGGTTTAGCCCGGTTATCGGACAATCCAAGAACGCTTTTTCGAAAACCTCGCCCCTAGGTTCAACCCGGTTATCGGACAACCTAAAGGCGTTGTAACCACACCAATAAAAACGCGAAAAATGGAAAGTCAGAACCATCGCGTCGCTCCGACCGCCTCGTTTTGACGGCAGCGATAAGGACCTCTTGGACGACGACGTTGGACGAGTTCAACGTCGCCATAGGCTTCATCCGGCCCGAGGACACCCTGATGCCAGAATATCAGGGGGCCATCTGTGAGCAGTCGGCTACCCTCACAACCAGTGAGATATGGGAGGATCTCACCGGGTCGCAGATTCTACCGGCCCTGATGAAAGGGTCGGCACTCAGCCCTGCTTCCGCGTCTACCATAAGCTGCTGGCTGGGACTATTCATGGACGAAAAGAAAGTCAGGGGAAGGTTACCCACCTTGACCTCTTCACGCTGCACTGCATGCTCCATGGACATTGGTGTAATCCCGGTTACTTTTTTCTGAAGACTCTCAAAGACTTCGGGAGTTGCCCTGTCGGAGCCATCCTCATGGATCCTCTCATCACCCCGTTGGCCGAGAAATGGGGATGCTGCGATGGAGAGAACATCCCCTCTAATCTCTGACCCGAGTACATCAGCAGGTCCATGCTCGTCAGCATGGAGATGCTCATCAGGCACGGGTCCCAGGTGGCCCTTCACCATGCGCTCGCCATGACCCTGGATATCTAAGATCTAGAGGCGACACAAGAGATTCGGATGCTCCCAGAGTTCGAGCAGCAGCAACAACAACAACAACAACAACGACAGCAATACGGGGACGACTTTACTTGCATGAACCGTCACATGCACGATATCCGCCAATAGTTGGACAAGATGTCCCTAAGACAAGACGTCTTTGAAACGTGGCAGGAAGCCTTCAGCCAGACACAGGAAGGGATGAGACAGGACCTGGCCATGATCAGGTAAGATCAGCTCAACTCAATCTGGAGCCAGGAGGAATTTAAAAAGGCATATGTTTCGGCAGTTCCCCCCTCCTGGGTCGTCTCCAGGCTCAAGTCCGCTGCCGTCTTAGGGATATCATTAAAATAATCATTGTACATATTTTATCATAATATAAATAAATTCTTTTAGTAAAATTTCCTGCCTTTACTCTCTTTTCGAAAAGTCAGCGTAACAAAATAGACTAAAGAGTAAAAAGACTTACGCTCAATCCGAAAAAGCCAAAATCCAAATCGCGAGAAAAAAGATGAACCGTAGAAAAAGGCAGGATTAAATCCAAAATATTAGCTAAGGCAATTTGGAAAGACGACCACAAATCCCCGACAACCAACAAAGTCGGATGATCACTACCAAAAGATCAAAACAAAGAATCCCTAGCAATCAACAAACTGGATGATTATCGGAAGAGCCAATAATTAAAGAATCCCCGGCACACCAGAAGACTTTACCAAAAAAATCAAAAGCATTCATCAAAACAAAAGAGCATTTCTCACAAATACCGGCGCATGAGCTAAAGCAGTAAGCCGCCACCACAACTTTGGGACAAGGAAAGCCCCGAAGACAAAAGACCTGCACACAGACAAAACACCTGCACATGAGCCAGAGCAGTAAGTCGCAACTAGTTCTACAAAGTGGACTTAAACACCAGATGGGGGTGTGTACTCATCAGGCCTTACAAAAGGGGGCTTACCAGGCGAGGGTTCATACTCGTCAAACACCAGATGGGGGTGCGTACTCATCAGGCCTTACAAAAGGGGGCTTACCAAGCGGGGGTCCATACTCATCAAACACTAGATGGGGTTGCATACTCATCAGGACTTACAAAAGGGGCTTACTAGGCGGGGGTTCATACTCGTCAAACATCAGATGGGGGTGCGTACTCATCAGGCCTTACAAAAGGGGGGCTTACCAAATGGGGATTTGTACTCATCAACCGAAGGGGTAAGCTACCGCATCAAAGGAGCATCTCAGAGGATCACACTCAATGTCCAGAAGGTCAGCTACTAGGAAAGCAATCAAAGGACAACCGGGCAAGAGGGTTAACTCCTTCACCCTCCAGTCAATCTTTTTGGCATATCGAGCCAACGGTCAGCTAGTCCGATGAAGGGGGGTAGTTGTAGACCCCAAATCTTGCTCAACCTCAAACTAAAGAGTAGAAAGTCCCTTGGATAGACTAATAGGTCCCATATTAGAGTAGGAAGGTTTTTTGTACCGAAAAAAAAAGGAATTCCACCTGGAAGCCCGAGACTGCCGTCTCGCCATCGGCAAAGGGCGAGACCGCCGTATCGTTTGGCGAGATGGTCGTCTCGCCACTTGCCAATGGCGAGACGGCCTTCTCGCCACTCGCCAATGGTGAGACCGCCGTCTCGTTTGGCGAGATGACCTTCTCGCCATTTGTCAAGGGCGAGACCGTTGTCCCATTTGGCGAGATGACCATCTCGACCTTGTCAGGCGAGATGACCATCTCGACCTTGTCAGGCGAGATGACCATCTCGACCTTGTCAGGCGAGATGACCATCTCGACCTTGTCAGGCGAGACGACCGTCTCGACCTGACAGGCGCAAATCCCTATAAAAGGAGGTCGCGTCCCCCTCCTTTTCACACCATTCTCCAACTTTTCCTTCTACAATTTCTTATAATTCTTCTCCTAGGATCCCTCTGAAGCATTTCTGAAGTTTCTTAGCATTCTTAGAGGGTATTCTGTAGCGTTGCGATGAAGAGCGACCAACGTTGTACAGTGAGGGATTTCCAAAAAGCACCCTACTTCAAAAATTTTAAATACGAAAGCTTGCTTCGAAGGTTTCCATACTTTCTCTCTTTCTTTTATCGCTTTTTCTTTATATTTACCCGTGCATTAGCTGTTACCCGCACTCTACAGGCACGCTCCTCCTGCAAAAAGTCACTCTACCGAGGGCCGGATGTCTTAATAGGAGACTTCATTAACCGATTTCTACTTTAAACGAAAATCGGAAAGCTTACTCGAACTCCAAAATAATGCTCAGAGTCACTCAAAAGTGCCAAAAGGCTTCCTAGAGAGTGGTAGGAGTGAAAAGGTGTGAATTTTCGAGGAATGGGGGCTCCTATTTATAGGGAACCACACTAGGAAAAAGTGGACAGTCGTATGGACTTAGTGGACGGTCGTCCATGGCAAAAAGTGGTCATGGACGGCCGTCCATGTAGTGTGGACGGTCGTCCATGGCCAAAAGTTGCCATGGACAGCCGTCCACATAGCCTTAATGTTGGCATGGACGGTCGTCTGGCTGTCCTAGACGATCGTCTGTTGTCTCTAGTGGATTTTCTGATTTTTATTGCCTCTAAAAACCCTTCCTATCTTAAATCGAACCTAGAAAAAGCTACTAGGGACTTAATAAAGTCTTGACCATCTTCGAAACGGGTGATCTCTGGCTTTATTGGGGAGCCGGGAAAGATTTGGAGTCTACAGCTGCCCCCCTTCACCCGACCAATTAATTATGGGCTAACGTACCATAAGATCGATTGGCGGGTAAAGGAGTTAACCCTCTTGCTCAGTTGTCCTCTGGATGCTCCTCTTGTCGTGGTAGCTGACCCCTGGGACCATGAGTGTAGTCTGCTGTTGTCTTCAGGATGCTTCCTTGTTGTGGAGGTTGACCCTTCGGACGATACAGGTGAAGCTTCAGGATGTTCCTCTAATGTTGTAGCTGACCATTTGGCTGATATGTGTGAAGCTTCAGGATGCTCCTTTGATACGGTAGTTGACCCTTCAGCTGGCGAATGAAGTTTTTCCCTCGGGATGCTCCTTTATGCTGCGGAAGCTGACCCTTCAGACGATAGATGTATGCTTAATGGGTACGAACCCCCATCAGGTTTAAAGTCCTCTTCTAAAAGACTTGGTCGGAGTCCCCTCCTGTAAGACTCGATGAGTATAAACCTCATCCAGTTTGAAGTCCTCTTCTGAAAGACTTGGTTGGAGTCCCCTTCTGTAAGACTCAATGAGTATAAACCCCATCCGGTTTGTAGTCCTCTTCTGAAAGACTTGGTCGGAGTCCCCTTCTATAAGACTCGATGAGTATAAACCCCCATCCGGTTTGAAGTCTTCTTCTAAAAGACTTGATCGGATTCCCTTTTTGTAAGACTCGATGAGTATAAACCCCCTTCCGGTTTGTAGTCCTCTTCTCAAAGACTTGGTTGGAGTCCCCTTTTGTAAGACTTATGAGTATAAACCCCCATCCGGTTTGAAGTCCTCTTCTCAAAGACTTGCTTTGAACTGATGTTATTAGAAAAGGAGGTTGAGATCAAGAGGGGGGGTGAATTGATCTTGGAAAGATTTTCACAAATTACAGATTATCTATTTCAAAGATTAAGAGTTCTGACCAATTTTTGAATCAAACAAAGCAAACAATCAAAGTAAAGGCAGTGGCAGAATTAAAGAGAGAAAGGTTTAGAAAGATACAACCAAGATTTATATGGGTTCACCCAATCCCAGGGCTACGTCCAGTTTCCAGCCAAATTGTAGTTGGGTTCCACTAGATTGAATGTTTTACAGATTACAATTTCAATCACACACCCAATCTACAACAAGAACCAAAATTTTAGTCCTTGCACCTAAACCTTCACCAAGAACCAACTTCCAGTTCTTGACCAACCCTGCGGCCAAAATCCAGCCACAGAAACCAGTGCTCACAATTCCAGGCACCCACAATACAGTAAAGAAAAGTAAAGAAACAAAGAGAAGAAACTAGAATGCTCAAATTAGGTTTATGCAGCTCTACAGAATGAGTTTCTTCACAAAAAGAATGCAAAATTTTCCTCAAGAAAGAGCTACGAAAAACCTCACAAAATGTGCACCATTATCTCTTGAAAGTAGCACTTATGATTGCTTGATTGATTTCCAAAAGGTGTATTTTAAAAGACTCAAGCAATCCTGTTTATATAGAGGATTTTTCAAACTACTGGTTAAAACAATCTTTTAATCTGTTAAAAGTCTTGAATTAATCTGTTAAAACTTCTTTTAATATGTTAAAATGTTCTTGATCATTTTCCAGATTTGTTTTAACTGATACGACAACGTTTATATCAATTAAAACATTTTGTAAAAAATCCTTCAAATTGTTTTAATCGATTGTTTCGCCCTTTAATCGATTAAAATACTGCAAAATGTTTTCATATAAACTTTCTAAGTGATTTTAACTGATAACAATCTATTTTAATCGATTAAACTACTTTAGAAAAAATCCTCTTAGTCATTTTAATCGATTGAATCGCATTTTAATCGATTAGAATTCTGCCAAAAGATTTCATAAAACTTTCTAAGTTATTTTAACTGATAACATACTTTTTTTAGTCGATTAAAACATTCTAAAAAAATATCTTAGTTGTTTTAATCGATTATTTCACATTTGTATCGATTAAAATACTGACAGAACATCTTTCAAAGTACTTCAAGTTATTTTAATCGATTATTTCGAGTTTGCATCGATTAAAATTCTGTCGGAACACTTTCCAAAACAACTTAAGTCATTTTAATCGATTATATCAATTCTACATCAGTTAAAATACTGGCAGAAGGTTTCCAAAAACTCTTTTAATGAAAACAATCGATTATTTCGAAAACATATCAGTTAAAAACTTGTTACAAAAGTGTTAAGAACATTTTAACTGATAAAGCTCATATAATATCAGTTAAAACAGTTACTTAAAAACCATTTAACAAAATACTTTGTTTTTAACAGTTTAAACACGTTTTAGAGGCATTTGCAAAATCTTTTAAATGAAGAAACCTCATGCAGCAGAGAGATAAGAATGATTATACCTAAGTAAAGATGCAGACTCACTAATCACTCTACCCTTTTATCTAAGTGACCTTTGACTGCAACAAAATAGCCTTTGACTTCATTTTGACTTCATCAAATCAACAAGATCTTTGTTTTAAATGATTCAATAAGATTTTCATGACTTTCAGTGTCCCCCTATTTGAAGAAGACAAACACCTCTTTGAATAATATTTCTGCAGAAGAAGTCACTTGAATATATAGATTAGTGAGTATTCAAAAATTAATCATTTTTCTCATTTCTCCCCCTATATTACTACTCCCCATAAAATAGTGAGTAAAAAAAATTATTATCAAAAGCAATCATTTCTGCCCCTTTTGACTTCATCAAAAATAGGGAAGAGAGGAGCAAAACAAACATAACGCATAACATGCAACAAAATTTGTTTTTGAATCCAGTATTATAAAAAAAAATTATCTAGATATATTACTCATTTAAAGACCAATCAAAGTTGATTCAAACTTATCTTCATTAACACGTTTGTAATGAATACAATAGACACGTGTAAGGATAAGGGAACCATGCCTTAGTAGCATGTTATAAGAACAACCATTAACTAAAGTCTTTAATTTTTCTTTCCAGAGTAATAATCGATTAAAAACAGGGCATAATCGATTAAAATGTTCATGTAACTGATTTTAATTGATACAAATAATGTTTAAATCGATTAAAACAGTGATGAAAGTTGAAATCTAAAAACTTAAGTTGATTTAATCGATTAAATCGACATTTAATTGATTGAAACCATATGAAAAATTTTGTATAAGTGTTTCTAATCGATTAAAGCTTGTTTTTATAAATTAAAACAACCAAATTTGTAAATTAAATGGAGTTTAAGATATCTAGGATTTCTAATCCATTTCAAATTTTGTAAAACCAATTATTAGGAAGATGTTTTAAAATAATTTCCACTAGATTGACTAAGATTTAGCAAAAATAGAATATCATCTTATCTAGGTGATTTAACTGATATAAACTAATTTTAGTTTATACAAATTCACAATTTACAACTTTTAATCGATTAATATACGAATTAATCGATTATAATTGTACAAATTTCCTATGTAAATGTTTCTTTTAATTGAATTAATCGATTAAAATCGATTTTATATCAGCTAAAATTTTCATATATGTGATTTTGATTCTATCTAAGCTCTCTTAACTCAAATAAAAAAACAGCATCATATTAGGAAAAGTGAAAAGATTGTTTCTGGTTTAAAACCAGTTAATATTACAGTCCAAAATAAAAATAGCAGTTAAAGAAAAAAGACATAAGGAAAGAAAAAAGGATTATGATAGAAAGGGACCCTTGTTGACAAGACTCAATCATCCCAATTTCCTTGATTGAGCTGCATATCTTCCAATTTGGTATAGATATCAGTGATCTGATTTCCCAGATTTGTGAACTGTGTGTTGGTATGACAGAAGTGTTGATAGGTCATTTGCATATGCTTCCTTTGATTTTCTTGCATTATGGTCATTTGAGAAAGCATAGACCTTTCAAATTGTGAAAGTGGAGTCCCACGGTCAGGCTGTTCCATGTAGGGTATTATCTCCATATTCTCATATGAAGCCTCCCCACCAGTGGACTCGGGAACTTCAGCAGCTGGAGGAGAAGGAATTTGTTTAGCTTCTTCATCATCTTCATCCTCATCTTTAGACATACCAACATCAACTTTTGATATCCATTCATCATCAATTTTGATATACCCCATTTTCCTTAGAGTGGAGTCATCAATTTCATTTGAAGCTTTAGGAGTCTCCACACTTTCTCCTGTAAGATCAACTTCAAAATATCTAAAGAAATTATTAATCAACATGGTATACGGTAGTTTGTAATCGGCTAACCTTTTTGCTTTCAACATGTGATCCTTGATTACATAAACCCAGTTGACTCGAATATTATTTGAAATGCAGTACATGAGAGCAAGGTCACCCTCATTAAGTATAGCATGATTACTCCCCCTTGGAGTAAGCATCCATGAAACAATTAAAGCCAACAGTCTATGTTCAAGCAATAGTTTTCCAACATTTAAAATTCTTACCGAATCATTTGGGTCTTTGAGACAGGACCTGAAAAATTGAATTTTGTTGAAGTCCGGTATTTCAGAGATGTTTCCTCTGGATACTTTAACACCACTATCCTTGAGGCCAACAACTTGTTCCCAAACAGAAGGAGTGATTTCCATATTAACTCCTTTCACCTGAGATTTGATTGTAGACCCATTCACAGTTAGATTGGAATAAAAGACCCAAACCAAATCAGGTTGAATATTCCCAGTAAACTCCATGAAGGTCCTTAGTTTCTGACTTTTCAGCTTTCTTCTCAGAGCTGTAAATCCTTCTTCATCAAGCCATTTGAATTTGATAAACTTGGGAATAACAATCTGCTTCTGATTGAACTCAGCAATGAAAGTATTCATTCTTCTAATATCTCCATCAAACCATGCTTCCAAATGACCACCAGGATTGTCAGCAGAGGAAGATTCTCCTTTATGTTTCTTCCTTGATTTTGATCTCCTAAGCATCTTGTTGTGCAGATTAGAGAGGTATGTGACTGCAGGAGAGAAGAGTGAAGAAATTTTGAATCAGAGAATGAAGAATGAGACTGATAGACTCAAGTGCACAAAATAATGAGTTTCAGATTTCAAATTTTGTAAATTGAAGTCGAAATTGACAGAACCTGCAAAGAAACAACTTTAATTGCACATGTCCCCTTGATTAAAGGCAAAAGTGCAGGTTTCTGGACAGTGGGTACATCAGCTAAAGTGTTCTTAGATAAGTGTTTGACTTGGTCAAAGGATACAGTAAATGCATTATGCAGATTTTGATTAACACAAAAACTTGGAAATTTGACCTTGATTAGCTGAGCAATTTTCAATTGGTTGTAGTTAAAATAATTTTTAGGAACGAATTAATCAATTAATCAACAAATTAACCTATTAATTTTATCTTTAATATTAGGTTTGAAAATGCAACAGTGAAATAATCGATTAAAAACATAAAAGAATCGATTATTTCTTGTACTAAAAGATTAATGATATGACAGCAGAATTTTAATCGATTAAAATGAAGAAGAATCGATTAAAATTTACTTTTTAATGATTTTAACTGATATGAATTCTTTTTAATCGATTAAAACAACTATACTAAAAACCTGACAGAATTTTAATCGATTAATTCATGTTTTAATCGATTAAAATTGTACAGACAACTTTTCTGATCTTCTCTATAAGTGAAATTAATCGATTAAAACAATTTTATATCAATTAAAATACACAACCCATGAATCCAGAATTGAATTTTGTTGATAGCGTACCACAAAACTTCCAGATTTTGTTCCTGCAAAACAGATTTAACATATATCTGGTACCCTTTTTATAATCATTGGGTCCAATCAAGTTATTTGAAATGAATTCTTGGGATTCCACTTCATTCTACCTCTTGGTATAGCAAACTTCTTGATTCTACAAAATTTCACAGAATGACCTCTTTTCATACAGTAAAAGCATTTAATAACAGATGATGAGTATGATTTCCTATTTACAACTGTTTTTCTGATTTTCTTGCTAGTTGTAAATCCAATGCCAGATTTTTCCAAAATAAGTTTTTTTGACCCAAGAAGAACATCAAGATTAGCTTGACCTTGTGTAAACTTAGAAACAATTTGTGACAAAAAATCAATCTTCTTTTGTAAGTCTGGACAATTATTACATGGTTTATTACATACACAATTAGAATTATCATGGATTAATTTTAAGAAATCAAGATCAGTTTCATCTTTAAGAATTTTCTTTTCAAGAGAATCAACTCTATTTACTAACCAATTATTCATGCCTTTTAGCTTATCATTTTCTTTTTGAAGTTTCTTGGTTTCTTCATGCATTTCATTAAATGCCTCTTGTTATGAATTATAATTCACCAAATTAGAAGAAGAGTTAGAACTTACACTGCTGGTTTTATAGTTCTGATTAGCCATTAGACACAAGTTAGCTTCTTCATTATCAGAATTTTCTGTTGATGAAGTATCATTGTCATCCCAAGCTACATATGCTCTTCTTTTTATCTTTTCTTCTTTCTTATCATTGTATTTGTTCTTTTCTGGGCACTCCATTCTTAAATGACCCTGCTTACCACAGCCATAACATTTATAGTTAAAAGAATCATATTTCTTTTCATACCTTTTGTGTTTTTCTTTATCTTGAATCTTTTTTTTGAGAAACCTGTTGAACTTTCTAAAAAGCAGTCCCAAATTTTCACTTTCCTCCTCTGATTCTTGATATTTTTCTTCATCTTTGAGTGTTATGCTTCTACCTTTCTTTTCAGAGATCTCTTGCTCATTGAATCTGTTAATTTCCATTTCATGTTCTCTAAGTTTGCCAAATAAGGAGGCTGTTGTCATGACGAATAAGTCTTTTGACTCTGAAATTGCTGTGACCTTAGGCTGCCATGACTTGTCAAGACATTTTAAAACTTTTATATTTAATTCCTCTTTATCAAAAGTTTTACCTAAGCCCATTAGATGATTGATGATGTGAGTGAAGTGCTTCTACACATCTGCAATACTTTCTCCAGTTTGCATTTTAAACAACTCATATTCTCTTATGAGAGTATGCTTTCTGGCTCTCTTTACATCAGTTGTTCCCTCATGAGTAACCTCAAGAACTTCCCACATTTCCATGGCAGATTTGCATTGAGAGACCCTGAAAAACTCATTCATGTTTAGTGCAGAAGTAATTATATTTTTAGCAGTACAATCACTTTGAACTTTTTTTCTTTTCTTCATCACTTAGACTAGACCATTCTTTTTCTATATTTAATGGACCATTAACAATTACATCCCAAACATTCCTATCAATGGATTCAATAAAGATCTTCATCCTAATCTTCCAAAATGGATAATCTGTACCACAAAACAGTGGAGGTCTATTAATAAAAGCTCCCTCTGAAAAAGGTAATTTGTTTTCAGCCATGAAAGATTTGGACCAAAAGTCTTGAGTATTTTTTAAGACCCTTGTTCTTGATACCAATTGTTAGAAAAGGAGGCTAAGATCAAGAGGGGGGGTGAATTGATCTTTGAAAGATTTTCGCAAATTACAAATTATCTATTTCAAAGATTAAGAGTTCTAACCAATTTTTGAATCAAACAAAGCAAACAATCAAATTAAAGGCAATGACAGAATTAAAGAGAGAAAAGTTTAGAAAGATACAACCAAGATTTATACTAGTTCACCCAATCCCAGGGCTACGTCCAGTTTCCAACCAAATTCCAGCTAGGTTCCACTAGATTGAATGTTTTACAGATTACAATTCCAATCACACACCCAATCTACCACAAGAACCAAAATTCTAGTCCTTGCACCTAAACCTTCACCAAGAACCAACTTCCAGTTCTTGACCAACCCTGCGGCCAAATTCCAGCCATAGAAACTAGTGCCCATAATTCCAGGCACCCACAATATAGTAAAGAAAAGTAAAGAAACAAAGAGAAAAAACTAGAACGCTCAAACCAGGTTTATGCAGCTCTACAGAATGAGTTTCTTCACAAAAAGAATGCAAAATTTGCCTCAAGAAAGAGCTACGAAAAACTTCACAAAATGTGCACGATTCTCTCTTGAAAGTAGCAATTATGATTGCTTGATTGATTGTCAAAAGGTGTATTTTAAAAGACTCAAGCAATCCTGTTTATATAGAGGATTTTTCAAAATGTTGGTTTAATCAATCTGTTAAAACAATCTTTTAATCTGTTAAAAGTCTTGAATTAATCTGTTAAAACTTCTTTTAATCTGTTAAAATGTTCTTGATCATTTTCCAGATTTGTTTTAACTGATACGACAACGTTTATATCAATTAAAACATTTTGTAAAAAATCCTTCAAATTGTTTTAATCGATTGTTTCGCCCTTTAATCGATTAAAATACTGCAAAATATTTTCATATAAACTTTCTAAGTGATTTTAACTGATAACAATCTGTTTTAATTGATTAAACTACTTTAGAAAAAATCCTCTTAGTTATTTTAATCGATTGAATCGCATTTTAATCGATTAGAATTCTGCCAAAAGATTTCATAAAACTTTCTAAGTTATTTTAACTGATAACATACTTGTTTTAGTAGATTAAAACATTCTAAAAAAATATCTTAGTTGTTTTAATCGATTATTTCACATTTGTATCGATTAAAATACTGACAGAACATCTTTCAAAGTACTTCAAGTTATTTTAATCGATTATTTTGAGTTTGTATAGATTAAAATTATGCCAGAACACTTTTCAAAACAACTTAAGTCATTTTAATCAATTATATCAATTCTACATCGGTTAAAATACTCGGCAGAAGGTTTCCAAAAACTCTTTTAATGAAAATAATCGATTATTTCAAAAACATATCAATTAAAAACCTGTTACAAAAGTTTTAAGAACATTTTAACTGATAAAGCTCATATAATATAAGTTAAAACAGTTACTTAAAAACCATTTAACAAAATACTTTGTTTTTAACAGTTTAAACACTTTTTAGAGGCATTTGCAAAATCTTTGAAATGAAGAAACCTCATGCAGCAGAGAGATAAGAATGATTATACCTAAGTAAAGATGCAGACTCACTAATCACTCTACCCTTTTATCTAAGTGACCTTTAACTGCAACAGAATAGCCTTTGACTTCATTTTGACTTTATCAAATCAACAAGATATTTATTTTAAATGATTCAATAAGATCTTCATCACTTTCAGATGTAATAGCGGTTTACTGATCTTGTTCATGCTCTGACTCCATGGGGAGTAATTTTTGTTTGAAGATTTTTTGCTTGACATTTTGTTGTAGTCATTCGGTATGTCGGGGATTCTTTGCTTTTGGCTTTTTCTTTAGCCATCCAGCTTCTTGACTGCTGGGGATTGGATTTTTTCGACTATCATCCAGCTTGTTTGATTGCTGGGGATTTTTTATTAGTGCCTCTTAGGTAGGCAGGAATCCATTGGGGATTTATTAATTTTGACGATGCCTCTTGAGTAGGTGGATGTTTCATTTGAATTGAGGACTTTAGTGTTTGCACTATTTTGCCTCTGAATAGGCTGATATTCCACTTGGGGTTGTTGGTTCTTTGCCCGTCAGGTCTTTCCTATGCACAAGCAAGCGACTCTCTAAGAATGTGAATTTGTAAACTGCCTTTGTAGTAGGCTCATTGGGGATGATGTTTTCTCTTTTTTTATGATCCACCAGGGATTGATTTCCTTCCCGGGGATCTGATTTTGGTTTGCCCCCCTGGGGGATGGAGTCTTGGCTCCTTGATTGATATAGGTTCTAGCTGGCTTTTGTGATGCTCTTATTCCGTTAGGGGGAATGGAATTTCCGATTCCTTCTTTTGGATGCTTTATTCTAAGGTGACCCACTTGGGGATTGATTTCAATTTCGCCTTTTTCTATGATTTTATCTATTTTTCTCGTGATTTTAAAATTTGGCTTCTTTGTGGGGATAATGTGTTTGCCTTTTTACTTTTTAGTTTCTTTTATGCATGCAGGCTTTTTCTTCTTTTTGGTGGACCATGGAGGTTGGACTCTTTTGACTGTTGATGATGATGGGCTCTTGAAGCCTTTATTCTCCATTGGGGGATGTGGATGAGACTCTGAATGAGTGTGTTTGATGACTCATGTGGTGGCGATGCTGAGCCGTGAGGTGATTTTTTGTTTTGCCTCTAGAGTAGGCAAAGATCTTCTTGGGGATGACTAAGTCTTTCCGGCAATTTTTCTATTCTAATGAATGTGCCTTCTCTTTATTGGGTAGAAGGATGTTGGTTAGAACTTTGGCTTTGGAAGCTCTTGTTGTGCTTGATTATTGATGACTTGCTCCGTTTTCTTGAGGGGAGCTTTATTTGGAGACTTGTTTTGAGTGCTTCCTATTTTCAAATACAAACATGGAGCTAGTCTCCTTATATGCATGGATGCTTTTCTTTTTTTGTTATTTATCTGAGGCAATTTTTTTTTTCATTTTTCGATTTTTGACAAAGTCGTTTTGTGTGACTACTTGTGTGGATGCCTTAAATGCAATCTATTTTTATTTAATGCATCTACAAAAGTTTTTGACATTCTCCTACTGGACTTTCATGATTATGCTGATGGGCTCTTCTTTTATTTATTTTCTTTTTATTAACCTCTATCTTTTGCCAAGACCGTCCTTTTGGGGTTTTTGATCTAGCGGGCTGCCTTAATTTTGCCTAGGATATCTTAGCGGGTTTTTTCCTTTTTGTGAGTGCCTTAACTTTTGCCTAAACCACCCTTTGCGGGTTTTCGATCTAGCAGGCTGCCCTCATTTTTGCCTAAGAATCTCCTAGCAGACATCATTCTTTTTATCTTTCTTTTTCTTTTTCTTTTTCAATGCTTCCTTGTTTATGATGCATGAAAAGACCTTGACAAAATGACTTTGCACATATTTATGATTTATCAATATAGAGGCAATTTCATAAACTGGTCAAGAGAAATGAAATGAATGAGAATTTTATTGATATGTATGAGCAAAAGTTTATTATTTTCACAGAAGGATTACAAATGGAATTTAGAAGAATGGCTCGCCAAGGTTGGCTACACTATATGGGCTTCAACAATCATGTCTTATGATATCTGCCCCCCTGGTTCTCCTAATTGCCTTAGTTAAGATGCTCGAACCTGGAGTGAAGACTATACAAGGGTGCTTGCTTCTGGAAGGGTGTGACCTTAGCCGCCATTCGGTTTTCGACTAAGACAACCATTGTTATTAGGGGATTTTTATTTCTTCTCTTCTTCCCCTTTTCTTCTTTCTTCCCTTTTTTTTGGAAAATCCTTTAAATTCTGCCTAGGACGTATCCTAGCGAGGCGAGTGGACCCTAACTTTTCCCCAAGATGCCCTTTTCAGGTTTTCATCTTGGCGGGTCATGAGCAATGCCCTTCAAGCATAATACTTCTTCACCGTATCAGAGTTGATCGGGTGTCAAAGTTCTTTTTTATCCATGTCAATGAGGGTAAAAGTTCTTCCCGAGAAAACTCGTTTAATCGTAATTTTCCGCCCATTTTCCTATTTTGTCTTTTTGGGCCAGAAGCAATTTGTTTACCATTAAATTCCCCCTCATGGTAAATATGGGGGTTGACCTTGTTTTTTCGTAAGCCCTTTGATCTTATTTTGGTGGGCTTGTCCTCGACATATGACGTCTAACCGTTCTTCTTCGATTAGGTTTGAGTGGTTGCATCGACTTTGGACCCACAAAGCTTTTGTCAGTTTTGCTTCCATGGTAACTTGTCAAGGAAGGTATCTCGACCTCTTTTGGGAGTACGACCTTCATGCCATATGTAAGGGAAAATAGAGTAACTCTCGTGGAGGTTCGCACAGATGTTAGATATCTTATGAAGGGCAGAGGATAACGATCCTTGTAGCTTTAGACCATGTTCCGGATGATCGTCTTAATGTTCTTATTGGCTGCCCCTTACTGCATCGTTCAGTTTAGGTCGGTAGAGAGAGGGTTTATGGTTTTGGATTTTGAGATCTTGGCATGTCATACGCATGCGTCTACATACTCTCTTGGCAATTGTACCAAACCTTCCCTAACATTATTGTCGATCGATTTGGGTATTTTCCTTCTTATCGTTTCCTTGCCCCCAAATCGATGACCTCAGTTTCTTCCTAAATGGGCCATATAGATTGAGCTTCTCTTTTGTTAACAACCTTTGTATGTCCGGGGAGACGGTCCCCTTCTCACTGTCTGACTTGGTCCATTTGCCTTCGGCTTTCAGATCCCCAAAGAGTCATCCATCACAGAAATGATTGTTTTTATTTGGTTCTGTTTAGGCTTAGATATTATCATCATTTATTTTGAAATAATAATGAGAGAGAAAAGAATGAAAAAGAATATGAATGTTTATGCAAATGCCTCATTGTATTGATGAAAATAAAATATTTACAAAGCCCTTTTAATTAAAGATCTCGCGACCATGCCTAGAACCGCGAGAGATGCAGGAAGCTTAAAAATATGAAGAGCCCTAATCAGCTGGCCTTCTCTTATCCCACCCCACTATTCTGGTTATGATAGAGGCATGGTATCAACATTAAGAGCGGGAGCGTCAAAGGTAATCCACCCGACATCCAACAACTTTTGGACCTTGTACTTCAAGGTCACACAATTCTCCACGGAATGCCCAGGAGCGCTTGAGTGGTAAGCACATTTTTCGTTCGGCTTGTACCAATCAGGGTAGGGTGGATCCATCCTCTTCGAAGGGACACGTACTTGGAGGTTGGGCTCTACCAGCTTTGTCAACAGACTCCCATAGGATATTGGAAAGGAAGTAAATTTTCTCTCTTGATTCCTCGACTTCCTAGCTAGTCGTGAAGAGGAAGAAGAAGTAGCAAGGTTGATGACATTCACGCTTCTCTCCTCCCTCTTGCTAAGGAACTTTTTGAATGGGGCATTGGATGAGGAAGGTTGTGCGATCCTCCCACTCTTCAATCCTTGCTCCACTCTCTCGCCGATGGTTACCACATCCGTAAAAAGAGTCGACATGCTCCCTATCATCTTATCATAATAGGGACCCGTTAATGAATTGATGAACAGGGATATGGTTTCCTTATCTGATAGCTGAGGCTCTACTTGGGCGGCCAACTCCCTCCAATGTTGAGCATATGCTTTGAAGGGTTCGTCATTTTTCTTACTCAAAGCTTGTAGATCTGACCTATTTGGGGTAGAATCGATATTATATTTGTAGCGACGAAGGAAGGCGTTTGCTAGTTGTTTCCAGTTTTGGACTTGCCCCCCCCCCCCTCTAGTTGCATATACCAGTTCAAGGCCGAATCGACCAAGCTCTCCTAAAAACAATGGATCAGGAGCTCCTCATTATCGGCATATGGAGCCATCTTATGGCAGTACATTGTAAGATGGCTCTTGGCGCAAGTCATTCCCATGTACTTTGGGAAATCTAGAACCTTGAATTTGGGGGGAAATTGAATATTCTTAACAAGGAACATGTCGGCCACTTCTTTAACATCAAAATTATACCCCTCCATAGCCCTTAACCTCTCTTCGAGGGCAAAAATATGTTGCTTGGAAACTTCAGGAGTTTGGATGATTACTACCCTCACTTCGGGTTGAACGTGAGCTCCCTGCTCAAGCTCATGGTCGGAACCCTCTTCTTCCTCATGATACAGGCATGGTGACTGTGAGGGTTCTCCTTGTGTAAGTTCTGATGATGCATTAACTCCATTAGTTGCGCCAATTGTTCTTTCATGGAGTTAAGCTCAGCGGTGAGCTTGCGATTTTTCTCTTCTAATTGTTCAATCCTCTTGGCTTTCCATGCGCGAGTGAGGACAGGAAGAAGATCAACCACTTTCTAGAGTGCATAATGAATTAGGGTTTTTATTAAAATGAATGATTGGTGTGTGTAGACCCCAAATCTTACCCCCCCCCCTCAAAATAAAGAGCAAAAGACTTTCGTTCGAAGATGGGCAAGGCCTAAAAGGTCCCTAGGATTGACCAATAGGCTCCATATTAGAATAGGAAGGATTTTTGTACCCAAAAAATAAGAAATTTCACCCAAAGGGTCGAGACCGTCGTCCCGTTTGGCGAGACCGCCATCTCGCCACTCGCCAATGGCGAGACCGCCATCTCGTTTGGCGAGACCGCCATCTCGCCACTCACCACTTACCGAAGGCGAGACGGCGGTCCCGACCTTGTCAGGCGAGACGATTGTCCCTACCTGACAGGTGCAAATTCCTATAAAAGGGGGGGACATTTTCACTGTTTAGAGGGAATTCTACAACTTTCCCTACTGTACTCCTCACAAAATACTCTCTTAGGAGCCCTCTGAAGCATTTCTAGAGTTCTTAGAGTTCTTAGAAAGCATTTTAAAGTGCTGCGAGAAAAGAGCGAACATCATTGTAGAGCATGGGGTTTGCCAAAAAGCGCCCTTTTCAAGAACATATTATAAAAGCTTGCTTCGAAGGTTCTTTTACACCTCTTTCTCTATTTTATTTCTTTTTAGATATTATTTTTGTGCATTAGTAATTTAGGACCATGTATTTGATAACTTAATTTTTGCAATGAATAAATTAGGGTAAAAACGTAATTCCAAAAGTTCTTATTTCTTTATAAAAAAAATGGTACATCATAGGGAACCCGAAAGGGGCGTCATGGGGAAGCTAATACCTTCCCCACACGTAACTAACTCCCTTACCTAACTCTGGTTGTAATGACCAAAGTGGGTTTTTCTTTAAAAGCCACTGCCTTCTTTTTTCCTTTTCCAATGTTTTTGGTAAAAACATTGGTGGCGACTCCTCGAACCTTTTCGAAAACCTCGTCTTTAGGTCCAGCCCGGTTATCGGACAACCTAAAGACATTGAACCACATTTTAAAAAACACGAGTCAAACAAAACCATTGCATTGCTCTGATTGCCTCTTCTGACAGCGGCGACAGTGTGGGATAGATATTCCTTAAGACAATGACTTTGGTATCATCCTTAAAGCTTACGCTTTGCGGAGTACCATACCCACTTTGATATAATGGTTCCTTCCCCATCAAGTATAATGAAGGTCCCCATATACCTTAACACACTTGTCCCTTCCTTGTGGAAGATTACAAGCACACTTGGGTCTCTTTCTCCTTTGTCTTAAGGATATCTAATGCCCCCTAACATGGTTGTATTTATGCATGCACTAGTACAAAAAGGGCGGGAGATATTCAAAGTGAGATAACTTTTGACTGGGATGTCGGATTTGGACACACAACATATCAAAATGAAGAGGAAAGAGTGAAGAACAGGTGGCAAATTCCAAAAGGGGATTTGGCCCAAAAATTTTCCCAAAAAATGCTCCTAAGACCCATTTTTTGAGAGATTTATTAAGATGATGCGTATGCATACTTTCCTTATGCATTTATTTTCTCTCTTGGTTTTTCCACTTATGAAATGATGCGATATGAATGATTTGACTTTGTCAAAATCTTTTTATTAAATGTTTTGATTTTGTTATTATTTTTTATTTTATTTTAACCTTTTATCTCTTCTGTCGGACTGCATGACTACTTAACTTACAAAGAACCTGAAACCAGGTTAGTTAAAATGCAGACTGTTCGAGATAAAAGTGACTTATTATAAAAAGAAAGGTTTTAGAACCCCTTATCTCTTCTGCCAGTCCACGTGGCTACTTAGTATACAAAGAACCTGAAACCAAGCTAGTTAAAATGTAGATTGTCTGAGATAATGGTGTTTATTATGAAAGAATTATGAGATTTTTTTTGTTGCATGATTATGCTATGTAATAATCAAATGCAAAAAACAAATACACAAACAATTCACTCATCCGCGAATAGAGTGACGTTGTTTAATTACAAGGTAGGGGTTTCCTGCAGAAAAGTGCATTGGCAAAGGTAGGTTCTAACTGTTCTCACCAAGGCCAGGCCCCCAAGGTGCCCCCATTATAGGGACCCTTCAATATCTCAGTCTTTGAACCATGCACGGATCTCCGTGTCAACGTTCTTAGACCAAAAGAAGAAGGTTATCACCTTGAGTGGTGATTTCCGACAACGATCTGCTAACACTAAGGCCATTACCATGGTCGGCCGTACCTACCACCCACTCCCTATGTGTATTCTCTCTTGCCCTCGATTATAGAGGGATTGTTGTGTGCAAGGGTTTGTGTACAGTTTATTTCAAACAATTGTAGAAAATAAGCATACAACAATTATTAAATCTAAACAGTAAAGCATGTTATAAAGAAAGAAAGGGTAAAAACGTAATTTATAGTTTTTATTTCTTAAACTAGTTCATCACTAAATGGGATCAACTCTCTAGCTTCCCCAGCGGAGTCACCATCTGTTGCCGTCGTCAAAAGAGGCGGTCGGAGCGACACGATGGTTTTGAATGACTCGCATTTTTTGAAAGAAGTGGTTCAACGTCTTTAAGTTGTCCGATAACCGAGCTGGACCTAAAGGCGAGGTTTCCGAAAAAGTTTGAGGAGTCGTCATCAGTGTTTTAACCTTAAACACTGAAAAAGGTGAAAAAAAGAAGAAGGCAGTGGTTTTAGAAAAAATCAAATTTGGCCATTACAACCAGAGTAAGGGAGTTAGTTACATGTGGGAAAGGTGTTAGCACCCCACAACACCCCTTTGAGGTTCCTTATGATGGACAAGTTTAGAAAATAAATACTTAAAGAAATTATGCTTTTACTCTATTATTCTATCTACTTGCACAATTTAAATGTCTACATGGCCCTATTATCTAATGCACACAAAGAAAGCAATAAAGAAAGCAGTAATAGAGAGAGAGAATAGGGAAGGAAGCTTTATATTAACCCTTCAAAACTTGAGGATGCTTTTTGGCAGTCCCCGCACTCTTCAGGCACGCTCCTCCCGCAAAAGAAAGAAAAGTCACTCTAGCGAAAACCGGATGTCTCAATAGGAGACTTCCTTAACCGATTTCTACTTTAAACGGAAATCGGAAAGCTCACACGAACTCCGGAATAATGCTCAGAGTCACTCAAAAGTGCCAACAGGCTTCCTAGAGAGTGGTAGGAGTGAAAAGGTGTGAATTTTCGAGGAATGGGGGCTCCTTTTTATAGGGAACCGCACCAGGAAAAAGTGGACGGTCGTCTGGACTTAGTGGACGGCCGTCCATGGCAAAAAGTGGCCATGGATGGACGTCCATGTAGTGTGGACCGTCGTCCATGACCAAAAGTTGTCATGGACGGTCATCCAAGCTAAGTAGACGACCGTCTGACTGTCCTGGACGGCCATCTGCTACCTCAGGCGGATTTTCCGATTTTTATTGCCTCTAAAAACCTTTCCTATCTTAAATGGAACCTAGAAAAAGCTACTAGGGACTTAATAAAGTCTTGACCATGTTCGAAACGGGCGATATTTGGCTTTATTGGGAGTCAGGCAAGATTTGGGGTCTACACTCGTCAAACCAACACTACTACAAAATATACTTTCTACGTCGTCATTTAACGTCGGTTATAGCTGAGACGACGTAGAAAGTACTTTCCACGTCGGTTATAGATGAACCGACGTTGAAAGTTGAATAGTAAACACATTCTACGTCGGTTCTTAGTCAATCGACGTAGAAAGTACTTTCTACGTCGGTTCCCATATAAACCGACGTTGAAAGTCTTTTTTTTTTCACCCAAAAACTCACTTAAATTTGAAAATTGTCATTGGCGGGATTTGAACCCAGTACTTTAGAGTTGGAGGCTAATACTCCAACCACTAAGCTACTAGAATTTTTTGATAATAACTTACAAATAAATTATATTTATATACAAATAAATATTTATCCATGTAAATATATATTTATTTGTATATATTTTCTGGAAAGTATTTTTATTTTTATTTTCAACCAAAAATTCTCTTAAGTTAATGAATTGTCACTGATAGCATTTGAACCCGAGTATTTTAGGGTTGAAAGTTAATATCCCAACCACTAAACTACTATAATTTTTTGATAATAACTTACAAATAAATTATATTGGTATTTTTCGATCGAGGGTGAAAGTGTGATTGACTCTTGCTTGAGTGAAAATATGTTAAAGCTCACGAAAATTCACTTACTCAAGTCTCGCTTGAGCGAAAATTGGTATTTTTCGCTTGAGAGCAAATAACGCGTTTCCCAAATTTATTTTATATCATTATATAAATAAAATTATAAAGATTATATTCTGTCATTAAATTACAAACTCATATAAAGATACTTGCTCACAAATTTAGCATCAAATTTTGAAAACTCACTCGACACACACTTTCACTTTCGAGTGTGCCCTCACATCCAACATATAAATATATAACTATATAAATATATCAAAATATATAAATATATTTGTATTTATATATTTATATATTTACACGGATATATATTTATTTGTATATAAATATAATTTATTTGTAAGTTATTATCGGAAAATTCTAGTAGTTTAGTGGTTAGAGTATCAGTCTCCAACTCTAAAGTACTTGGGTTTGAATCCTGCCAATGACAATTCTCTTAAAAAATTAATAAACTTCTAAAAAATATAATATAAAGAGATGGAGGACCTAATAAAAATATAATATAAAGAGAGGGGAGACTTCTAGATAAATAAAAAGGGGTAAAGGGGTTGTAAATAAATAAAAATTATTAATTTAAAAAATCATACTTTCAACGTCGCCTAATACAACGTCGGTTCAACAACCGACGTTGAAAGCCTTCCAGAACCGACGTTGAAAGCTTTATTTGTAGTAGTGCAAATGGGGGTGCGTACTCATCAAGGCTTACAAAAGGGGGCTTAAACAAGACTTTGTCAACCAAGGGGTCATCTACCGCATCAAAGGAGCATCCCAAGGTTACAACAACCAGACGGGGGTTCTTACTCGTCAAACCAGATGGGAGTGCATACTCATTAAGCCTTACAAAAGGGGGCTTAAACCGAACTTTACAACCAAAGGGGTCAGCTACCGCATCAAAGGAGCATCATGGAGGATCACACTTAGCATCCAGAAGATCGGCTACGACAAGGGAAGCAACCGAAGGACAACCTGGCAAGAGGGTTAACTCCTTCACCCTCCAGCCGATCTTTTTGGCATATTGAGCCAACAGTCGGCTAGTCAGGTGAAGGGGGACAGCTATAGACCCCAAATCTTGTCCGGCCTCAAAAATAAAGAGCACAAGACTTTCGTTCGAAGATGGGAAAGGCCTAAAAGGTCCCTAAGATTGATCAATAGGCCTCATATTAGAATAGGAAGGATTTTTGTACACAAAAAATAAGAAATTTCACCCAAAGGGTCGAGACCGCCATCTCGCCGTTGGCTAAGGACGAGACCACCGTCTCGTTTGGTGAGATCGTCGTCTCGCCACTTTCCAAAGGCGAGCGTCTCGCCATTTGCCAAAGGCGAGACGACGGTCTCAAAAGTCAAGACGGCGGTCTCGACCTTGTTCGGCGAAACGGCGGTACCAACCTGACAGGTGCGAATTCCTATAAAAGGGGGGACCTTCACCTCATTTTCACAACCTTCTACAACTTCTCCAACTGCATAATTCTCAAAATACTCTCCTAAGACCCCTCTGAATCATTTCCAGAGTTCTAGAGTTCTTAGGAAGCGTTCTAAAGTGCTCCGAGAGAAGAGTGAGCTGCATTGTAGAGCGTGAGGTTTGCCAAAAAAGTGTCATTTTCGAGAATATTTTATAAAAAACTTGCTTCGAAGGTTCTTTCATATCCCTATTTCTATTTTATTACTTTTATTAGATATTATCTCTGTGCATTAGTTATTAAGGGTCATGTAGTCGATAACTTAATTTTTGCAATGAATAAATAAGGGTAAAAGTGTAGTTTTAAAGTTCTTTTTTCTTTACAAAAATAGTTCATCATAGGAAACCCGAAAGGGGCGTCGTGGGGAAGCTAATACCTTTCCCACACGTAACTAACTCTCTTACCTAACTCTGGTTGTAATGACCAAAGTTGGTTTTTCTTAAAAATCATTGCCTTCTTTTCCTTTTCCAATGTTTTTGGTAAAAATATTGGTGACGACTCCTCGAACCTTTTCGAAAATCTCGTCTTTAGGTCCAGTCTGGTTATCGGACAACCTAAAGGCGTTGAACCACTTCTTTAAAAAATGGGAGTCAACAAAATCATCGCATCACTACAACCGCCTCTTTTAACGGCGACGACAAATGTTATTATAACATACATAAAATCAGGACACTCTAGTTTCTAGACGAAACAAAACTAAATCAAAGCAAAAATGGGAAAACCTAGTTGGAAATGGATACCCGGATCCCTTACTCCATTTTATATATAATTTATAATTTAGTGATTATGTTGACGAACTTATTTGCAATGCATTGCTGTTCTTATGTTCAAAGATTTAAGTATTTTTATAAGGTTTAGATTTTTAGTTTTGGATAAATTATAGATTTTTTTTATATCTAATATATTTTCTTTGATTTTTTTAATTCATAATATAATTTTGCTTTGTTTTTGTCATGAAAGTACTTTACAAACAAAATAAAAAAAATGAAAAAACTATTTTTTTTATTAAATAAAAAAAATCTGATAATGGAGAAAAAAAAAACACTAAGTCTTTTACCGTGACAAATTTTTGTGTTCTGAGTTAGAGTATGTATATAAATTCCGCAACAGGACGCTGTGTATCTTCTCTGCATAGTTAATCTTCAAACTTCATAAATTTTGCTATAATCAAAACTCGTTAAGATTAGATGATGTAATAATATATATGAATACCTATGCATGACATGTTTTGCATTGATATTTTTCATTTCTTTCTAGCTCTCTTGCTACATCGTATCGTCTATCTCTCTTCTATATTTTTATTGTAGATAAACACAAGGTTGCTATGAGTTATGTTTCTAGTGAGTTTTGAGGGCATGTCGTTTCCTGGTTAGGAGCAGGAGTATCTTTGCCAGCAGTATCAGGTTCTGTTGCAAGCTTAAAAGGAGTGTTGCCTTCTTTGTCAACGGCAAGTGGATTGGCCCCCCTGAAATAATTAGTAACTTCCTTTAGTAAATTTTCTAAGTATGAATATTATTATGTCAGATATAAAAATACATGCATGATGAAATGGAACTGAAGTAAAATGCAATATTCCTCAGGGGATAATGATAAATAGTCAAAGCATAAACCATATTATTTGGCTGAAATTTCAATTCTTCCTAGGAAATATAGTGACCTAATCTCAAGTCTGATTCATTATGACTAGGTAAGAATATGACTTCACCTTAGACTAAAAATCTTAATATCTTAAGTTTGAGTGTTTTTTCATTTATAAATTATTTAAGTTTCCTATTTCTAGGAAATGTAGATTTTAGCTTGTAGTTGAATTCAAACAAAAGTGATAGAAATAACAAAAAGAAGTTGCAATGAGAAAATATGCATTATCTCCAAACTAGATCAGCATCTATACACAAGAACAAACAACATGTATGAAATCGGAATACCAATTACTATGCATATCAGTCACTACAAATAAATAGTATTTGGCTTAATATAAATAATTTTTTCATACACACATTTCGCATACACCAGAAAAGAAATATTTTTCATTGAAAACAAAATATAAGAAAAATATCTTTTAAGTTTTTAATTCCCTTGCAAAGAGGGGGGTTCCATGCTATAAATTTAGTCACATTAGGTGAATTAGGATATAGAGACTTTCTGCTATCCAGTAGTTTAATAGAGAAACTGGCTATTTGATGACCATTGTGTGAAATTGGATATAGAGGTTCAGTGACCAGAAATATAAGGGTGTAATGTACGAGAAAAAGTGGGAGCAGTTAAGAAATCTTTCAAAATAACTACCTTGTAATAAGCACTTTTGTAGTTGCATGCTTTCCTATCTTAGTGCAGTAATATAGTGGTGTCCTCCCTCTAGAATCAATAGCATTCAAGTCTGCCCCATACTGTAGGAGTAGCTCCACCATTGCAGTATCACAACTTAGGCATGCCAGGTGAAGCGCAGTAAAACCATCATGTCTGTCTCCCACAGGTTGGGTTGTGATTTCACGTGATTTGTTTGGATCGTTAGTTGAAGAAGCTATGTAGGAAGAAAAGCCTGCACAACAATGCATTATTATTCTAATAGGACTTGCGGCTTTTTCAACTGCAATTTTTTTCTAGTAACATGGATATAAGAAGATATACCTTCTTCACTACTGATAGCATTGACATCCAAATCTGATTTCACAATGTGTCGATACACTGCTTTCTTGTCGTTGGCGTTGATGCTTTCTACCACCTCACGTGCCGTTGAAAGGTGACGGTTGTTGTTCCTTGTCCGGTTAACAAAGACTTTTGCATCATACTGAAACAAGAGAAACCATGCATCAAGTTCTATCTCCCAGACATTCAAGTAACCATACTATTTTGTTTATTAGAGTCCATGGGTGCAGTTCACAGTAAATAAATAATGAGGAAGAAGAAAAGGATATATATTCATTCCTTTTGGTGTCTAAAAGGTTAATTTCATATTTCTAGCTAGGAAATAGGATATAATATTTATTACCTTTGCATGAATGAACCTCTCCTTCAGTGAAATAGGATCATCATGTGATGGTTTTCTTGCATGAAATAACTTTTTGGGTGGTTTGTATGATCTACATTATAAGGTTCATGTGTGTTAGTGAAAGTTTAAACAGTTAAGCCCATCAATCATTAGCAAAACTCACCCATCATGAGTGTCATCTGTTTGTGAAGTATTTGACTGCAACAGTTCCTCCCAAACTGAGTTTGCAAAGTGATTCCCTAGCGACTGAAGCATGCTCAAGACAGCTGAATCCCATACTTTTACATCAAGGGTCAGTGATCTTACCTGTGAAAAGAAAATGATGATTCACCTGTGAAAAAAAGTACTATACAGAAAATTTAATAAAAATATTGTCTTCAATATTAAAAACCGGTAAGAAAAACAAAAACATCAACAACCAAGAGTTGATAATGCCATATAGCACGCTCTTGAATTTGTAACCTCAAACACTTACTTTTGATATATGTACACCAAGATTCCGGTGGACACCGGAACATTCAATGCATATGAGGATGCCAAGATTTAAGGATGCCCAGTCTGGATCAGGTTTACCACAATCAGCACATTTGTCATTGCCACTAACTTTTCTAAGAATATCAATTGGCTTTTCATGTTTTGTACTTTGCTTATTCTTCTGCGAGTCTTCAGATGACATAGAATCCCCACTCCATGCTTCATCATCTGGACAACCCGGTAATAAATAAAGCTTGCTGGCACTGTGACCATTTTCTGGCTCATCCTGTCACATAACACGATTAATACATACAGGCATAAGAGGATGCACTTAAAAGACTTTTGCTAGATTTAGCTAAGAAATCTGATGGAAAATTCTAGATTCTTCAAAACGTGCCTAATGTTGTTTGGCAACTAAAGTTTCCCCATACCATTTATCATTTTACAGGCGGTGACCTTTTTTAGGTAAATTAATTAAGAAGTCCCTGAATGACTTACTTTTAACTCTATACTTTAAAGTTTATGACTATGTCACTCAAAGTATAAATAACTTTTTCTTATGTAAATTACCATTAAAATCAATAGAAAACTTTAGAGATAATAAAAGACGATATTTTTCATTGATTATCTCTGTCAAATGCGAGGTACAATTTAGAATCTAATTGTTGTCCATAACATCCATCCAAGTGTCACATTGAATTTTAAGAAATTTAAAATAAAATTGAATAATATTAAAAGGATCATTTCTTTCATATTTATCATCCTAAGTGAAGAACATAGACTTTATTTTAAATTATTCAAGAATAGGTTAGACGGTTAACTAATAAAAATCATAGTTATTGAAAGTGATTATTTTAAAGTCAACATCTGTGTGATTGAAACTGTGCAAACAAAAGGCAAAAGAAGAGAATCATGATGTACCAGTGTCTGTGTAGTCAGCAAGGAGGCAATTACACCAGTTATCTTTTCCATCCAATCCGTCTGATCCATGGCATTTTCTGCCTGCATTACGTTGGCCTTAGTGAGGAGACAGAAGTAATGATAAAATGCCGAAGTACGTGTGACTAATTGTTTGGAATGCATACCTGCAATGTGTAACTCTTCGACGGTGAAATAATCCTGAAGCAGAACCTTAAATCTGTCTGTTCAGCATCAGCTTTGATTGTTGATGTTAGCAGGTTCACTGTGTGACGTGCTACAGATTTTTCATCAGGCATAGCTCCATGGTAATGTGAAGAAAGCAGGCGACTCAAAATTCCAGCACTGTTATCAGTGGCACAATTTCTGTGCATGGATTGATTGTTACCCTGTTTAAGATCATGAAATTAAAATCAGCATTATCACCTAGCTAGTTAGAGAGTATATACTATATAGTGTACTAATGCTTGGTTTTAGTTGGATACTTACATTTAATCCATTCCATGGTTTACGAAAGTAGTAAAGCATTCCACGACTATCAAGAACAAAATACCTTCTCTTCCAATCACCCCTCAAATTTGAAGATCGTTTACAAAGATATCCTTGCCTAATGATCTGAACCTAAGAGTAGTGCATTTGGACATATCAGTGAATAGGATTCAGAAATGAAAACTATATAGATGTGTGTTTGAAAACCGTTGAGAAGTATGAAATCATGTTTAAGATGTAGAGGTTATAATTACTAGCTTCTTAGTAGTCTGAAAAGCCACATCTAGTATGTGGAACTAAAGATACTAAGGATATGTTTGAGTATCTTGGAACAACCTTGTACAGAAGTTAAAATGTAAAAACTTTAGAGAGATTATATGTGAGAATTTTATCAAATTAGTTTATGCGTATAAGCTAATACTAACTTACCAAACAAATTTGCTCAGACAAGTGAATTCATAGATAAAGAGTCATGTATTACCTTTCCATTTTCAGCAGATTCTGTTACAGCATCTGCCACTTCATTTGATATCCTTGAAAAAGGCTGCACTGTATTCCCATCTCTACCACCAGGAGGAATATAAGGGCCATTCAAGGACAACATACTTTCGTGATGAACATGTTTTTTGTACTCCAGCATTCTTTCACAAAGACTAATCTGCTCCTCATTGTAGCTTTCTCTTGCCTTTTGTGTATAAGTCAAAACCTGCAACATATCAAATAAATTCCATTCAGAATAAATTAGGAATGCTAATAATATTTTCAAATCCACAATTCTGCTCAGTATGTCATTGTGGTGGAGTTTTGTGCAAGCACAAGCATTTTGAATGTATTTTACTTGCCTTAGACATGTAATCAAAAGAAAACTACCTACATGATTGGTTTCACATTACATCATCAGAAATTATGTTGAAACACTTGGTAAGGTGTTTTTAAGATTAATATATTTGGTTTTACCTTGATAAATGATTCTTTCTATGTTTAAGATTTATTTAAAGTTGAAGCAACTCTAGGTAGATTTTATGCTAGATAAAAATATTTATACTAAATTTTACTACATTTAGAATAAAAAAATCCAAACATAAATAACTTAAAAAAAACAACATGTTTCCTAAAGTTACAAGTAAAATAAGTAAAATGCAAAGAGAGAAACCTCGATAATGAAAGGCTCAAGCTCATGCAATAGCTGATATCCCTGCAAAAGGAAATAAATTTTAGAAACTTCACAAGTGCAATATTTCATGTTGAAATGAAAATGCCATATATGATTATCTGTGTCATATACCTGTCGGTAATACCGAAGATGAGCATCCATAACTCCAGTGACAGCCTCCAAAAACTCAAATCTCTTCTTGGCCTCAACATTGTGAAGAGCACTAACCTAGAATACAAGATGAACTGTGTCAAGAACTAAGTTTATTTTCATTCCTTAATATTCACAAGCAGCATATCTATCTTGTTCAACTAATAGATTACCAGATTGAAACGAGATTCCTCAAATGAGGTTCTTGCATTGTGCAATTCCTGGAATGTCTCTCTACCAAATTAGGTTGAAAAAATCATGGTAACCCATGACAAGCTAAGACAATTCATGAACGAAGATGTCGAAGAAAAGCTACATGGCCTACCTCTTCCAAGACAGTGGCAATATCCATCCTAGTGCTTTTTCTCAGTGACATAAACTTCTCACGTGCCTGTAGCATAAAATCAACATTGTATTTGGGTTATGATCATGCTCATGACATGACTTATACATAGAAGGGTATGGAAAATGTGGAAGAAGAAACCATGTGGAATTTTTAAAAGCTATTTAGAAGCACCTGATCATGTACAAGGGAAGCTTTCTCAAAACGCCTTCGAGCTTCCTGCAAGCATCACATGAAGCATTAAGGATGAAAAAGAAATTACAAGCCATTTGAAGGCAAAAATTATTTTGCTGAATATAAGAAAATCAACTCCCAGGAACATTATCCCTTTTGAAAGTGTTGTCAAATTTTAAAACTAATTCCACCACCGGGGGTATCTTTTAATTCATTGTCCATTGTTTCAAGTTTTAACTGATAGTCCTGTAATGAAGTTTTTTCATCACAGTCATGATTTCTCACTGTCAAGTAATATTAATTTGTCTTATTGAACCAATATAAAACATCAATTCTTCACACTAATAATTATATTTCAAACATTTAAAAAATTTGTTATACACACTATATACCTTGACATCTACGATATCGACGTTTAGAATGTTTAGTAATCGATCATTCAGCATGTGCTCCGCCTAAGAAACAGCATTAAGTAGAGTCAGTTTAGCAATAAAGTTACAACAACTGTTTCTGATATACTATAGAATCTTTAGAAAAAGGGAGTTTTTGAACTATATCATCTAGTCTAATCCAATTTTGAAAGATGCATAAATTGACAAAATGAACCAAAAGAAATTGTTAACTCATGACAGAAGCTTAAATTTTCTAAGTAGACACTGTGCTGGAAACCATATGTTTCACCACTAGTCTATAGCCTAAATAAAAGCTGAAAAATAATGACACTGGAAAATTGGACAAATCACTACCTGTGACCGAAGAAGTTCCTTGCATGTACTGATTTCTCTCAAAGCAATAGCAAATTTGGTCATAACTGGTCCTGATAACACAAATTAGTTTATCAAAATTAACAGCAGAAGAAAAAATATTTTGTCATTCAATATTCTAAGAAAGCAAACATATATAACTCTAGGTATTTTACAGGTTCCTTAAGCGGCCCAAACATATCATGCTCAGAAGAACTGGAGTGTAACAATAAATGGCCTGTTAAGCTCAACTAAAGGTTTTCATCTTATTTTAGGACAATTATACAAGTCAAAAAATATTTCAAAATATACTAACATAAGTTACTATTATTAACACTTTTTTTGAAATATTTTTCTGAATTTTTTATACAACATTACAAAATCCAAAAGAGAATTTGCGAAAAGTTCATTTTATTCTTTTTCATAGAATATAAATATTTCTAATAATAAAGAAGTATATACATACCACAATGTAAATCATTTAGACTTATTTAAAAAATTATTTTTTCAGAAAATGCAGCTGGAGGAAAGAGATATACAAGACTTACCTCCCAAAGTTACAAATAGAGGATCACTATGTCCTCCTCCAAAACTTTCAAGGGCACTAGCAAATGCAATGTCTCCATCATATGCCTCTCCAAGCCCTTCCCTATTTACCATAAATATAAAGTAATTTACTTGATGTAAAGTTACTCTTCCTCTCTTTCTGAATATATATAATCTTTTTAAGAAAAAAATGTTTTAAATATAAGTAATTTATAAAGTTTAAAAATATATCATTATTTTTTATTAATTGTAACTTTATTTTTTAAAATAATAGATTTATTAAAAACAATTAATATATATATATATATATATATATATTAAAAATAAAAGATTTATTATTTTTTTAAAATAATAGATTTATTATATTAAAAATAAAAGATTTATTATTTTTTTAAAATAATAGATTTATTAAAAATAATTTATATATATATATATATATATTAATTTGTGTAACTCAACCTTAGATAACATAAAATAACGATAACTAAACTAATATATATACTATATATTGAAAACTATTTTGGTATTTGACTAAAGGTTTGAGCAAAACCGTTCCAGATTTTGAAGTTTCAACATGCCTATATAAAGATGAACGTCAAGTATAATAGAGGAGAGAGTAGATATAGAGGTTTTGTTCTTTCTTCTATTGTCTGGAAGTATCTAGTATGTGCTTTCTTAGGAGAGAAATGAGGGTCTAAGTGTACGTACAAATCTCATATTATAGGCTACGTATTCAATTAGTAACACAACATACACAAATACGGAGAAAAACAGTTCCTAAAGTGCAAAATGTTGAAAAAATTAACAAGAACAATGGCATGGAAAACCCACGTGTACTTTCGAGATCCTTTGTAGAACTTGAAACATCTCGAACGTAACGACTCTGCACTCTCTTCCATGCACTGGAGCTGCATATATATATCCACACCCATTCATGATTCATAATTAAGCAACCGATTCATTTCAAGCACATGCCCCACCAAACTACCATAAAAACCCATGACCCTCCTAAACAACAATGAATGAATGAACCGTGCAAATAAAACTACAATGCGTAACAGCAACATATATTTCAGCATAACACCAACTTTGTACATATTTTGCCAGAGAAATAATGACGGCAACCTTCAGATAGATATTGAAAGTATGTGAAAGAATAATGAGAACAGAACCTGTTGCCGGAACATGGGCGAGTCATTGAGTTTTGAGAAATTCATTTTCGGAAAATAATAATGCTTATGGATATTCTTCTTGTTTTTTGTTGTTATTCGTCTCCTTATTTTGTTTTGCAGGAAAGTCCTATTGTAATAGTTCGAGAGACAAAAGAAGGATAAGAAAAAGGTTATGATCAATGTTATTTAGAGAGCGCATTTGAAGGTTAGAAGCTGTGGTTACGAATTTGCATATCTGTCGCTCGAAATCTCATCTGCCTCTTTTATTTTCTTTAGTGACACCTGGTTCAAACTTTGACCACATATATTTTCCTACAATATAGGGGCCATTCCACCCTGCCTTTTGGGCTCACCTTTCAAAAAATATACAGAATTCATAGGTATTACTTTTTTCCTACTTATACTATCTGATTATTTTTACTTTTTTTTTTTTTTAATTCACCAGTGAAAAATATTGATGTAACGATGATGAAGACTATGACAATTATAAATTACACGTACATGGTGGTATTTCTTAAATTTTAAAATTCAATTGTAATATATCATTGTAAACTTTTATATGGTTAACAATCATGATAATTGTAGTTTTCCTTGTTGGTTTTATTTTTAGTTGGATAGACATTGTAGATTTATGAATGTATTTAGTTGAAAATTTCTTTTACCAACCTCCATTAATTTCAAGTTTCAATGTCTCCTTGTCCTGAACACATGCATATACATGCTAGACGCGTTCTTGTGCATGTGGGACAATACAACAGTACAATACTTACAGTGTCTGTCAGATACCTTTTACACACAGTTGATGTGTTGCCTTCACAATATATTGGCTTCTGATTTTCATCTTCACTTTATTCCTATAGTTTTTTGTGTGGCACAAGTAAAAATGCACTTTTCAGGCTCCATTTTGCCTTAACCCTTTTCTCTTCAAAGTTGGTGCATGGAATTGAATAATTGTTCTGGCACATGCAAGTGATGCAACTCTAGTGTATGTTTACATATGAATCCTGAAGCGACCAGGATATGAAAGGGTTTAATCAAAAGGTGGAGGCTCTTCAGGAGAAGTGGGTTGCAGCAATCATGATGCACAATGAGGAGTACACTGATGCCAGGAAAAAGTTACTCAATGCAAAGTTACTTTACCCAGAACTTGATGGTATTAATCTAATGCTGACAGTTTGTGACATATTATTGCTTGCTTCCACTGTGAGGATGTCAAATAATGAGATTGATTGTCATTGCATTCTTGATCTAATATATCCGTCAGCCACTTATTCTGATGCTATAAATTCTCTTCATGAGTTTGTCACATCAACAAATGGTGTAGAAGATGAGTTTCCTGGAGCTGAGTTGGCTCAACAAATTGTTGAGAATGCACTGAACATGCTTTCAGACAGAGAAAAACATTTTCATGATGGTTTAGGACAAGACAATCATCTCATTTCATCCACTGAGATTATTTCTTCTTCTACTTTGGAGAGGTGCATTGATAGCTCAAACCCTGATGTTCAACTTGAACAAGGAATTTTGGAGGAATCAATTAAAGTAGTAGATATTAGTGAGCATACTTTTTGTGTTGGAAAGTTTCTATCAGCAGATGATTTTGCCAATGGTCAGGTTTGGGCAATTTATTATTGTGGGGAGGATATCATGCCTCGTCAATATGCTCTAGTAAATAGTGTGGTTTCTGAAAGGGAAGTTTTGGTAACAATTTTAGAACCTGAACAACTTGTTCACGAAGATGAGACAAAATGTAGAGAAAATTTACCTATTGTTTGTGGAATCTTTAAACCTGGCACTAACAGGATTGAACTTGACATGTCACAATTCTCCCATTTAGTCAATTATGTTGAAGGTACAACTAGGTCACATTTTATGATTTATCCCCAGGAAGGTGAGGTTTGGGCAATGTACAAGAATTGGAGTAGAAAATTGGAGCATGATGACTACGGAAAATGTCAATATTGGATGGTGGAAGTTGTTTCAAAATTCTCTGCAAAAAATGGGATTGAAGTAGTCAACCTTGAAGAGGTAGACAATTGGTTAACATTTTTCCGGAGGCAAAAATACGAAGGAGTTGATCTACTTCGTACAATTTGTGAAACAGAGATGTTTTGTTTTTCACATCAAGTTTTAGCTTACAGGGTGCCTGGAACTGAAAAGTATGGCATCCCTGAGGATAGTTGGCATCTTGAACCCAATGCTCTATACCAATTTCTTAAGCTTAACGAGTAACAAAGCAGTGAAACATAATTTGTGTTGTGTGCTGATAAACTGTAGTCACAATCACACTAGAGGTTAATTTATTTTCTTGATTTAAATGTGTTTTAAGTTTCTTCAAATAGTCTTGTCTTGTCTTATTTTATATTTTGTAATTTTTTTTTGTTACTTTATATTGTTGAATTTGTGTCAGTATTCTTTTTTAGTTTTATAAATAATTATAGTTAATTTAATGTTAAAAATAAATAAATAAAAAAGATAATTATATTATTTTTAAGTAAAAAATTAATTAAGTAATGTATTTAATATTTTATTAAATAAGATAATTATATATAATTTATTTTTATTTTAATATATTATGAAAAATAAATTTTAATATTATTTTCTTAAATAATCATGATTTATAAAATATTATTTAGACAAGATAATTACATATAATTTTATTTTTTTAATTATATATTTATTATTTTATATGTAAAGAATGGTTGTTAAAAAATATTTAATATATTATAAACTAAATTATGTTATGTTAGAATAGGAATAAAATAAGAATAATCATGTTGTTTTATAGAAAAAAAATTGTCTTTTTCTTCTATTTTTAACTTGTACTGTGTTTTATACTTTAAATTAAATAATTTATTCTCCAAATTTTGAAAATATATAACTTTAGTTATTTTTATATTTAAATTTATCATTTTATGATGATTTTCTATCATTACAATGATAATAGAAATGTTAAATTTATATAATATATAATTTTGCATTTATACTTAAATTTAATATTTAATCATTTTATATTGTCATAAAATTAATAAAGTTATTAAGTATATTTTTTTAAAACTATTAAGAGTATGTAAATTTGAAGACTAACGTGCAAACAAATTTATTTATATTTATTTAACCTTTTTATATTACATATAGTTTTAATACATTGTAATTGGTAATTATAATAATATAAAATATAATGTATTTATTTTGTCTTTAAAAAGAAGTTTATGATTTTGATATATTAAAAAGTAAATTATTATACAATTATTCAAAATTATAATATCAAAACTAATATATACAAAATAATTTATAAGTATCTAAGTAAATTATAATTATTTTTTTAATAAAGTATAATGTTAAAAATATAAAAAAAATAATATAGCTATCTTATTTATATTAAATAAAACATATTTTATTTAAAAATCTCATTATCATTTAATTATTTTAACTAATATTTTATATTCTAATATTAAAATAATTATAAATAATGAAAATTAAAAAATAATTAACCATATTAAAAATTTAAAATTAATAAATTATTTAAGAATTAATACTAAATAGAGCCTATAAGCGAACATATTTAAATTACTTTCTTTATGCGTATAATAATACACCATCAAACGTTTATTTCTTAGGGATAATTCGCTTTATACTTTTTTTCTGGAAATAGATAATTTAAAAAAAAAATTGATATAGATATAGGTAAGTTTGAGACATGACTTTATAATGAAAAGTTGTATTTTAAAAATATGACTTTTTTTTCTCACAAAGAAGTTGTACATATATAACTTATTCACATTTTTTTTTAATATAACACGATTTTAATAGAGATTTTTTTAAGTTAATTTTTTATGTGCGATTTTAGCTGAATGTGTGTGTGTTTTTTAAGTTTTTTATTATTGGTGATTTTAGTTCGTGTATATAATTTTTTAAGTTAGTATTTTTATTTTTAATCAATAAAAAAATTTTAACATTTGTAAACTTAATAAAATAAAAAATTAATGAGTATTTATATGTTAAGACTGTTAAATAATGTTTAAATATATTAAATTGTTAAAAAGAAGATATTAATATGATGAGGAAAAATTGAGTAAAAATATGGTTTTTTTGACTTTTTTTCAAAATATGGTCCTGGTATGATGTTTTGACCTTTTTCCGTAAGATGGGTATGTTTTTGGAACGTTCTTTTCTTGTTATTTATTATTATTATTATTATTATTATTATTATTATTATTATTATTATTATTATTATTATTATTATTATTATTATTATTATTATCTTTATTTTCTTTTTTTTTCTTTGTCTTTATCATTGTATAATGTTTACGTAAGTAAAGTTGGGTGATAACAATCCTTCAAAGGTATTTGATTATATACTAATGGCAGTGTCATTGAGGTGATAGCAAAAAAATATTTGATGAGGATGAAAACACATTATATGTAAGGGACTTGTCAAAATTGGAATTGACCTGATATATTTTGGAGTTAGTTCATATAGAAAAAACACATTTAGCCACCGAAATTAGCGACCGAATATTTTTGGTCGCAATTAGAGACTGATTTAATTTTGGTCACAATTAGCAACCGATTTAGCGACCACTTTAATTCGGTCGCAATTAGCGACTGATTCAGCGACCACTTTAATTCGATCGCAATTAACGACCGATTTAGCGACCAAAATATTATTTGGTTTTCACTTTTTTATTTAGCGACCGAAATAGCGACCAATATTTTGCGTCACAAAATTTCGGTCACTAAATCGGTGGTTATTTCATACTAAAATAAAAAAATCATTTAGCGATTGATTTAGCGACCGAATTACAAATTGAAATAGTGACCGAATTAAAATTGGTCGCTAATGAGAAAATAGCGACCGAATTGAAATCCGTCGCTAATGAATATTATTTTTTTATTATATTTAAATTTATTTTTTTATAAATATACTTTAATTGTTTTAGTATATTTTTTACAATTTATTTTTTAAAAGTAATTTATTTTTTAAAAATAATTTAATTTTTAAAATATACTTTAAAAATAAACTTTGGTTTCAATATTGACAAAATGAATTGTAATAAATCAAATTTATTAAAAATTTAAATTGTAATAAATTAAGACTAGAGTGATGTTAACTATTCAATACATTGTTTAAGAAAAGTTTAATAACAAATATTCTTGAATTTATTTTTCAATTGAAATTTTCAATTGAAATTAAATTATATTTTAAAAATTTATATTAAAAAAATTAAACACATCAAATTATCACATTTTAATTCCTCATTAACTTAATTAATTAAAAAAATACAATTTTAATCAAAATATTATAATTTTATTTTATAATACTTTATTTTTAATCTAATTTTTAAATTTATTGATTTATTATTATTAATTACTTAATCATGGTTGTTGTCATATACTTGATATACCAAAAAAAATTTATATCAATATACATTAGATAATAAATATATTATTTAATTAAACTATTGCTGACCAGATTTGTATATTGTAACCCAACAAGTGGAAAAACACTTTCAACACCACTTTCGTAACAAACTATTTCCAAATTAAACAGCTAACGAACCAATTATTCAGCAATAAATTCATGAAAATTGTAGACTAAGATGAACACAGGCAGAAAGACACTGGTCTATATTTCACAGGTCAACATTCGCTCAAGCGAAAATAACATCGTTCGAGCGACGCCACCTGCACAAAATTGGCATTCTCGGGTTGTATTTCGCTTGAGCGACACTCGTCTCGCTCGAGCGATATCTGATGCAAAAATGTGTCAATAAACAAATAAAATATTTGTGACTTTTAAGAGCGGTTAATATTTTCACCGCTCTTAAAAGTTAACATATAATAGCGGTTCCAAGTGAACCACTATCTAAAATATAGTTAGATAGCGGTTAAGGTTTAACCGCTATTAGATGTTCACTTTTAAGAGCGGTTCAAGTGGAACCGCTATCATATACAACCACATTTTTTTATTATGATCGATTAAATTTTCAAATAATCGATTATATTCGATAATTTTTTCAAATAATTAATTATAATCGATTAGTTTTCTAAATAAATGATTAGAATTGATTAGTTTTTCAAATAATAGATTATAATTGATTAATTTCTCAAATATATATTAAAAAATTATAAATAAAAATATAAATTATTTAAGAATATTAACTATTGTAAAGATAAAGTAGAACATGGGAGGAGATGAGGATGATAATATAATGATAGAATTTACAAAAATGTAGAATTGAGAAGTTTTAAAAAGAAAAATTTAAGAAAATAAAGATTTAATTATACTTTTAATAAAATTTAAGATAATACTAGTTTTGATTTTTATTTTTTAAATATTTATTTTAATTTTTTAAACACAGAGAAACTATAATTTTAGTTTCTAAATACTAAATTTAAAGAATTAAATTTATTATTATTTAATCTTTTAATTTTAGTATTAAAAATTTAAATTATATTTTATTAAATTAAAATAATTGCAATATATTTTTCTACTTTGAGAATGAAAAATATAATTAAACTCAAAATTGACAATATTATAATACATTTTTGAACTCTTTTGGATTAATTTTTTTCCTAATTTTTGATAAAGTTAATTTTAAAATTTAAAAGTATTTAACATTTTGAATTCTGAAACGTTTTCTCTAATAGCAAATTTAAAAACATAATATTCAAAAAAATAGTTAATGTAAGTTTTCATTATGATCGATTATATTTTGAAATGATCGATCATATTTGAAAATATATAATAGCGGTTCCACGTAACCGCTATCTAAAATATATTTTAGATAGCGGTTAAGGTTTAACCGCTATTATAAGTTCACTTGTAAGAGCGGTTCCAATGGAACCGCTATCATATACAACCACATTTTTTGATTATGATCGATTAAATTTTCAAATGATCGATCATATTTGATAATTTTTTCAAATAATTAATTATAATCGATTACTTTTCTAAATAATTGATTAGAATTGATTAGTTTGTCAAATAATAGATTATAATTGATTAATTTCTCAAATATATATTACAAAATAATAAATAAAAATATAAATTATTTAAGAATATTAACTATTGTAAAGATAAAGTAGAACATGGGAGGAGATGAGGATGATAATATAATGGTAGAATTTACAAAAATGTAGAATTGAGAAGTTTTAAAAAGAAAAATTTAAGAAAATAGAGATTTAATTATACTTTTAATAAATTTAAGATAATACTAGTTTTGATTTTTATTTTTAAATATTTATTTTAATTTTTTAAAACAGAGAAACTATAATTTTAGTTTCTAAATACTAAATTTAAAGAATTAAATTTATTATTATTTAATCTTTTAATTTTAGTATTAAAAATTTAAATTATATTTTATTAAATTAAAATAATTACAATATATTTTTCTACTTTGAAATGAAAAATATAATTAAACTCAAAAATTGACAATATTATAATACATTTTTGAACTCATTTGGAGTAATTTTTTTCCTAATTTTTGATAAAGTTAATTTTAAAATTTAAAAGTATTTAACATTTTGAATTCTGAAACGTTTCTCCAATAGCAAATTTAAAAACATAATATTCAAAAAAATAGTTAATGTAAGTTTTCATTATGATCGATTATATTTTGAAATGATCGATCATATTTGAAAATATATAATAGCGATTCCACGATAACCGCTATCTAAAATATATTTTAGATAGCGGTTAAGGTTTAACCGCTATTATAAGTTCACTTGTAAGAGCGGTTCAAGTGGAACCGCTATCATATACAACCACATTTTTTTATTATGATCGATTAAATTTTCAAATGATCGATCATATTTGATAATTTTTTCAAATAATTAATTATAATCGATTACTTTTCTAAATAATTGATTAGAATTGATTAGTTTGTCAAATAATAGATTATAATTGATTAATTTCTCAAATATATATTACAAAATAATAAATAAAAATATAAATTATTTAAGAATATTAACTATTGTAAAGATAAAGTAGAACATGGGAGGAGATGAGGATGATAATATAATGGTAGAATTTACAAAAATGTAGAATTGAGAAGTTTTAAAAAGAAAAATTTAAGAAAATAGAGATTTAATTATACTTTTAATAAATTTAAGATAATACTAGTTTTGATTTTTATTTTTAAATATTTATTTTAATTTTTTAAAATAGAGAAACTATAATTTTAGTTTCTAAATACTAAAGTTAAAGAATTAAATTTATTATTATTTAATCTTTTAATTTTAGTATTAAAAATTTAAATTATATTTTATTAAATTAAAATAATTACAATATATTTTTCTACTTTGAGAATGAAAAATATAATTAAACTCAAAATTGACAATATTATAATACATTTTTGAACTCTTTTGGATTAATTTTTTTCCTAATTTTTGATAAAGTTAATTTTCAAATTTAAAAGTATTTAACATTTTGAATTCTGAAACGTTTTCTCCAATAGCAAATTTAAAAACATAATACTCAAAAAAATAGTTAATGTAAGTTTTCATTATGATCGATTATGTTTTGAAATGATCGATCACATTTGAAAATATATAATAGCGGTTCCACGACAACCGCTATCTAAAATATATTTTAGATAGCGGTTAAGGTTTAACCGCTATTATAAGTTCACTTGTAAGAGCGGTTCAGTGGAACCGCTATCATATACAACCACATTTTTTTATTATGATCGATTAAATTTTCAAATGATCGATCATATTCAATAATTAATTATAATCGATTACTTTTCTAAATAATTGGTTAGAATTGATTAGTTTGTCAAATAATAGATTATAATTGATTAATTTCTCAAATATATATTAAAAAGTTATAAATAAAAATATAAATTATTTAAGAATATTAACTATTGTAAAGATAAAGTAGAACATGGGAGGAGATGAGGATGATAATATAATGGTAGAATTTACAAAAATGTAGAATTGAGAAGTTTTAAAAAGAAAAATTTTAAAAAATAGAGATTTAATTATACTTTTAATAAATTTAAGATAATACTAGTTTTGATTTTTATTTTTAAATATTTATTTTAATTTTTTAAAACAGAGAAACTATAATTTTAGTTTCTAAATACTAAATTTAAAGAATTAAATTTATTATTATTTAATCTTTTAATTTTAGTATTAAAAATTTAAATTATATTTTATTAAATTAAAATAATTACAATATATTTTTCTACTTTGAGAATGAAAAATATAATTAAACTCAAAATTGACATAATTATAATACATTTTTGAACTCTTTTGGATTAATTTTTTTTCCTAATTTTTGATAAAGTTAATTTTCAAATTTAAAAGTATTTAACATTTTGAATTCTGAAACGTTTTCTCTAATAGCAAATTTAAAAACATAATATTCAAAAAAATAGTTAATGTAAGTTTTCATTATGATCGATTATATTTTGAAATGATCGATCATATTTGAAAATATATAATAGTGGTTCCACGATAATCGCTATCTAAAATATATTTTAGATAGCGGTTAAGGTTTAACCGCTATTATAAGTTCACTTGTAAGAGCGGTTCCAAGTGGAACCGCTATCATATACAACCACATTTTTTGATTATGATCGATTAAATTTTCAAATGATCGATCATATTCGATAATTTTTTCAAATAATTAATTATAATCGATTAGTTTTCTAAATAATTGATTAGAATTGATTAGTTTGTCAAATAATAGATTATAATTGATTAATTTCTCAAATATATATTACAAAATAATAAATAAAAATATAAATTATTTAAGAATATTAACTATTGTAAAGATAAAGTAGAACATGGGAGGAGATGAGGATGATAATATAATGGTAGAATTTACAAAAATGTAGAATTGAGAAGTTTTAAAAAGAAAAATTTAAGAAAATAGAGATTTAATTATACTTTTAATAAATTTAAGATAATACTAGTTTTGATTTTTATTTTTAAATATTTATTTTAATTTTTTAAAACAGAAAAACTATAATTTTAGTTTCTAAATACTAAATTTAAAGAATTAAATTTATTATTATTTAATCTTTTAATTTTAGTATTAAAAATTTAAATTATATTTTATTAAATTAAAATAATTACAATATATTTTTCTACTTTGAGAATGAAAAATATAATTAAACTCAAAATTGACAATATTATAATACATTTTTGAACTCATTTGGAGTAATTTTTTTTCCTAATTTTTTATAAAGTTAATTTTAAAATTTAAAAGTATTTAACATTTTGAATTCTGAAACGTTTCTCCAATAGCAAATTTAAAAACATAATATTCAAAAAAATAGTTAATGTAGGTTTTCATTATGATCGATTATATTTTGAAATGATCGATCATATTTGAAAATTTATAATAGCGGTTCCACGATAACCGCTATCTAAAATATATTTTAGATAGCGGTTAAGGTTTAACCGCTATTATAAGTTCACTTGTAAGAGCGGTTCCAGTGGAACCGCTATCATATACAACCACATTTTTTTATTATGATCGATTAAATTTTCAAATGATCGATCATATTCAATAATTTTTTCAAATAATTAATTATAATCGATTACTTTTCTAAATAATTGGTTAGAATTGATTAGTTTGTCAAATAATAGATTATAATTGATTAATTTCTCAAATATATATTAAAAAGTTATAAATAAAAATATAAATTATTTAAGAATATTAACTATTGTAAAGATAAAGTAGAACATGGGAGGAGATGAGGATGATAATATAATGGTAGAATTTACAAAAATGTAGAATTGAGAAGTTTTAAAAAGAAAAATTTAAGAAAATAGAGATTTAATTATACTTTTAATAAATTTAAGATAATACTAGTTTTGATTTTTATTTTTAAATATTTATTTTAATTTTTTAAAACAGAGAAACTATAATTTTAGTTTCTAAATACTAAATTTAAAGAATTAAATTTATTATTATTTAATCTTTTAATTTTAGTATTAAAAATTTAAATTATATTTTATTAAATTAAAATAATTACAATATATTTTTCTACTTTGAGAATGAAAAATATAATTAAACTCAAAATTGACATAATTATAATACATTTTTGAACTCTTTTGGATTAATTTTTTTTCCTAATTTTTGATAAAGTTAATTTTCAAATTTAAAAGTATTTAACATTTTGAATTCTGAAACGTTTTCTCTAATAGCAAATTTAAAAACATAATATTTAAAAAAATAGTTAATGTAAGTTTTCATTATGATCGATTATATTTTGAAATGATCGATCATATTTGAAAATATATAATAGCGGTTCCACGATAACCGCTATCTAAAATATATTTTAGATAGCGGTTAAGGTTTAACCGCTATTATAAGTTCACTTGTAAGAGCGGTTCAGATGGAACCGCTATCATATACAACCACATTTTTTGATTATGATCGATTAAATTTTCAAATGATCGATCATATTCGATAATTTTTTCAAATAATTATTTATAATCGATTAGTTTTCTAAATAATTGATTAGAATTGATTAGTTTGTCAAATAATAGATTATAATTGATTAATTTCTCAAATATATATTAAAAAGTTATAAATAAAAATATAAATTATTTAAGAATATTAACTATTGTAAAGATAAAGTAGAACATGGGAGGAGATGAGGATGATAATATAATGATAGAATTTACAAAAATGTAGAATTGAGAAGTTTTAAAAAGAAAAATTTAAGAAAATAGAGATTTAATTATACTTTTAATAAATTTAAGATAATACTAGTTTTGATTTTTATTTTTAAATATTTATTTTAATTTTTTAAAACAGAGAAACTATAATTTTAGTTTCTAAATACTAAATTTAAAGAATTAAATTTATTATTATTTAATCTTTTAATTTTAGTATTAAAAATTTAAATTATATTTTATTAAATTAAAATAATTGCAATATATTTTTCTACTTTGAGAATGAAAAATATAATTAAACTCACAATTGACAATATTATAATATATTTTTGAACTCTTTTGGAGTAATTTTTTTCTTAATTTTTGATAAAGTTAATTTTCAAATTTAAAAGTATTTAACATTTTGAATTCTGAAACGTTTTCTCTAATAGCAAATTTAAAAACATAATATTCAAAAAAATAGTTAATGTAAGTTTTTATTATGATCGATTATATTTTGAAATGATCGATCATATTTGAAAATTTATAATAGCGGTTCCACGATAACCGCTATCTAAAATATATTTTAGATAGCGGTTAAGGTTTAACCGCTATTATAAGTTCAGTTGTAAGAGCGGTTCCAGTGGAACCGCTATCATATACAACCACATTTTTTGATTATGATCGATTAAATTTTCAAATGATCGATCATATTCGATAATTTTTTCAAATAATTAATTATAATCGATTAGTTTTCTAAATAATTGATTAGAATTGATTAGTTTGTCAAATAATAGATTATAATTGATTAATTTCTCAAATATATATTACAAAATAATAAATAAAAATATAAATTATTTAAGAATATTAACTATTGTAAAGATAAAGTAGAACATGGGAGGAGATGAGGATGATAATATAATGGTAGAATTTACAAAAATGTAGAATTGAGAAGTTTTAAAAAGAAAAATTTAAGAAAATAGAGATTTAATTATACTTTAATAAATTTAAGATAATACTAGCTTTGATTTTTATTTTTAAATATTTATTTTAATTTTTTAAAACAGAGAAACTATAATTTTAGTTTCTAAATACTAAATTTAAAGAATTAAATTTATTATTATTTAATATTTTAATTTTAGTATTAAAATTTTAAATTATATTTTATTAAATTAAAATAATTCAATATATTTTTCTACTTTGAGAATGAAAAATATAATTAAACTCAAAATTGACAATATTATAATACATTTTTGAACTCTTTTGGATTATTTTTTTTTCCTAATTTTTGATAAAGTTAATTTTAATATTTAAAAGTATTTAACATTTTGAATTCTGAAATGTTTTCTCTAATAGCAAATTTAAAAACATAATATTCAAAAAAATAGTTAATGTAAGTTTTCATTATGATCGATTATATTTTGAAATGATCGATCATATTTGAAAATATATAATAGCGGTTCCATCGATAACCGTTATCTAAAATATATTTTAGATAGTGGTTAAGGTTTAACTGCTATTAGAAGTTCACTTTTAAGAGCGGTTCCACTGGAACCGCTATCATATACAACCACATTTTTTTATTATGATCGATTAAATTTTCAAATGATCAATCATATTTGAAAATATATAGTAGCGGTTCCACGTTAACCGCTATCTAAAATATATTTTAGATAGCGGTTAAGGTTTAACCGCTATTAGATGTTCACTTTTATCATCATATACAACCACATTTTTCATTACCATCTACATCCAGTCGCCCCACTTATCCCCAAATAACCCTCACTCTCGCGCCTCACTCACCCATTCCTCTTAACCTTCCAAATCCCACGGCCAGTATCTCCTCCTCACTCCCAGCGAGCCCTAGCCCCCTCACTGCTCCCCCCAAGTCAGCCCTCACCCTAATCCAACCTCCACCAAGCCCCAGTCATCACCACCGCCTCCCTGGCCACCATCGTGGCCATCCCTAAATCTCAACCTAACCTCCACTATTGAACCAGCCGCGCACTAGAGGTGAGTCAGAGGGGTCGCGGGTCAAGCCCTTCGGTTCACATTTTGCTGCTATGTTCTATTTCTTTTATGCCTTTTTACTGTGGATTGTTCTCCTTGGTTAAGGATGAATTGTGTGTGGGTCTGGTTTATTTTCGTATGAATTGTCAAACTGACTACCTCTATTGGTTGAATCGGGTTCCGATTTGATTCTGGGTCTTATACTGTTATTTCCGTTTAGTTTTTTTTCCTGAATATGTAGTTTTCATGTTGGCTGCGTAATTTACTAGACCTTACCATCCACACAATGTTTGCCACTCGTGCTTATCTGTATAGAACAGTTTATACACATCCAAAAGTGAAGGTATGAAGTATGTTCATTTTGTTAAGAAGATTATTGAATTTTAGGTAGATGTAGATACCTACCTTTTTTTTCCTTACCTGTCTACTTAATAACCATGAACTTACCATTCTTGGTTTTTACAGTTTCTAATCCCATCTTGATGTTTCCAGGCAATGGAGCTTATGATGGTCGATGCACTTGTTCATGCTAATAGTTATTTCGAAATTTCATATAAATAATCCTTCTCAGTACTGGAAGGTTATCAGGGCTTCTTACAAAATTAAAAGCATTTTTACAATGCTCTTTTGAATCATAAAACGTAATTTACTTTAAAAATGCAACTGGATGACACAATAGTTAAAACTATTGAGACAAGTACAAGTCAAGAACTAAAGGAGGTCAGGGAGTTCATCCTGCGCATTCGAAGGAGGAATTTGTACCAGACATGTTTTTAACCTGTTGGTTTTCTTTGATTGTTGGCAATTACCTGCTGCAATTACCTATTACGTCATCGTATCTTCTCAAGTTGTTTGTCACAAATTCAATGCTAACTATTGTGTGGATGTTTCTAAATTTACATTACATTGGCCTAAAATGTTTGTGTGTATTTATTAAATTATAATTATAATTATATAGTCTTGCTTGAACCTCGAGGAAGAATTTTGTTTTGCGGTTTTGTAATGAGTACCCAGTACCCAAGGGTATGCTAGACAATTTTAAGAAGGTCACCCCTCAAGATATTGTTTGCTCTCGGGTCTTCAATCCGATTAAACCTTCTCATTTGCAAATTGCATATGATTTTGATTCTTTCTCTTCAAGGAGGAATTCCATTTTGTTTTATATATGTATCTGCAGAAGAGTGGTGGAGTTACTCCGAAAGAGGAGGATGTAGTTGTTTGTAACGTCAAAATTGATTTGACTAGTGGAAATCATAATCCTCTTGAAAGGTATTCAATGAAGAATAATCATGCTTGCTTGAACATAGACATTTAGTTTGTTTTAACTTACTATAATGTTATCCTAATGCATTATTTTTCTCTCTTATGGTGCATGTTTCTGTGGCAGCATCCACTTTTTAGGTACATCGCCAAACCTACCTAACTATCTTTCATCAAGATATTTCTTTAATCTTCTTATATATTAATTGGTTTTGCCTGTGTCTATATTGTATTAGTGAATTATATCTTTTTTTGCACTATTAAACCTCTTACCTTATGCAGTTTGACAGTTTTCTTGCTAATAAGTTTTAGTTTAAACTGTTTTATATTACTTCGTTGGGATACTTGGGCTGCAATTGTTCAAAATTATTGAAATATTTAAAGTGGTTTAGTTTGGCCCGATTATTGGTGCTTAGTTTGGAATTAAATTATGCTAGCTGTATTGAGTTACCTAGTTTCAATAATGCATTCAGGATTATGAAAGCAATGAGAAATTTACAATACCCGATGACCGTGTAAGCCACTTGCTACCTATATCTTACCAAGATATGATAGTTAAGGTGTACTCCAAAAAGGGTGAACTGGTTAGTTATCCTGTGCATGTTTAAACTTCTTTCCTTTACCCATTCAGGTTGGATTCACTAATATATTGCTTTGTACAATCCTATAGGTGCGGACAATTTCGGAGGCTTTTGAAAATTTTCAATTGAAGACATATGGGATCAAAGCACAGGCACATTCAACACCACAAAAGAAGCAACGTTACAATTCAGTTTTATGAAGGGAAATGTATCATTACTATGATACTATTTTTTTTTTGTTCACCTTTATTGTGTCTCACCCTTTCTTGGTATATATGCATTTTCTACAATTGAAATATAGTCTTAAGTCCACAGAAAACAATATTGACACCCTCTTAAGGTTGTGCTAGAGTTACCATATAAAAAAAGGCAATTATGTGTATAACAGTGTTTAAGTGTAACAGTTTCATTTAGTAGTACTTGGCAATGAGAAATCTTTTCTGTCACTGTTAGTTGGCAGTTTCAATTTGCAAATGTTTCTCAAATCATAAGTTTATGACAAATTGGTCCACATTTCATGGATGAGAATGCATCTTAACTACTAACTACTAAGCATTCATTATGTAATACAATTGTGTCCAATTGGAGAAAAAAAAGTTTTCTAATGAACTTGATATAATTAAAAATGTAAATAAATAAAAATAATTAACTTTGTTATTAATTTAGCGACCGATTTAAATCGATCGCTATTTTTTTAACTTTGTTATTGATTTAGCGACCGATTTAAATCGGTCGCTATTTTTTTAACTTTGTTATTGATTTAGCGACCGATTTAAATCAGTCGCTATTTTTTTTACTTTGTCACCACTTTAGCGACCAATTTGATATATTAATTTCGGTCGCTATTTTGCGACCGAAATAAAATCGGTCGCTAACACATTAGCGACTTGGCTTTTTGCGACGACGCCTTTCGGTCGCTAACTGATTAGCGACCGATTTTTTGACATTAGCGACCGATTTTTTCGGTCGCTAAAATGAATTTTTCTTGTAGTGCCATAGAGTTTAGAAAGTTGAAAACTAGATGAACCAACATGTAGATATGTGAATTGTGATATAAATATTGTTGACAAGTCTATTGATGGTGTTGTTGTCTTTTATGCTCTTGTGGTGTATCATACTAAAAAAGCAAAGAACATTTAAATTTAGTATTAATAAAAATATTACTATATATACAATATTTTTTACTTGCTTCATCATTTGTGTCATTTGATTATTTAAGGGAAATATATTGTATAGTATGTTGTAAATACCACAACATATAATGCATATTTTCACACAAATGATCCTTTTCCTGAAATTTGATTCCTTAAATTAAGCGATTATGATAGTCGTTCTACATTGAGATCCATTTACAATGATAATCTAGCTGATATCTATCTGGTCTTCTTCTCATATCTAGAGGCGGAGGGAAGAGGGGACAATTACAATAATAATGTTTTATGATACTTTATTTTGATGTTAAATGTGAATAAAAAATTCTATTTGAGTTTTAAAGATATCTAAAAATAAAATTGTAGACTCATTTAAAAAAATAGATAAAATAAACTTTATTTCTAAAATTTAAATTCAATATATTTATTTTTATATGATAATTAATTTTTATGTGTTGGCCCCTTCTTCTAAAATCTTTGGTTCAGCCCCTACTCATACCTTCTTTATGCACTTGATCTAGATTAATTGGATATTAAGAAATGTATTGGCGAAGGCTCAATCAAATTGATAATATTCAATGGTTGCAAAATAAATGAGTATTTTTATGTTAAGGAGTGTAGAGAAACTACAAAAAAAAAAGTTAACAATATTTGATAGAGTAATAAAAAAAGTTTAATAAGAGTAGTGGGCTATCTCCTTAGGTTGTACATAACCAAATGTGGCACGTACTGTGTGTAAGTCGTGCGTGGTAGCAATGAAAGCAATGAGGGGGAGATTGATGATAATGTTAAACATATCCCTACATTCCCAAGAGATGATGTTGATGATGATTCAAGTCAATAACATTCAACACTCTAGTAAGCCCAAGATGAAGCCTGAAGACTAGATATGCATTCTGAAAAAGATGATGACAAAAGCAAGCCCAAGATGATTCCTGAAAACTAGATAAAGTCTTAGAATACTAGATATGAAGGTACAAGTTGATGAAGTAATATTATGCATAATCCTCTAAAGCACAAGTGTGATAAAATTTTGTAACATAACATTTTTCACTGTCATAATCAATTATGATACAACATAAATGGAAAAATAATTTTCTCTCTGTCATAATTGATTATACTGGTAACATAATCTATTATGCCAGTTCAAATTTGAAAAATATATCCGTCTTAAAGAATAAATATTTTTTAATACATCATGATTTTTTCTATGAAAGTATTAATGACCAACAGTTATTTTCTAATGCTATTTTCCTCTGTAAATGAATTTTGATGAAAAATAAACAATACACAATTACAAAATTCGAAAATTAAATTTAAATTCTATTAGTTTTGAGAAAATATTTCTGAGCAAGGCAACAAAACACTTTAAGGTTTTCAGAGAAAACTTTTTCATATTGCCTTCTACACTTTCATTGTTAATCACACTTGTTCTTAGAGGTTGAAATTCTACAGGCTTCTACAATTTGTTGTCTCCATTATCAGGTGTGACTGTTCTTATTTAATTGATTGTGTTATTTAGGGTTTCCTTTGTGGGAACTGTTGATCCTTTGTTCCTAGGAGGGTCTTGTTTCATCCGTTGATTTGTTCCTAGGAGGTGTGGTCTTATTTCATCCCTTGAGTTGTTCCTAGGAGGTTGTTTCATCCCTTGTTTTGTTTCTAGGAGGTGTGGTCTTGTTTCATCCCTTTGATTTGTTCAGGGAGGTGTTCATCTCTAGTGTGATTCTAGGGAGACATTCATCCTTTGTGTGTTGGTGGCAAAGGAGGTGTTTTTCATCCTTTGATTTGTTCAAAGGAGGTGTTCATCCCTAGTAGGATTTTAGGGAGGTAGTCATCCTTAGTGGGTTTCTAAGGAGGTGATTGTCTTTTTAATTAGTTTACTCTTTATTGGTTCCTCTATTGAGTTGATTGTAATTAGTAAACTGAATTTTAAAGATAGTGAATTGGGATCACTCTCGTGTTAGAGGTGACTAGGAACTGGATGTAAGGTTGACTATACCCGAACCAGTATAAATTACTGTGTGCTCTTGTTTTCCCTTAATCACTCATTTTTTTTACTGCATTACTCTCCTTCTTTGTTTTCCCTATATCTGTGCGCTTATATCTTTCCTTATACCTCTCTGATTATATTACTTCCGCTTAATCTTTGTTCAATTTAATAATTAAAATTGAATTAATAAATATTAGACATATTAAAATAAATTTTTAATTTATCATCTAATTTAATTTGTGCATCTATTCACTCCCCTTTAGATGTCATTCGTCTAACAAGTGGTATCGAGCTTGGTTGGATAAGATATTTCTAAACTATCTGTCAAGATGTCTATGCAGAATTAGGTTTACTAGGAAGGAGCCTCAATAAACAGACCACCATTATTTGAAGGAGAAGACTATCAGTTTTGGAAGGCTTAATGGAAATATTTTTACAAATGCTAGATTATGGTGTTTGGGATGCTGTACTCAACAGTCCCTACATTCCAATGAGAATAACGGAGTCTGGAGCTGTTCCAAAGACTTTTGACCAATGGATGTCGAATGAAAACAAGTGTGCCCAATATGATGTAGAGCCCGAAATGCTATTGTTTCTGCCTTAACTCGTAATGAATTTTTAGGGTTTCATAATGCAAGACGGCAAAAGAAATATGGGATACTCTTGAAGTGACACATGAAGGAACAAATGAAGTATAGCGAGCACGTAAGAACACACTCATCCAGGAGTATGAATTGTTTCAAATGCAGTAGAATGAAAGCATCACAGATTTCCAGACACGCTTCACACATATAGTAAATCACTTGAAAATATTAGGAAAGAGTTTTGACAATGAGGAGTTGAACACAAAGATCTTGAAATCCTTAGATAGGAATTGGCAACCAAAGGTCACTGCTATTACAGAATCAAAGGATCTCACAGAAATAAATATTACTACTCTATTTGGAAAGTTGCGAGAGCATGAGATGGAACTACAACAGTTAAAGAACGGTGAACAAAACAAACCCAAGACAATAGCTCTAAATGTAGTAAAAACTTCACAGGATGAAAGTGAAAATGAAGGTAAGTTTTTGGATTCCGATATATCTCTTTTTGTTAAAAAGTTTACTCGGTTTATGAAGAACAGGAAAAAGGGATAGTAAAGAAAGGAGAAAACCAATAGGTACGAGTGCTATGGATGTGGAAAGCTTGGCCATATCAAACTAGACTGTCCAAAATTTAAGAAAGAGAAGAAAGATGTGAAAGAGAAGAAAGATGTGAAAGAGAAGAAAGATGTGAAAGAGAAGAACAGTATCTATAAGAGCAAACACAAAGATTATATTGCTTGGGAGGATAATGATTCTTCCACAATACAAGAGAGTTCTTCCGAAAGCAGTGATGGAGAAGAAGAAGCAAATCTTTGCTTGATGACAAAGAGTGATAATGAAGTCTCATCACAATAAATCTTATCACAAGTAAGTAGCACAAAATCCTTAAATACATATGATGAGTTGCTTGAAGCCTATCAAGAAATGTTTGAACATCTTGAAAGATTAGCTAAGAAACATACTGCTCTTAAACAAAAGTTTTGTGCATTAGAAAATACTGTTAGTATTCTTGAAGAAGAAAATGAGTGCTTAAAGAAGGATGTTGAGAAATTTAAAACTATGTCTAAAAATAAAGAAGTTGTTAAACCTTGTGAAAATTGTAATCATTTGGAAAATGAGATTTTCAAGTTAGAGAAAATAATAAGCAAGTTTTCAAAATCTTCTAAAAATCTTGATTCTAAATTAGGGTATCAAAGAGGGGATTCTAGCAAAATTGGACTTGGTTACAAATCCAAAGAAAGTCTAGAACCTCATAAAATTGTTTTTGTGAAAGAGTAAAGGAAAACAGATGTGAAACCAACTTCAAAAATTTTAAGAAACTCATTTAGACCTCTTCAAAGAATACCAACATGTTTTTATTACATGAAATTAGGTCATACATTAAATAGATGTTACATAAAACATTTTGGCATATCTAATGGAAAATATGAATGGGTACCTAAAGGAACAAAACATTTATACATGTTTAGATGATGGTTTGAACATCTAATAGATTATGAATTTTTGGAAAAAAAATTTCTTGTTGTCATAATCGATTATGTTATTTCTATATATGTTGTCATAATCGATTATTACAGAAAACTTTTGAAAGTTTGGAAATTTTTTTAATTACAGGAATTACATAATCTATTATATCATGATTATATTCTTTTATTCTTAGTCTTTTGGCAGAGCCTTGTGATTCTACTAACCTTTTTAAGGACCCTAAGATGATGAAAGGGTACCTAGATTTGTATGTTGATATTGCAGGTGATTATCAAGGATAAGAAATCAATACAGGTTGTTGGAGCTAAATGGGTGTACAGGAACAAGCTAGATGAACAGGGAAATATTACAAAGATAAGTTTATTCTTGTCTCCCATGCCTCTGCATTGAATATCTTCACTTATCTGTCACATAAATTCGATTGTTGACCAAGATTGAAATTTGAAAGTTTAAGATTTTTGAAATTTAAAATTTTGCATTTTGAGATTTTGAAATTTGAAATTTTTTGAAGTTTGAGTTTTTTTTTTAATTTGAAATTTTGCAGTTTGAGATTTTTGAAATTTGAAATTTTGGATTAGAAATTTGAATTTGAAATTTGGAATTTGTTGGAATTTGAATTTGAAATTTGAAATTTGTTGCAATTTGAATTTGAAATTTGAAATTTGGAATATGAGTGAATTTGAATTTGAATTTGAAAGCTGCCTCAATAAGAAGATTGCAAATGGGGGAACTACTACATTCCATTTTATTATCTCTACAATCATTTCATTCCCCTATCTTTCTCTCTCTTCATTTGTCTTGGGTATCCTAGATATTGCCTCCTTAATATGATGTTCTTTTTTATGACACTTTGTAATACATTATCTTCTCTACCTTGGTTTATGTGCAAATCTATACAAATTTGTGCTAAATTTCTATTGCAATATTTTTCATAATTATCAATGAAATAGGGAGAGATTTTGATGATATTAATATGTGTGAAACAGAGGGAGATTTTTTTCTCTTATAATATATTTTTATGATTATCAATGTTGGCTATATGAAGTCAAACATTTTAATTCATTTTAGGTGTTTCCTTGATCATCATCAAAAAGGGGGAGATTGAAAGCAATGAGGGGGAGATTGATGGCAATGTGAAACATGTCCCTATATTTCCAAGAGATGATTTTGATGATGATTCAAGTCAACAACATTCCAAACTCTAGCAAGCCCAAGATGAAGCCTAAAGACTAGATATACATTCTGAAAAAGATGATGACAAAAGCAAGCCCAAGATGATTCCTGAAAATTAGATAGAGTCTTAGAATACTAGATATGGAGGTACAAGTTGATGAAGTAATATTATGCATAAACCTCCAAAGCATAAGTGTGATAAAATTTAGTAACATAACATTTTTCACTGTCATAATCAATTATGATGCATCAGAAATGGAAAAACAATTTTCTCTCTATCATAATTGATTATACTGGTAACATAATTGATTATGACAGTTCAAACTTGAAAAATATATCCGTTTTGAAGAATAAATGTTTTTGAATACATCCTGATTTTTCTCTACGAAAGTATTAATGACCAACAACTATTTTCTAATGTTATTTTCCTCTTTAAATGAGTTTTGATGAAAAATAAAAAACACACAATTACAGAATTCAAAAATTCAATTTACATTCTATCAGTTTTGAGAAAAGAATTTTGAGCAAGACAACAAAACACTTTTAGGTTTTCTGATAAAACTTTTTCATATTGCCTTCTACACTTTCATTGTTAATCATACTTGCTCTTAGAGGTTGGCATTCAACAGGATTGTACAATTTGTTGTCTTCATTACCAAGTGTGATTGTTCTTATTTAATTGATTGTGTTATTTAGGGTTTCCTGTGTGGGAACTATTCATCCTTTGTTCCTAGGAGGTGTGGTCTTGTTTCATCCCTTGATTTGTTCCTAGGAGGTGTGATCTTGTTTCATCCCTTGTTTTGTTCCTAGGAGGTGTGGTCTTATTTCATTCCTTTGATTTGTTCGGGGAGGTGTTTATCCCTAGTGTGATTCTAGGGAGGTGTTCATCCTTTGTGTGTTGGTGGCAAAGGATGTTCTTTTTATCCTTTGATTTGTTTAGAGGAGGAGTTCATCCCTAGTGGGATCTTAGGGAGGTGTTCATCCTTAGTGGGTTTCTAAGGAGGTGATTGTCTTTTTAATTAGATTACTCTTTACTGGTTCCTCTGCTGAGTTGATTGTAATTTGTAAATTGAATTTTAAAGATAGTGAATTAGGGTCACTCTCGTGTTAGAGGTGACTGGGAACTGGATGTAGGGTTGGCTATACCCGAACTAGTATAAATTACTATGTGCTCTTCTTTTCCCTTCATCACTCTTTTTCTTTTACTGCATTACTCTCCTTCTTTGTTTTCCCTATATCTATGCACTTATATCTTTTCATATATCTATCTCGATTATATCGCTTCGCTTTATCTTTGTTTAATTTAATAATTAAAATTGAATTAATAAATATTGGACATCTTAAAATAAATTTTTAATTTGGCATTTAATTTTATTTATGCATTTATTCACCCCTCTAGATGTTATTCGTCTAAGAACCAACATATCTTTAAACTACTTTAGACCATCTATTACATATAATCATTTAGTTACTCACTTAATAATAATAATAATACATTTTTCTAAGTTTAATAACAATCTCGATATCTATTAAAACTGACATTGATGACTAGATGCTAGTTCTTAGATCCCATGCCCATGATGGTCAAAATATGTGCTCTTGCATATTGACGTACATCATTTCCATTAGCATCATTAAGGAGTTGTTGAAAAGTGTTGTTCAACCAAAATTTTTTTACCGAATTCCCTTTTACAACATGAGTAAGTAGAGAAATACCTAATAAAATGTTGCAAAAGTGTGTCAAATCATCACAAGTGACATCAATTATAGGCTCTTCATCAATTGGAAGACCCACTTGTAGAGTAACATCTTCTAATGTAACAACCGTTTCTCCAATTGAAAAGTGGAAAGTATGGGTTTCTATTCTCCACTAGTGTTGTGATCATTGGTGATGGACATTAACATTATCAATTGTTAATAGTTGGTCAAATTTAACTTGCACAATACAGTTTCTGGCCTATTGATGTAGCATATGTGAATCTTTAGTAATTCATATTGCATGTCGTCTAGGTCGGAGGATTCACTCATTTCCTTGCAATAATAATTTTGTAATATGATTATTTGAAAGCATAATAAAGATATATTACATGGAAGATGATTGTTGCTTGTCATTTTCGTAAGTGTTTCAAGATGAAAGATTGAAGATTGACAATGATAAGAAATTTGATGCAGAGGACAAAAAAGTCATGAAGTGAAGTAGCTCCTGGATGTAGGCAAATTGAGAGGAAGCATGATGAAATACTGCGAGGAGACTTTTAATGGTGTGCACATTGGAAGGCATCTTTGTAGAGAAAGGCTGAATTGATAAGCTAACACAAGAGTTCACACATGCTAGTAACTAGTGTTAAAGTCGTGATCCAAGACATGACTCTGTAGTAGAGGGAGTAGAATCAAAGTCGCGCTCTAGTTGGCGACTCCAATTGATTGAAAGTCATACTCTAGTTGGCAACTGAACTTTATGCATAGTGTCAAAGTCGTTGTCCAAGGCACGACTTTGTAGTGGAACAATGCTAAAGTCGTGTTCTAGTTGGCAACTTTAATGGACTCCTTTGTGTCTAGGTTCATGTGAATTTCCAGGTTAAAGCATTGTATAATAGAAATGTTAAAACTTTCATGGATCGTACATTGGTCGTATGACTTTGTCAAAGTTTTCTTGGCAAGTTTAGATTCTAGTGCATATATATTATTTTAAACTAGTTACATATCCTATATATAGATGTATACGTGACCACATCATACACAAGACATTAAGTATTGTGATTGCTTTCCAATACACACACTATTAGTGAAGGTATAATTCTTTAAGGGTTCTTCTCATAATATAATTATGATTATGTTAATTTATTTTTATCATTAAATTATTATATATATATATATTTATTTATTTTATTGTAAGTGTTATATTATTTTGTTTTAAGTGTTATATATATTTTTATTTTACTATACATGAACAAATTTGAGGTGGGTGATCGTTCAACAAGAAATGAGAATGAACCTTTAATATGAGATATTCTATATGACTTTAGTGATGAAAAATAACAAGATATAGATGTCAACCAAAAAATGATATAGTTATATCTCACTTCGTTAGATCTACTGTCTATGTGCTTTTAATTTAAAGATACTATTATAAGTACAATTGAAGATATTCATATTAAGAATGACTAAGAGTGATAAATATGTTGTGTGTTTCATGTATTATGTAATTGGATGTTAATGGAAATTGAGAGCATCATTTCGTAAAATTAGACAACATTAAGAGAATAAAATACTATCTAAATTGAAAATTTGTTATTTATTAATTAAAAAAAAAAGAATTCACAAGGATAAGTTGTTCAAATATCTTTCACTAGAAAGACACCCAATTTAAAAAAAAAAATATCATGTTCATTCAATGTAGGGGGCTTTGTTGGTGTAGGTGATAGAGATAAAAACTCATTCACGCCTATGATTCATTGGACAAAGATCTGCAGCACGCTGCTGTTAAGTGGTAAAAGTTGATGTAATTATGCTCTTAATTGTTATGTAACCACTTCAATTATATTGATTTTAATTTGTTTTTCTCCCAATGTAGGATGAATTGGTAGAATACCTTGATACAAGAGCAAATATCATAATTATGAAGATAATTGAACAAAAATTGAAAGAAGGAAGAAGATTTTCAATTGGAAATTCACTCGAGCGCTAGCTACGCTCGCTTGAGTGAAAATACGTTAAAACTCTCTGGAGTTCACTCGCTCGAGCAAACATTACTCGCTTGAGCGAAAGTTGATATTTTCGCTCAAACGAGTAATTAGTCACTTGAGCGAATGACGCGAGACCCAAATTCTTCTATAAATAGATAAGACACATTTTGAAATGCAATTTTAGGTTTTTGGAGAAGAGGTGTGACGTCTATTCTGTTCTTCATCAATTCTTCAATTCTTCTCCATTTGGATGCTTGTAATGGCCACCATGAGTGGCTAACTTCATTTTCTTAGGATTGGGTGCACTTCCTTTGAACTTTTTTGTATCTTGGTGATTTTTTGATATATTAATCTATGTTCTTGATGTTGTTATTCTTATCCTTTGTGCCTTTAAACATTTACTCTTGATGTTTGGGATATGATTGGAAAATATATCTTGAACCTAGATCATGGTAAGAATATTTGTTACGTTAATTGTCAGGAATGGAATAAATGTATCAATTGCTTAAAACCTTAAACTTAATGCTGGAAAATCTCTTAATTGTGTGAGGAATTAACATTTACTAGGTTTTCTTATGAATTTCATGTGTGAGGAATCAACATGAATGATTTGAGTAGGTGGCATCAACATTGATAGGTTAATTGATGATCTTAATTGACTTAGCCATTATACAAAAGAGGGAAAAAGAATGAAACAAATCCTAAGTTCTTTTATTTGATATTTTCTAAAAACATTTTACAGTTCTTTGTCATTTATTTCCAATCCTAATCTTTATGAAAAACCTAATTTGCTTTAATCCACTTAGTAAGCGTATGATTTGGAATTTCTAGTGAAACCGTTCTCGTGGGATCGACTTTTATTTAATCGAAATACTATACTACAATTCATAATTTTGGTACATTTGTCAAATATTCAACAAGTATTTCTGCGTCGTTGCTGAGGAACAATGTTCCTTGAGAATTCTTTGTTTATCTTATTAAGTATTGTGAATATTTTCTTTTTAGTTTGTCTTTTTATTTTCTTTTAGTTTTCTTTTGCTTATTTGTTGTCTTGTGTTAATCCTTGCTTGAGTTTTTCTTTTGATTTATGCTTTTAAGAGGACAGGTTTCTATAGATCAACTAGAATTTAATCCTGAGATTGAAAAGACTGCTCGAAGGAACCATGGTATAAGAAGAAGAGAAACTTAAGAACAAACAACAGGAGAATCAATTAACTCTTCGCCGAGACTCAACTTACCAAATCCGATCATAGAAGATATGGAGGGTGAAGGAGTACACTGATGAGTCATTATATTCCAATATTTTTGTCCCTTTTCGAACTTATTTTAATTAGTGTTTTGAGCTTAACTTTCTATTATTAGTGAATTTTTATTTATTAGGTTTCATTGAGCCAATAATTCATATTTTAATTAATTTGAATCTATTTAATCTAATTTTTACTCATTATTAATTTTAGGACAGTTTAAAGCAATTTTGAGCCAGATGCCATATTACAGTTTAAAGCAATTTTGGCCTTGGAAAATTGGGCCAAATGTCATATTTTATTTTATACGGGTACTAACATTGGTTCACTGTTTTATTTATAATTTTTTCTACAGAGCTCCAAAAATCATAATTCTGGAAGCATTATAAACTAGACACTCTCAACTTTCTAGAGGATTCATAATCATTCAATTTGGAGCTAAATTGGATTTTAAATAAATTATCCAAAATGGGTCAAGCGCACCAGGTTGGCCCAATGGACATGCTTCAGTAATTTAAGTCTCCTAGATTCATTAGACCTTCAAAAATAGTAAAAATGGTGGCGTTTTAAAGCTAACTCAAAAGGATTTCAAAGGAGACTAAAATTGCTTAATTTGGATAATTATTGAAAATACTGCACGTGTTTGAAGTTGGCAGACTTGCACTAAAGTCAACTTATGATGTGTTTTGTGGACCAGTTGAGCCCAAAACCTAGATTAAGATTAGGGTTAGGATTATTTATGTAAGGGAGATTTAGGGTTAAGGGATAATGACACCATGCAACAACCTTTCATCTTTTGCAATTTGTATTCAAGTTTGTTTACTCTTCTGTCATTATTTTAAATTCTTGTTTTGATTTTAATTATGTCTCTTCTTCTGCGTTTTCGATTTTTCATGGATAGCTAAATCTTTATATTGATTTTCTGAGGAGAATTCAAGTATATCTTTGAGGTTTTGTTCTTAAATTTCATTTCATTTGTTCTCTTAACTCTTCATCTTCTAATCTCAGTGTTGAATTATAATTTGTTTATGCTTAATAAACCAAAACTAATATCATAGTTTGCTTAATTGTGTGTTAGAGATGAGATTATGTGATGTATGCAATGCTTAATTGTATAAGGATAATTTGGGGTTAATCTTCGCTTAGTTGGTTAATTTCATGTTGGAATAAGGGTTAAGGAAAATTTGGGATTAATCTTCGCTTAGTTGGTTAATTTAATATTGGAATAAGGGTTAAAAGCTAATTTGGAAATCTTCATTTAGTTGATTAATTTTGGATTGGAATATAATTTGAGATTTATCTCCGCTTAGTTGGTTAATTTCAAATTAATTTCGTAACCTAGGATAGGTGACACTGCATTCGAATCAGGAAATCAATTGTTTTCTCATTGTTTTATTCAATTTCTATTTTCTTTAATTTACTATTTATTATTATTATGCAAAACCCCTATTTCTGTTGTTTAATCTGTATACTCGTGTAAGAACATTGGTTTGATCTGTAGTTCATTGGGAGACGACCTAGGGAAGCTTCCTAGTATTACATTTATCTATTTTAATTATTTGACTGAGTATGACATCGATCATAGACCCACCTAGAAGAACACTCGAAGATTATGTTATGCAACAAGGCCCGAGACACATCTTCAGCATTGCAATACTAGCCAACCAGTCCTTAGAGATGAAGTCAACCTTCTTATGCTTGATTAGTGCTCATCAATTTACTGGAATGGATCATGAAGATCCCTATATTTATTTGTCTACTTTTTATGAGTTGATTGGTACCATGGGGTTTAGAGAAGGAGATATTGAATCTGCATACATAAGATTATTTCCTTTTTCATTGGCTGGCAGGGCAAAGGAGTGGTTAAAAGCACATCCTAATCAAAGTTCCTGAACAGATTTTTTCCACCATCCCGCTACATCAAAGCAAAGTCCAACATTTCTACTTTCAAACAAGGAGCGGATGAACCCTTTTGTAAAGCATGGGAGAGATTCAAATAACTGTTAAGGAGGTGCCCAAATCATGGATTTGAAGACATTATCCAGTTGAACATATTCTGCACTGACTTGAGACCTGACACAAAGATGCTCTTAGATGCTGCAGCAGGAGGAACCATGATGTCTGTGGATGTTGAAAATGACACAAGAATTATTGATGCACTAGCCTCTACAGACTAGTAGACCCAACATGATAGACATCCAGTTTAGAGGAAAGGAGTACTTGAGCTTAGCACCTCAGATGTTATCTTAGCTCAAAATAAAATCTTGACTCAACAGATTGAAGTATTGACCCAACAGATGGTGAAACTACCTCAACAATTACATGTCCAATCTTCTCCTAGTCAACCATTCAAATGGACATTGTTCTTACCAAGGAAACTTACAAGCAGAAGAAGCTCATTATATGGGTGCTCAAGGTGGTAGTGGCCAAGGACAACAAGGAAATTTCCCTAATTCTAACAACTATCCGAACAATTTTGTACAAGGATGGAGAGAGAATCAAAATCAGAATCAGAACTTTAGGTGGAAACAAGGTGTTGGTCCATCTAATAGACAACCTCCTTATCAACAACAGTCATATCAGCAACCTCCATATCAACAACAACAACATTATCCTCTAGTGCATGAGAGAATAGACAAATTGGAGGAAACTCTAGAGAAATTCATGCAAGCTTCCTTGTGTAATGAGAAAAATACGGAGGCTTCGATAAAAAATATAGAGACCGAGGTGGGCCAATTGACTAAACAGTTATCTCACTACTAGAAAAATGGTTAATAGTGATCAAAATTAGTTACCGAAAAATTCAGATCACCGATAAGTAATCGAATCAATAACTCGAATTCTCTTTTTATATTTAGTGACTAAAATTTTAGTTACAAAACAAATAATATATAAATTGGTGACTATTTTTCATTTATATAAATATTTATTAAAAATATTTTAATAATATATTAAATATAAATCTACTTAATAACTTAAAATAATTGATGACATTTTTAATACCATTATAAATATTTGAAAAAATATAGTTTAATAACTTAGAAATATTAAATAATTTAGTAATATAATTATTTGATTTGATTTTTTAATTTAGCATTTGAATAAAAAAATTGATTATTAAATTAGTCATTGAATTAGTCACTAAATCGATCATCGAATCGATCATCGAATTGGTCATCTGAATCGATCACCGAATCTAGTCATTAAATCGATCATTGAATCAATCATTAAATTAATTATTTATTTAGTCTCTTTATATATATATATATATATTATTTGTATGTTAATAAAAATATATTTTAATGTATTTATAAAAAAATTAAAATTATTTTAATTACTTGATATTTCAAATTTATATTTCAAAATTAAATTTATAATAATAATTATATAAAATTACATAATTAATAAAATTTAAATTACTAGTAATTTTTTTAATTATTAAGCTAAAATTTAATAATATTAATAAATTAAAAATAAAAAATAAATAAATGTGTATATATATATATATATATCACTTTAATTATTTTAATTAAAATTAATTTAATGAAAAAACTAATATTTGAAAATATGAAAAAAATAATAATAAAAAAAGAGATTTAAAAAATAAAACAAAATTTCCTTTTTTTTCTTAATATTTTACTTTTTAAAAAAAATAAAAATGAAAAATTATAAAAATTTTGCTTTTTCAATAATATATATATATATATATATATATATATAGATATATAATTAAAAAAAACAATCCATTATATTTTACCCTAATTTTCTGAAAGACGGTCTCGTGACCTCTCATTTTCTCCTCACCCACGCAGCTCTCTCCTTCACCATGCCCTCACTCACTCTGTTTCTCCCCTCAACCTAGCCCAACCACCACCGAACCACCACACTACCGCAACCAGCAACCTCTACCCATACCCGCGTCTTCTCCCTCATCCTCTAGCCCTAGTCGATGGCCTTTCACCCCCACTCAGACCCATCCTCGGCTCTGTCACTCTCTCCAGGGCTACGCTTCGTCCTCTATTCCAGGTGTCGACCACCATTGAAGCCCAGCGGCCCTCCATCGAGCCTCCCTCACAGGCATCATATCGCCACTCCTATCCTTCGTGGTTGTGCCACCGTTGGTCGTCTTTATAAGCCCTAACTGCACCCCCCCACCCACGATCATTAGGGGTGTCGCGGGCCATTTCCTAGCCCTAATCGCAAGTTGCCATGACGAACAAACAACCTCGACCGTGGATACTTCTTAATCGTGTCGTCGCTGCTGTGAGTGGCATCCTCGGAGCAGTGCCATCCCCTAATCGAAGGTGAGGCCGTGAGCTAGCTTCCCTCGCTTGATTTATTCTCTGTTTCGAATTTATTTTGATATGGTATTGCATTTTAGATTGACGGTTGTGTTTCTGATGGTTTAGTTTTGTAAATTTTTACTCTGCTTGTTGTTGTTGCTTCTGAATGGGGTCTGTCGAATGGTGGTTAGTGGCTTTGGTTTGGTTTTCTTCGTCTGAGTGTGTACAACGATTCGTGTTTAGTCCTAGTAGCTGTCGGTCTGTGTCACTCTGTTTGTTGAAGCAAGCCATGACCCCAAGGCTTGTTTGGATACGCTTGCTTTGAGGAAGAAGGCGGACATGGAGTTTCCTAATCGAAATCTCACCTGGCTTAACTTTAACTTGTCTTTAAGTTAAGAATCAAATCTATCCACTGGGCTTTACCTTCTATTCTTCTTCCATTTCAAAAATACATGCATTCATATGTTCAACTTTTGGTTGCTTTTTTACAATATCAGATTCATGTATATTCAAATTGCAATCAATCTCTGTGTGGTAATGTTCTGGGGACATCAATCTGCTTGATATAATTTGGTATATGTATTATATTTAGCACGAACTCTGCATGATTTGTATGTGTATATATGTTTGAAGATGGAACAGATGTTGGCTTCACAAGAAGATGGATCATCTCTGATATGTTATCTTCATTCTTGGTGTTGCAGATATCAGGAGAATCATAAAACTCAAGGAAAGACAATTGGAGCATCCTTCGTGAAGGTAATGAATCTCTTAACCATTATCTTGTTACTATTATATTGTATATCTCAAAGCGTTAACTTTTTGTTTTATTAAATTTGAAAAATCTGTTATGATAATCAAAATCAGACTTCCTTTGACTTGGTCTCATGTAGATTTATAATTTTACACTTAGTTTAATATTATCTTTAATTTGGTATAAACTGATTTTTAAAAAGCACTTTTTGTTATAATAATTGTATTAGACGTTTTAATTGACTCGATTCTCTTGTATTTTTGTTTTCTCTTTTCATTTGAGTTCTTTAGTTAATTTCTTCACAAGCTTGTCAGTTCTGTCATTCCCCTTTGTGGTGCACTTCGCAAACAAGTTTTTGAGGAGTGTAAATTTACACTTTCATATGTAAGTTCAAGATCATTATGGAATTTGTGAGTTCATATATAATTGATTGAAAGTTGCCATTTTTTTCCTGGAGGACAACAGTAAGTAATGTGTTTAAATAGTGATTGTTTCGTGTGATTGGAAAAGGGTGTGTTAATGGAGCTATTAATGAAGGAAGGGGTGGGTTTGTTCTTTGAAAAAAATTATCATGAGAAAAAAAAAGTAAAAGTGTAAAATGCTTTTTATGTTTGCTTGGGTTGATAGATATATAGTGGTTGAGATTAGGCAAATTTAGGTTCTATGTTTTAAAAAGGACAAAAAGTTTTTTATTTTTGCTTGGGTTGATAGATATATAGATGTTTTATGAACTAAAGATTAGTTTTATATAATTAAAGTAAAATTTTTAGAAAATTATGAGAGCATTTTTGTAAATTAACTTCCGCATAAATGTTTTTCATTTTTTGACTTCATTATTGATAATTTTTACAACATTAAATATCATCTTAAATTTATAACTGGGTTATGTACCATACTTAAGAGATAAGTATGTTTGAGAAAACAAAGAAGAAGTAATAGATTGTTGTGAAAATGACACTTGTTCACATTCACTTAATTTACTTAATATATGATGAGATAAATTTACGATTTAGATAGAATATGATAAAGAGAACGTGTTAGAAAAATAGTTTATTATGTTGATTAATTGAGTATATATATATAGTTAATATCTTTAAATATAAAACTAAAATAATGAAATAAGTAAATTTTAAAAAGAAAATAATTAATAGTAGAGAATTATAAAATATTGTAATTTTAACAAAGTTATGCTCTCATGTGCACTAGTTATTGTTAGCCTAACATATAATTAAAATAGTTTTTATAGCTTTACTAAGATATGTATTTATTTATTCTTTTTTGTTGAATATTATACTAACCATATTTGAGTTTTCAGGGATAAAAAAAGATAATGTGATTTAGTGAAGATGGAGAAGAAGAATTGATTTTATCATCAATTTTTATTGTGCACAAGCAGTTTGGCCAAACAATAAACGGGAGAAGATATATTTGTAATTTTTTAAAATATAAATTGAATATTGGTTGTATTTATTTAATTTTATTTTAATATATTTTTAATGTTTATTTTGAATTTTTAATATATAAAAGTCTAGTTATCATGTGAAGAATTGTCTAATTTTAATAATATTTAAATTAATTTTGGTGTGATCTATTTATACCAAATATATATATATTAATAGAATATAATAACATGCTTATTAAAAAGAAAAACTTTAGTGACTAAATATAGTGATATTTTATTTTAAAATTAATTATTGATTCGGTCACTCATTCGGTCACTAAATTGGTCACTCGATTCGGTCATTGAATCGGTCATCTGAATTGGTCACTAATCAGTGACCAAGGAAATAGTGATTGATTCCAGCTGATCACTATTTTAGTTAGTGACCGATTTTGATCATTTAGTGACTGAATTTTTTGTCACTATTTGGTGTTTTTCTTGTAGTGTCTGAGTAATAAGGAGGACAATTTTCAGTCAACACACAAACCAACCCCAGAGAGCAATGCAATTCAATAACTACAAGGAGTGGAAAAGTTGTAGGTAAGGGGATTAGTGATAATCTAGCTGTTGAAGAAGAGGTTTTGAGAAAAGAAGATGAAGAAGGAGAAAGTGAAGGTGGAGAAGAAGAGGAGAATAATAAAGAAAGACATATCCCTAATAAGAAGAATGAAAAGGGAGAGGAAAAACAAAAGATAAAAAAAGGAGGGAGTAAAAAACCATTTGTAGAGAAGTTACCATATTCCAAGGTTCGCTCACAGATAGACAAAGAAAGACAATTCACCAAGTTTATGAACATATTCAAAAGGCTGCAGATCAATATACCCTTTGTGGAAGCTATGGAGCAAATGTCAACATACGCTAAATTCATGAAAGAGCTCTACGAAAAGAAGATTTATTGATGAAACAGTGGAGTTAGAGGCAGGGTGTAATGCTATATGCCAGAAATCATTGCCTCAAAAGTCCAAGGACCCTGGAAGCTTCACTATACCAGTCACAATTGGTGCATTACTGGTGAAAAAAGAATTACTTGATTTAGGGGTCAGCATAAACCTCATGTCATTATCTATGCTCAAAAGAATAGGAGATTTGGATGTTAGACCAACTAGAATGACTCTGCAACTGGCTGACCGATCAACAAAGACTCCTTATGGAACAACAGAAGATGTTTTAGTTAGAGTGAATAAATTCATACTTCATGTTGATTTTGTGATTATGGACATGGAGGAAAATGTGGAAGTCTCATTGATCCTGGAAATGCCATTTATGAAGACTGCCAAAGTAATTATAGATGTTGACAAGGGCAGGTTGAAAATTAGAAGTGGAGATAATGAAGTTATTTTTAATCTGTTCAAAGCTGTACAACAACCGAAAGACAAGAAAGATTGTCTCATAATAGATACTTTGGAAGAGTTACTTATCTCAACTAAAAAACAAGATTACAAGGCTATTGCACAACCCCAAAGACATCTCAATCTGACTATGAAGGAAATTGTTCAAAAAGAGATACTGAAACCTCCTGAAATAGGTATGATTTACCCCATCTCTGACAGCTGTAAGGTGAGTCCTATACAAGTTATTCCTAAGAAAGGTTGGATGATAGTTATTCGCAATGAAAAGAATAAATTCATTCCAACAAGGACAGTCAAAGGATGGAGAATGCGTATAGATCACCTTGATCACTCATCTTGATCACTCACCTGCATGAACCATAAAGCAAACAGGTGTCGAACTAATGACGTTAAACAAGCACTTCTGGGAGGCAACCCAATGTTTTGAATTTGTTTTTCTATTTGCATTTTAAGTTTTTTATGCATTTTTCTTTCTTAGGTTCTTTATTTGCAAGATTGCTCCAGGTACATAGTGGACTTCTCCTCTCAAGACTTTGAAGTCTTACTTCAATGGCCTGGGGACAATCCAACTTTTCCGGGAGGGGGTGAGAAAATCTGCAGCTAAGGCTGAAGCACAAGATGAGGAGGAGATGACAAGTGAAGAAAATGAGGGAGGAATTTGAATTTGTTTTTAATGTTTTTAATTCCTTTATTTTGAACGTTTTTAATTTAATGTTTTTAATTGCTTTGTTTTAAATTTTAAATTCTCTTGTTGTCTCACATTTTGTTTTAGAGTTACATGAAATCATTGTTTATTGTCTAATTCAAATCTAGAACTTAATGAGGAGAATTAAAATGTTTTTTATTGTTTCCAATTACAAGTGATTTTAGGATGATTGTTAAATGGTAAAAAGTTGATATAATTATGCCTTGAATTGTTATGAAACCACTTAACTTATGTTAATTCTAATATATTTTTCTCCCAATATAGGATGAATTCGAGAATACATTGATACAAGAGTAAGGAGCATAATTGTCAGCATAATTGGAGTAAAATTGAAAGAAAGAAGAGCGCTTAAGCGAATGAATGATGCGAGGCCCGACCCAAATTATCTTATAAAAGGATAAGTTGTGTTTTGAGAAAAGCAAGCAGTCTTGGAGGAGAGGAGGCACGACTACTGTTAGGATTTTGTCTAATCTTCATCAATTGGAGCATTGCAATGGCCAACATGAGTGGCTAATTTCATTCTCTTAGGATTCGGTGCATTTCCTTTGAACTCTTTTGTATCATGGTGATATTTTGAGATATTAATCTATGCTTTGATGTTGTTATTCTTATCCTTTATGCTTTGAAATTATTTATTCTTGATTGTTTGAGGTATGATTGGAAAATATATCTTGAACCCTAGATCACGGTAGGAATATTTGTTATGTTAATTGCCAGGAATGGAATGAATGTATCAAGTGCTTAAATACCCTAACCCTAATGCTGGAAAATCTTTTAATTGTGTGAGGAATCAACATTTATTAGGTTTTCTTATGAATTTCATGTATGAGGAATCAACATGGATGATTTGAGTAGGTGGCATCAACATTGTTAGGTTAATTGACGTTCTTAATTGATTTACTCATTACAAAAGAGGGATAAGGAAGGAAGTCAATCCTAAGTATCTTTAATTGATATTTTCTCAACAATTTACAGTTCTTTGTCATTTAATTTCAATTCAACTCTTATTTGCAAAACTCAATCTGTTTAATTTACTTAGTAAGCATAATTGAGAATTTTCATTGAAATTGTTCCTCATGGGATCGACTTTTATTTAATCGAAATACTATATTGTGATTGATAATTTTGAGTACGCTTGCCAATAATTCAACAAGTATTTACGTGCGATTGCTTGGGAACGGTATTCTTTGAGAATTTTTTGTTTAGCTTATTGAGTATTTTATTTTTATTTATTTATTTTATTATTACTATTATTATTATTATCATTATTATTATTATTATTATCATTATTATTATTATTATTATTATTATTATTATCATTATCATTATTATTATCATTATTATTATTATTATTATTATTATCATTATCATTATTATCATCATTATTATTATTATTATTATTATCATTATCATTATCATTATTATTATTATTATCATTATTATTATCATTATCATTATTATTATTATTATCATTATCATTATCATTATTATCATTATTATTATTATTATTATTATTATTATTATCATTATTATTATTATCATTATTATTATTATTATCATTATTATTATCATTATTATCATTATTATTATTATTATTATTATTATTATTATTATTATTATCATTATTATCATTATTATTATTATTATTTAGTTTTTAGTTTGTGCTAATATTTGTTTGAGTTACTCTTTTGATTTATGCGTTTAAGAGGATAGGTATCTTTAGAGCAATTAGAATTTAATCCAGAGATTGAAAAAACAGCTCGGAGGAACCTGGGTAGAAGAAGAAGGGAAACTCAAGAACAAGCTACAAGAGAATCTGCTAATTCTTCTTTCACACTTGATTTAGTAGACCCAATTATAGAAGATATGGCGGAAGAAGGAGCAAATCTGAATCCAAATCCAAATCTAAATCCAAATCAAAACCCAAATACAAATCCACCTAGAAGAACTCTTAGAAATTGTGTTATGCAGCAAGGTAGGGCAAATGAATGACTGAAAACACACCCTAATCAAAGTCTGACTAATTGGAGTAGTGTAGAAGAGAAGTTTCTAAATAGATTTTTCCAACCATCCCGTTACATCAAAGCAAAATCTGACATCACTTCTTTCAGACAAGGAGCAGATGAACAATTTTGTGAAGCATGGAAGAAATTTAAATCACTGTTGAGAAGTTGCCCAAATCATGGATTTCATGATGTTTCTCAGTTGAATATTTTCTATACTGGCTTGCAACATGATGCAAAGATGTTATTAGAGGTTGCAGTAGGAGGATCTATGTTGGATGTAGAAATTGATCATCCCACCAGAATTATTGATGCACTAGCCTTTACAGACTAACAGACCCAACATGATAGACATCCAATTCAAAGGAAGGGAGTACTTGAACTTAACAGCTCAGATGATATCTTAGCCCAAAATAAACTTATAACGCAACAAATTGAAGCATTGAGCCAGAAGATAGAGAAATTACCTCAACAAATGCACACAGTACAATCTATTCTTAATCAACAGATGAGTTGTGATGTGTGTGGAGGTGATCATGCAAATGAACAATGTTCTTATCAAGGCAACATTCAGCAAGAAGAAGCTAATTATATGGGGGTCCAAGGTAGTAGTCAAGGCAGACAAGGCAATTTTCCTAATCCCAATAATTATCAGAATAATTTTGCACAAGGATGGAGAGGGAATCAAAATCAGAATCAGAATTTTGGGTGGAACCAAGGTGTTAGCTCATCTACTAGACAACCTGCATTTCAACAACAGTCATATCAGCAACCTCTATATCAACAACAACAACAATATTATCCTTCAGTGTCTGACAGAATAAGTAAATTGGAGGATACTTTAGAAAAATTCATGCAAGACACTATGGCTAATCAGAAAAATACTGAGGCTTCATTCAGAAATATAGAGATCCAGATAGGCCAACTGGCTAAGCAACTATCTGAGCAGCAGCAAGGAGGACAATTTTCAGCTAATACACAAACCAACCCCAGGGAGCAATGCAATTCAATAACTACAAGGAGTGGTAAGGTTATAGGAGAAGGTATTGGTGACAATCTGGCTGTAGAGAAGGAAATCCTACAAGAAAAAGAAGATGAGTGTGAAGGAGAAAAAGAGGAAAATAAAAGATAGAATATAGAAAAAGAAAAAAATACTAAAAAAGAAAAGAAAAATAAAAAGAGTGAGAAAAAGAGGGAGAAAGATGAGAGTCAAATACCGCAATTGAAGGATTTACCATATCCTCGTCATCCTTCCCAGATAGATAAAGAAAGACAATTCACAAGATTCATGGATATTTTCAAACATTTACCGATTAATATTCCATTTATGGAAGCTATGGAGTAGATGCCGACTTATGCAAAATTCATGAAAGAGTTGTTAACTAAGGAAAGGAGATTTACTGCAGAAATAGTGGAGCTAGAAGTAGGATGCAACGCTATAATTCAGAAATCACTACCTCAAAAGTCCAAGGATCCTGGTAGTTTCACTATACCAGTCACAATTGGGACGTTACAAGTAGGTAAGTCATTACTTGATTTGGGTGCTAGTATAAATCTAATGCCTTTGTTTGTGCTTAAAAGAATAGGAGACTTGGAAGTAAAGTCTACAAGAATGACATTACAGCTAGCTGACAGATCTGTAAAGATTCCTTATGGAGTAGTAGAAGATGTTTTAGTTAGAGTGGATAACTTCATATTTCTTGTTGATTTTGTGATTATGGACATGGAGGAAAATGAGGAAGTCCCATTGATCCTGGGAAGGCCATTTATGAAGACTGTCAAAGTAATTATAGATGTTGACATGGGCAAGTTGAAAATTAGAAGTGGAGATGATGAAGTTAATTTTAATCTGTTTGAAGTTGTACAACAACCGGAAGACAAGAAAGATTGTCTCAGAATAGACACTTTGGAGGAATTAACCATCTCAACTGAAAAACAAGATTACAAGCCTGTTGCACAACCCCAAAGACATCTTAGTCTGACTATGAAGGAAGTTGTTCAAAGAAAGGTACTGAAACCTCCTGAAGCAGGTATGATTTATCCAATCTTTGAAAGTTGTAAGGTTATTCGCAATGAAAAGAATAAATTCATTCCCACAAGGACAATTAAGGGATGGAGAATGCGTATATATCACCTTGATCACTCACCTGCATGAGCCCTAAAGCAAATAGGTGTCAAGCTGAAGACGTTAAACAAGAGCTCCTGGGGGGCAACCCAATGTTTTGAATTTGTTTTTTTTCTTTTTGCAGTTTAAGTTTTTTTGTGCATTTTTCTTCCTTAGGTTCTTTCTTTGCAAGATTGCTCCAGGTACACAATGCAGTTCTCCTCAAGACTTTGAAGCCTTACTTCAATGGCCTGGGGACAATCCAAATTTTCTGGAGGGGGTGAGAAAGTCTGCAGCTGAGGCTGAGGCACAAGATAAGGAGTACATGACAAGTGAAGAAAATGAGGGAGGAAACTTACTTTGCTTTTAATGTTTTTAATTCCTTTGTTTTTAATTTAATGTTTTTAATTGCTTTATTTTAAATTTTGAATTCCCTTGTTGTCCCATAATTTGTTTTAGAGTAATATATGAGATTATTGCTTATTGTCTAATTCAAATCTAGAACGTGAATTTTTTTTTTATTGTTTCCAATAACAAGTGATTTTGGGATATTGTGTATGATAGTGAAAAGAAATTGATGAGGAAAATTAGGAATTAACTGAATTGGAGAAGCTAGCCAAAACCCATGTGAGCAGAGTACCAAAAACAGATAAATTGAGTGTCAACACTTTGTGATGATAACTGATATTGGTTGATTCTTTGATGTGATTACATGTTGGCAAGACTTGATAATGATAAAGACATTTCTTTCTTTGTAGTATATATAACCCAGAGCCAAATAGCCAACCATGCATTAATTATAGGACATCCATTTGAACCCCTTCTGAGCCAAAAATAATATTGTTTCTTAAATAGAACCCTTAAGCCTAAACACTATTTATCTACCTTCCTATATTTGAGAAAGGAAATGAGTATGAATGTCACTATTTTTCTTATTGTTGGGTATTGCTATTTTTGTCCTACAGGTATTGTTAGGGTGTTATTCTTAAAAAAAAGTGTAAAGAAAAAGGAAAAGCAAATCTTAAAAATTTGCAAAGCCAAAAAAAGGATACATGCAAAAAAAAAAAAAAAAAAGAGAAGTCAAAAGGGGGGTAATAACTTGTGAGATTATTAACTCATTGTCATTGTGTTAGGTACAAAAGCATGAAGTTTGAAACCTGACTTGAGGAATTGTTAATCAAGAATCATTCATATGAGTTGAATTTCTCAAATATTTTTGTATATCCCAGAAAAATCAATAATTCTTTCTTAGCCCAGCCCCATTACAAGCCTCAAAAGACCTTTTGATTTAACAATTGTTGATTGCTTGAAGATGATTATCAATATTGGATATTCTAAATGAAGTGATTGAATGAGATAAACACTTACCTATGAGAATTAGAGATGAATATATATATAACTCTATTTGAGAGATCATGTTTCTCTGAGGATAGTTGAGGACTAATTATTCTTTGTTGGTTTCTATAACTTGAATGCTTATGTGTTCTATTTTCATTTGGAGTTGTGAGCATCACCCCTGAAAATTTTTATGTTGTGGTTCTAGAAGAGAAAGAGATAATAAGTGATGATTTTTCTTTGGAAAAACTACTTTGCTTGGGACAAGCAAGATTCTAGGTTGGGGGGAGTTGTTAAGTGGTAAAAAGTTGATATAATTATTCCTTGAATTGTTATGAAACCACTTAACTTATGTTAATTCTAATATATTTTTCTCCCAATATAGGATGAATTCGAGAATACCTTGATACAAGAGTAAGGAGCATAATTGGAGTAAAATTGAAAGAAAGAAGAGCACTTACGCGAATGAATGATGCGAGGCCCGACCCAAATTCTCTTATAAAAAGATAAGTTGTGTTTTGAGAAAAGCAAGCAGTCTTGGAGGAGAGGAGGCACGACTACTGTTAGGGTTTTGTCTAATCTTCATCAATTCTTCACTTATTCATCAATTGGAGCATTGTAATGGCCAACATGAGTGGCTAACTTCATTCTCTTAGGATTCAGTGCACTTCCTTTGAACTCTTTTGTATCATGGTGATATTTTGAGACATTAATCTATGATTTGATGTTGTTATTCTTATCCTTTATGCTTTGGAATGATTTATTCTTGATTGTTTGAGTTATGATTGGAAAATATATCTTGAACCGTAGATCACGGTAGGAATATTTGTTACGTTAATTACCAGGAATGAAATGAATGTATCAAGTGCTTAAACAACCTAACCCTAATGCTGGAAAATCTCTTAATTGTGTGAGGAATCAACATTTATTAGGTTTTCTTATGAATTTCATGTGTGAGGAATCAACATGGATGATTTGAGTAGGTGGCATCAACATTGTTAGGTTAATTGACGTTCTTAATTGATTTAGTCATTATAAAAGAGGGATAAGGAAGGAAGTCAATCCTAAGTATCTTTAATTGATATTTTTCTCAACAATTTACAGTTCTTTGTCATTTAATTTCAATTCAACTCTTATTTGCAAAACTCAATCTGTTTAATCTACTTAGTAAGCATAATTGGGAATTTTCATTGAAACTGTTCCTCGTGGGATCGACTTTTATTTAATCGAAATACTATACTGCGATTGATAATTTTGGTACGCTTGCCAATAATTCAACAATGATGAGTATGATAGTGAAAAAAGAATTGATGAGGAGAACTAGGAATTAACTGAATTGGAGAAGCTAGCCAAAACCCAAGAGAGGAGTGAACCAAAAATAGATAAATTGAGTGTCAACACTTTATGATGATAACTGATATTGATTGATTCTTTGATGTGATTGCATGTTAGCGAGACTTGAAAATGATAAATGTATTTTTTCTTGTGTAGTGAAAGTAGATATAACTTAGAGCCAAATACCAACTGTGCATTAATTATAGAAAATCCATTTGAACCACATTTGAGCAAAAAATAATATTGTTTCTTGAAATAGAACCCCTGGGCCTAAACAATGTTTATCCACCTTCCTATATTTGAGAAATGAAATGATTATGAATGTTATTGTTTCTCCTACGGGTATTGATATTCTAAAAAAAAAGAAGAGAGAAGGTTGAGTAGAGAAAAAAGGAAAATAAAAACATAAATATTGTGGCTAAGTCGAAATGATAAATGCAAAGCAGGAGGAAAGGAAAAGGAAATTCAAAGTGGTGTGAATGATAACTGGTGAGATTGTTAACTCACTATCATTATGTTAGAGAAAAAACATGAAGTTTGAAACATGACTTGAGCAAATGACAAACAAGAATCATTTATATAATTTCATGTATATCCCAGAAAAACCAATGAATTCCTTCTTAGCCCAGCCCCATTACAAGCCTCAAAAGACCTTTTGATTTAAATCTTGCTTAAGAAATGTTTATTGCTTAAAGATGATTAGCAATATTGAAATATCTAAATGAAGTGATTGAATGAGATAAATACTTACTCGTGAGAGTTAGAGATGATTATATATCACTCTATTTGAGAGATCATGCTTCTCTAAGGATAATTGATGATTAATTATCCTTTGTCAGTTTATGTAACTTTAATGCTTATGTATCCTATTTTCATTTGGAGTTGTGAGCATCGCATCTAGAAGAAAAGTTATTTTTATATTGTGGTTTTGGAAGAGAAAGTGATAATAGGTGATGATTTTGTGTTGGAAAAAGTACTTTGCTTGGGGACAAGCAAGATTCTAGGTTGGTGGGAGTTGTTAAGTGGTAAAATTTGATGTAATTATGCTCTTAATTGTTATGTAACTACTTCAATTATATTGATTTTAATCTATTTTTCTCCCAATGTAGGATGAATTGGTATAATACCTTGATACAAGAGCAAAGATCATAATTGTGAAGATAATTGAAGAAAAATTGAAAGAAGGAAGAAAATTTTCAACTAGAAATTCGCTCGAGCGCCAAATATGCTCGCTTGAGTGAAAATACGTTAAAACTCTCTGAAGTTCACTCGCTCGAGCAAACATTACTCGTTTGAGCGAAAGTTGATGTTTTCGCTCAAGCGAGTAATTGGTCGCTTGAGCGAATGATGCGAGGCCCAAATTCTTCTATAAATAGATAAGACACATTTTGAGATGCAATTTTAGGTTTTTGGAGAAGAGGTGTGACGACTGTTCTGTTCTTCATCAATTCTTCTCCATTTGGATGATTATAATGACCACTATGAGTGGCTAACTTCATTCTCTTAGGATTGGGTGCACTTTCTTTGAACTCTTTTGTATCTTGGTGATATTTTGAGATATTAATCTATGTTCTTGATGTTGTTATTCTTATCCTTTGTGCCTTTGAATGTTTAATCTTGATGTTTGGGATATGATTGGAAAATATTTCTTGATCCCTAGATCATGGTAAGAATATTTGTTACGTTAATTGTCAAGAATGGAATGAATCACTACTAGAAAAATGTCAAATAGTAACTGAAATCAGTGACCGAAAAATTTAGTTACTATCAGTGACTGAGTCAGTAAACAAATTATTATTTTTTAGTTTAGTAACTGAAATAGTAAGTGAATTTTCCGTCACATAAAATCAGTTACTATTTCAATCACTTTTGAAAGCAATGAGGGGGAGATTGATGATAATGTGAAATATGTCCCTACATTCATAAGAGATGATTTTGATGATGATTCAAGTCAACAACATTCAAGAATCATGTAAGTCCAAGATATGATTTTGATAAAGATTTAATTCAACATTCAATAATTCCAAGATGATTCCTGAAGACTAGATAGAGTCTTAGAATGCTGGATATGAAGGCACAAGTTGATGAAGTAATATTATGCATAAGCCTCCAAAACACAAGTGTGATAAAATTTGGTAACATGATATTTTTTACTGTCATAATCAATTATGATGCATCAGAAATGGAAAAACATTTTTCTCTATCATAATTGATTATGCTGGTAACATAATTAATTATGGCTGTTCAAATTTGAAAAATATATCCGTTTTGAAGAATAAATATTTTTTTAATACATCTTGGTTTTTCTCTATGAAATTATTAATGACCAACGACTATTTTTTTATGCTTTTTTCCTATTTAAATGAGTTTTGATGAAAAATAAAAAATATACAATTACAGAATTCAAAAATACAATTTACATTCAATCAGTTTTGAGAAAAGAATTTTGAGCAAGACAACAGAGATATTTTACATGTTTTGAGAAAACCCTCTTCTCCATTTCCATAGAGATATTTTACCAAAACCCTCTTCTCCATTGCCTACTGTACTTTCATTGTTAATCACACTTGTTCTTAGAGGTTGACATTCTATAGGCTTCTACAATTTGTTGTCTCCATTACCCAAGTGTGACTGTTCTTATTTTTTACCTTCATCCTTTGTGGGCTTAAGTGCTTGATTGTTAAATTCCTTATTTAGGGTTTAAGTAGTCATTGTCATTCTGTTATGTTTTTTTAGGGTTTCCTATGTAAAAATTGTTCATCCATTCGATTTGTTCAGGGAGGTGTTTTCATCCTTTGATTTGTTCAGAGGATGTGTTCATCCCTAGTGGGATTCTAGGGAGGTGTTCATCCTTAGTGGGATTCTAAGGAGGTGTGTTCATCATTTGATTTGTTTAGAGGAGGTGTTCATCCCTAGTGGGATTCTAGGGAGGTGTTCATCCTTAGTAGGTTTCTAAGGAGGTGATTGTCTTTTGAATTAGTTTGCTTTTTGCTGAGTTGATTGTAATTTGTGAATTGAATTTAAAAGATAGTGAATTGGGTCACTCTTGTGTTAAGAGTTGATTGGGAACTGGATGTAGGGTTGACTATACCTGAACCAGTATAAATCACTGTGTGCTCTTCTCTTTCCCTTATCTCTTTTATACGGCATTACTCTCCTTACGCCCCTTATTTTTATCTCTATCTTTCTCTATCTTGTTGATATTTTATCTCTCTGATTATATTGCTTCCGCATTATCTTTGTTCAATTTGATAATTAAAATTGAATTAATAAATATTGGACATCTTAAAATAAATTTTAAATTTGGCATGTATTTTAATTTGTGCATCTATTCACCTCCTTCTAGATGCCATTTGTCTAACAACTTCATTATTTAATTTATTTTTTTAATTAATCTACATTTAATTTATGTAATTATTTTTGTTTTTCAATTATCCGTGGGAAATTTTCATTTTTTTCGTGCTATAGGATCTGACTTAGGTCCGAAATTTTCTTCATCTTCTTCGCGTCCCAAATTTTCTTCATCTTCTTTGCGCATTAACCACACTTGTTCGAGCTTAACCTAGACCCTTCATCTCTCCATCCCCAAGCGAATTCAAACCTTAACCCAGCCTCAACCTCGACGAACTCGAGGCCCAAACCCAACTCCGACGACATCGAACCCTAATCTGAAGCCAAACCCCAATCGTCGTGCTGTCAACCACAACGCAAACCTAGCTGACCTCGAACCCTAACCCAAACCGTGACGACCTTGAATCCAAGTGACCTGCAACTATGGCGACATCAAACCCTAACCTAAGCCTCGGTGAACCTAACCCCAATGACCTTAGTTCCAACCAAAACCCACGAAACCTCGTACTAGAACCCTAACCTGATGACCTCAAATCCCATGCCAAAACTTCATGACCTCTAACCCAGGCATAGGACATCATGAACACAACCTCTATAAACATGGTAATTCTTATTCAACTATTTGAATTTCCTTATTCAATCTAATTTTACATGGTATGTTTTTTATATGTGTTGATGGATGCAGGGGTGGTGCTACGAAAGCAAATTTCTTATCTTGATTTACTAGATTACAAATTGGAAACTTCAGTAATAACTCCTTTAGGTTGGTATTACTGAATCTTTAAATATAATTAAGGCCACAACATTAAATTTACTGGATTACAAATTGGAAACTTGGGTAATAGCTCCTTTAGTATATGTCGTTGTTCCCTGTTTGCTCTATTCCCTGTTTGCTCGATGAGTTTTTGTTATCTTCTTTGATTTATGATTGGAATAATGATGAAAATGTGAAAATAGATATATTGGTTGGGCTAAGAGTTTGTAAGTAATCTGGTTTAGTGAAGTGTGTAAGAGGGTTTTCTCTAATACAGTCAAGACCACCATGCCAATATATACTAAATTACTAATGAATAGGACAATTAAAAAACACTTAAAGGTATATGTTTCAAGATTTCAACCAATCTTTAGATGACCTATGTTTAACTTCCTTTAAGAGTTTGTAAGTAATTTGGTTTAGTGAAGTGTGTAAGAGGGTTTTCTCTAATACGGTCAAGACCACCATGGCCATATATACTAAATTACTAATGAATAGGACAATTAAAAAAACACTTAAAGGTATATGTTTCAATATTTCAACCAATCTTTAGATGACCTATGTTTAACTTCCTTTAATTTAATAAAAATAGTGAAAAAATTTGGGTTGGATTCCTTTAGATTTTTTATCTCATGGAGTCGCATATTCCCAAGTAAGATATATATTCTTTATTTGAAAGTTACTTTGAGTTTCATATTCTCATATTCGTAAATAGTTATTGGAACTTCACAATGTTGAGTTATTTTCTGCAGAGGGAGAAGGAGTTGTTAATCCTTTGGTAAATTCATCAAATTCTTCAATTTTTGTTTTCTTTTGTCTTTCTATTTTTGTGTTGAAATCTAACTTTGACTAATATATAGGTGAAATAGTGAGTTAGATACCTCTTCCTTGCTAACTTGGTATTTTTATTTGGGCAGGCTTAAAACCGTTTGTGGCCCTCCTTCATTGCGACTTGCTAGAAGCTCTTAACTATGAGTATGGAGGGTTTCTTAGCTCTAAAATAGTGTAAGTTCATTTATTTTGAGACATGTCTTACCTTTTTCATGCCTTCTCCATACCCTGTCAGTGTCAATAATATTACCTATTTAAGAGTTTTGGTGTTTAAGGATATAATTATTTGAGTTCTTCCATACTGTGTTAATACCATATTGTCATACACATTTGCTATCAGATAATGTTAAACATGGTTAATAGTATTTAAGGGAATGTACCAAAGGATTATTGTTTGCGCAAGAAAAAGAAGTGGAGAGTGAAAGAAGAGATAGATGTGTATGGTGGTGAAAAGGAGGGAAAGAAAAGAGAACATTGTTATCTATAGGTCCATTTTAGCATACATACTTGTGTGCCATCAAAATTTCAAAGAATTCATTATAAAAGTTTGCTTTGAAGGTTCCTATATACTCTCTTCCCTACTTTACTACTTTTTAGATAGCATTGTTGTGCATTAATCATTAGGGTCATGTAGTCAATATTTTAATTTTTGCAATAAATAAATAAGGGTAAAAGCGCAATTTATAGTTATTATTTCTTCATATAAACAGTCCATCATAGGGAACCCGAAAGGGGCGTCGTAGGGAAGCTAATACCTTCCTTACACGTAACTAACTCCCTTACCCGACTCTGGTTGTAATGGCCAAAGTTGGTTTTTCTAAACCAATGCCTTCTTTTTTCTTCCTTTTCTAATGTTTTCGGTAAAAACATTGGTGGCGACTCCTCGAACCCTTCGAAAACCTCGCCTTTAGGTCTAGCCCAGTTATCGAACAACATAAAGGCATTGAACCATTTCTTTTAAAAATTGCGAGTTGAAAGAAACCATCGCGTCGCTCCGACCGCCTCTTTTGACGGTAGCGACAGATGACGACTTCACTAGGGAACCTAGAGAGTTGATTCCATTTAGTGATGGACTAATTTTAAGAAATAAAACTTAGAATTATGCCTTTACCCTTCCTTGTTTTATAATATGCTTTAATTGCTTGACTTTAATAACTGTTGTTTGTTTATTTTATGCAATTATTTGAAATACAAACTGTATATAAACCCTTGAACACAACTGTTCCCCCTATACCCGGGGGCAAGTGGGATATCCATAGGGAGTGGGTGGCATGGTATGATTTGCCGTAATGAGGGCCATGAGCCCACCGGTATGGTCGGAAACCACCACTCAAGGTGATAACCTTCCTCTTTTGGCCCAAAGACTGACTAAGGCCTTAGTGCCATGCATGGTTTGACGACTGGGAGAGTGGGGACCCTATAATGGGGGCACCTTGGGGACCTGGCCTTGGTGAGGAAATTTAGAACTACCATGAATATGCAAAAAGGTAAGTAGTCACACAGTCCGATAGAAGAGATAAAAGGTTATAAAAAACAAATAAAAATAAATAAAGTCAAATAAATCAAATAAAAAATAATAATAATAATGAATAAAATGATTTTTGACAAAGTCAAAATATTCATATTGCATCATGTCATAAGTGGAAAAACCAAGAGAGAAAATAAAAGGAAAGTACGCATAAACATCATTCTAATGAAAATCTCTCATGCATAAAACACATTCATGTTAGGGGGCATTAAATATGTCTAAGACAAAGACGAAAGAGGCCCCGAGCACATTTGTAATCATCCACAAGGAAGGGACAAATGTACTAAGGTATATGGTGACCTTTGTTATACTTGTCAAATCCATGACAGGGAAAGAACCATTGCACCAAAGTGGGTATGGCACTCTGCAAAGCGTAAGCTTTTAGGATGATGCCTAAGTCATTGTCTTAGAAGATGCTAATCCCACACATATCATTCATTTCTATTAATAAAATTCATTCTTGGGCATCTTATAAAGTGGCTGGTCCTCTTCCCATCTGAACCCGTGCACAGAAGGCTACAACTATGGAGCATCTGGAGGAACAAAATAGCAAACTTACCGCTGAGGTTAGTGCCCTTCGAGAGCAACTGGCGCAATTAATGGAGGTCATGCGCCAGCAAAACTTCAACAAAGGGGAAACTTATGGCGATCGCACCTCTCGCCATGAGGAGGAATAAGAAGAGGAGTTCTTCTTTGAACAAAAAGCCCCTGGGCAGTCTGATGCCAGGGCAATGAACATTCACACCCCTGAGGTGTCCAAGCAACAAATCTCTGCCTTGGAGGAAAGGCTAAAGGAAGTCGAGGGACATAATTTCGACGTCAAGGAGGCGGCAGACATGTGTCTGGTCAAGAACATCCAGTTCCCACCAAAATTCAAGGTCCCAGACTTCCCCAAATATGCTGGACTGACTTGCCCTAAGAATCATCTTACGATGTACTGTCGTAAGATGGTTGCACATGCTGAAAATGAGAAACTCCTGATCCACTGCTTCCAGGAGAGCTTGACTGACTCAGCCCTTAACTGGTACATGCAGTTGGAGAAAGGGCAAGTCCAAAGTTGGAAGCAGCTGGCAGATGCCTTCCTTCGTCGTTACCGATATAACATCGATATTACCCCCGATAGGTCAGATCTTAGGATGCTTAGCAAGAAGAACAGCGAGTCCTTCAAGGCATACGCCCAGAGGTGGAGGGAGATGGCTGCCCAAATAGAGCCCTCGCTGATGGACAAGGAGATGGTGGCCATGTTCATAGATTCATTGACATGAGCTTACTACGACAAGGCGATAGCTAGTACATCCAACCTTTTTTCGGACATAGTCACCGTAGGGGAGAGAATGGAACAAGGGTTAAGAAGCGGGAAGATAGCGCAATCTTCCCCTTCCGGCGTCTCATTCAGAAAGCCCTCCAGCAAAAAGAAGGAGGAGACTATGCATGTAATTAACCTCGCTACTCCTTCTTCCGCTCCGCAGACGGTTCGACAGCCGCGCAAAAAAGAAAGAAAATTCACCCCTATTTCAACCTCCTATGGGAAGTTGCTACCCTAGCTGCTAGAGGTCAAGCTCCTGGCCCGTGCCCCTCCCAAGAAGATAGAGCCTCCTTATCCCGAGTGGTACAAACCAAATGAGAAATGCGACTACCACTCGGATTCACCCAGGCATTCAACGGAGAACTGCTTGACCCTAAAATATAGGGTCCAAGAGTTAATCGATGTCGGGTGGATAACCTTCGACGCCTCCACCTCCGATGTAGATGCCAAACCTCTAACAAAGCCAGAGTGAAAGGAGGGAAGGATTGGGAGGATCAGCTCTCAGGGTTTCTTTTTCCATTTTCAAGCTTTTTCTTGTATTTTCCACGGTCCCCACCCGTGGCCGTGGGAACAGTGATTAAAAGGGCATGTAAATACACTTCCTTTTTTAATACATGAGGAATTTTTTTCATATTCATTCTCATTCTTTTCCCTCTTCTATTTATTATTCTTCCAAAAATAATTGAATAATAAAATCTATGACTAAAACATAACCTAAAAACAATCATGTTTGTGATTGATGAATCTCTGTGGGACCCAGAAGGCAAAGGCGAATGGGTCGAGTCCGTCAGTCAGCAGGGGACCATTTCCCCAGACATGTAGAGAATGCTAGAGAAAGAAACTCGCATCATATAGCCGCATCAAGAGGAGACAAAAACTATCAATTTGGGACAAGGTGATGATAAGAAAGAGATAAATATCGGCACCCAGATTGATAGTGACATCAGGGAGGGATTGATATAACTTCTAAAAGAATACGTGAATGTTTTCGCTTGGTCTTATCATGACATGCTCGGGCTCGATACAAGCATAGTGGAACATCGGTTTCCATTAAAAGAGGGATTTCGGCCCATGAAACTAAAGCTCAGGAGAATCAAGCCGGATTGGTCCTTAATGATCAAGGAGGAAGTGCAAAGACAACTAGACGCCAACTTCCTAATAGGGTCCAAATACCCCGAATGGCTAGCAAACATAGTCCCGTCATCAAGAAAAGCGGTAAAATCAGAGTATGTGTGAACTATAGGGACCTAAATCGAGCAAGTCCAAAGGATGGCTTCCCCCTACCACACATTGACACATTAGTTGATCACACCGCTACAAACACGCTTTATTCCTTCATGGACGGATATGCGGGGTGTAAACAAATCAAGTTGTCCATCGAAGAAAGGGAAAAAACCTCCTTCATCATGTCGTGGGGTACCTTTTTCTACAGGGTAATGCCTTTTGGGCTCAAAAATGCAGGGGCTACCTATCAGAGGGATATGGTCACATTATTCCATAACATGATCCACAAAGAAATAGAAGTATACGTGGATGACATAATTGCCAAGTCCAGAAACAAGGTGGACCATATTCAATATCTTAAGAAGTTGTTTGATCAACTTGAAAGTGTCATCTTAAACTGAACCCAACAAAATGTACTTTCGGAGTACGATCAGGAAAACTCCTAGGGTTCATCGTCAGCCAAAAGGGAATCGAGGTAGACCCTGACAAAACAAAGACAATTCTGGAAATGCCCCCACCAAGAACAGAAAAAGAGGTCAGAGGATTTTTGAGCCGAATAAACTATATTGCTAGGTTCATCGCACAGTTGACAGGCAAATGTATACCCATCTTCATGTTGTTGCATAAAAACCAGCCAACGGTGTGGAATGAAGAATGTCAACAAGCGTTCGATAAGATAAAGATATGCTTAACCAATCCACCATTATTGGTGCCACCCGTTGAAGGAAAACCTCTGATCTTATATCTATTAATACTTGAAGAGTCCATGGGATGTGTGCTCGGTCAGCAAGATGAAACAGGGAAAAAGGAGCGAGGCATATATTATCTCAGCAAAAAGTTCCTAGACTATGAGACTCGTTATACGCCATTCAAAAAAACATGTTGTACATTGGTGTGGGCAACTCAACGTCTCCGACAATACATGACTCGACACACAACATGGTTAGTCTCCAAAATGGACCCAATCAAGTACCTCTTCGAGAAGCCCATCTTGATCGGAAGGATAGCTAGGTGGCAAGTGCTCCTCTCAGAATTTGATATGATTCATGTCACCCAGAAAGCTATTAAAGGTAGTCCCCTAGCGGACTATCTAGCACATGGATCGACGAACGAGTACAAATCCCTGCAAGAAAACTTTCCCGATGAACATATCATGCACATTGCACACGAAGTGACCAAAGAAGATGCATGGACTATGTTTTTCGATGGAGCCTCAAACATGTTTGGACATGGGATCGGAGCCATTTTGATATCCCCATAAAAGAAATATATCTCGGTAACGACCAGGTTAAACTTTGACTATACAAATAATATGGCCGAATACGAAGCCCACAATTGGGAATCTAAGCAGTTCTAGATCATGGGGTGACCAGACTCAGAGTTTTCGGTGATTAATCCCTTGTCATATATCAACTCAAGGGTGACTGGGAAACCCAAAATTCAAAATTAATCCCATACCTAGATCATATTCGCGATTTGATTTCGAGGTTGGAAAGCGTCACTTTCAAATATATCCCTCGGGAAGACAATCAATTTGCAGACGCCCTCACTACTTTATCATCCATGTTCTCTTTAGACCAAGAGCATGAGATGTCGACTATACAAATCAAGTTGCATGACAAACAAGCTTTTTGCATGACAGTAAATAGTGAGCAAGACAGAAACCCTTGGTATCATGACATTAAACGATACCTCACGAAGGGTGAATATCCCGAAGGAATCAGTGATAATGACAAAAGGACAATCTAGAAGAGGGCCACAGGGTTTGCACTGATTAGAGAAACCCTTTATAAAAATAATTTTGACTCCACTATGTTAAGGTGTGTGGATCATGAAGAGGCTCAAACCCTGATAAAGGAGATTCATAAAGGAGCTTTTGGGACCCACGCACCTGGGCATGTCATGGTAAAGAAGATCCTAAGGGCAGGGTATTTCTGGTCCATAATGGAAGGCGAATGTCACCAATATGCTAAAAGATGTCACAAGGGCCAAGTTTATGTCGATAATGTTCACGTTCCGCCTGCACCTCTCAACACCCTAGCTACACCATGGCCATTCTCCATGTGGGGCATGGACGTCATCGGACCCATCGAGTCCAAAGCATCTAATGGTCACCGTTTTGTCTTGATGGGCATTGACTATTTTACCAAATGGGTAGAGGCGGCATCATACACAGACGTGCATAGAAAAGTGGTTACCACCTTCATCAAGAGGAATATTCTATGTCGGTATGGTATCCCTCATCGGCTCATTACTGACAATGGGACCAATCTAAATAACAAGATGATGGAAGAATTATGCCGAGATTTCACAATTCAACATCATAATTCATCTCCATACTGACCCAAAATGAACGGTGTAGTGGAGCCATCCAACAAAAACATCAAAAAGATCATCCAAAAGATGGTGATAACATGCAAGGATTGACACGAAATGCTACCCTTCGCCCTGTACGAATATCGGTCTTCCGTATGGACCTCCACCAGAGTCACTCCGTTCTCCCTAGTATACGGCATGGAGGTTGTATTGCCAGTAGAAGTCGAAATACCCTCCCTAAGAGTCATTATGGAAGCAAAGCTAACCAAAGCAGAATGGGTCCAGAATCGGTACGACTAGCTTAACCTAATCGAAGAAAAATGGTTGGACGCCATATGTCAAGGGCAAGCCTATCAAAAGAAGATCAAGAAGGCCTACAATAAGAAAATTAGTCCCCGCACTTTTCAAGAAGGGGATTTAGTAATAAAGAAACTACTTTCCGCCCAGAAGGAAAAAATTGGAAAATGGGCAGCAAACTATGAAGGACCCTTTGTGGTCAAGCGAGCTTTCTCAGGAGGAGCCCTTATCCTCACTAACATAGACGGAGAAGAGCTTCGGTACCCAGTCAACTCAGACGCAGTAAAGAAATATTACACTTGAAGACATTGCTCATGACCCGTCAGGATAAAAACTCGTAAAGAGCATCCTGGGAAAAATATAGGGTCCATATTCCTTGCTAAGACACATCCTAGCCAAAAATTAGAGGTTCATAAAAAAAAAGTGAGAGGAATGATTACCTTAGCCGAAAATCGCAAGGCAACTAAGGTAATGTCCTTCCAGAAGCAAGTAGGCTTTGCATAGTCTTCACTCTAGGCTCGAGCATCTCAACTATGAAAGTGATGAAGATCTCATTGAAATACTTTGGCAAAGATCTCATTGATTTGATGAAGTCAAAGATGAAGTCAAAAACAACTTTGCAGTGGACAAAAGTCACTAAGATAAAAGAGTAGAAGAATTAGTGTGTCTTCAACTATGCTTAGGTATAATCATTTTATCTTTTCTGCTGCATGAGGTTTCTTCACTTAAAAGATTTTGCAAAATGCCTCTAAAAATGTTTTTAACAATTAAAAACAAAGTATTTTGACAAAAGCTTTCTTAAACAAGTTTTTAACTGATACAACTTTGATAGAACCGATTAAAATTACTTAGAATGTTCAAAGAAGAGTTTTTACAGTATTTTAATCGATACAACTTGATTTTAATCGGTTAAAACCACTTGGAGTTCAGGATGATCGATCAGAATACAATTATGACCGATCAGAATCAGATATGATCGATCAGAATTGAATTATGACCGATCAGAATCAGTTATGATCGATCAGAATTGAGTTATGACCGATCAGAACTTTTTCAATCGATTAAAACACGTTTCAATCGATTAAAACACGTTTCAATCGATTAAAACAACTTAGAAAATTTCTACACAGCATTTTAATCGATTAAAACTTATTTTTATCAGTTAAAATAACTTGAAAAGTTTTACAAGAAAGTTTTGCAGTATTTCAATTGATTGAATCGCGAAACAATCGATTAAATCAACTTAGAAGATTTTTTGTAAAGTGTTTTAATTGATACAAACGTTGTCGTATCAATTAAAACAAATATGTTAAAGAATCAAGAACGTATTAATGGATTAAAAGAAGTTTTAACAGATTAAAACTGCACTTTTAACAGATTAAAAGAATCTTTTAACAGATTAATTAATACAGCTGTTTTGAAAATCTTCTATAAAAATAGAGTTGCTTGAACTTTTTTAAAAAACATTGAACATCAGTTTTTATACATCCTTGAGCAAATAATCAAGCAAACTTTAGCACTCTTTTCAAGAAAGATTCGCGTCAATTTTTGAGAAGTTCTTTGAAAATCTTTCTTGAGGCAACTTGATTTCTTTTGAAGAAGAAACACTTACAGCAGAATTGCATAAACTGGTTTGAGCATTCTAGTTTCTTCTTTTTCATTTCTTTACATTCTTTTTGTATTGTTTGGTGCCTGGAATTTGGGCACTGGTTTCTCTGCAGCTGGAATTTGGTTGTAGAGGTTGTCAAGAACTGGAATTTGGTTCTTGGTAAAAGGTTAGGTGTTGGTGCCTGAAATTTGGGCACTGGTTTCTCTGCAGCTGGAATTTGGTTGTAGAGGTTATCAAGAAATGGAATTTGGTTCTTGGTGAGAGGTTAAGTGTAGGAACTGAAATTTGGTTCTTGTGGTAGATTAAGTGTAAGATTGTAAATCTGTAAAACATTTGATCTAGTGGAACCCAGCTGGAATTTGGCTGGAGACTGGACGTAGCCCTGATTTTGGGTGAACCAGTATAAAACACCAGTGATATCTTTCTTAACCTTTCTCTATTTTTATTTTGTCGCTGCATTTATATTGATTGATTTCTTTGTAATTCAAGAACAGATCTGGAATCTTAATTTTTGAATTAGATAATCTGTTATTTGCGAAAAACTTTCAAAGATCAATTCACCCCCCCCCCCTCTTGATCTCAGCCTACTTTTCTAACAAACTAAAGCGACTAGGAGAAACAGAGAGAGAGATGTTAGGGACATGATTGTTATAACTTATACAATGTAGCCAACCTTGGCCAGCCATGCTTCTAAATCCCTTTGTAAATCCTTCTGTAAAAATGAACCATTTGCTTATATCAATAAAGTTGTCTTTTACTCCTTTTCTCTTGACCAATTTATGAAAATTCCTCTATATTAATGAAACATGAAGATGCATAAAGAACCAATACAAGAAAACATAAGAAAAGGAAAGGAAAAAATAAAGATAATGATGCCTGCTAGGAGATTCTTAGGCAAAAATTAGGGCAGCCTGATAGATTGAAAACCCGCAAAAGGCGGTCTAGGCAAAAGTTAAGGCACTCATAAAAAGGAAAAAGCCTGCTAAGATATCCTAGGCAAAAATTAAGGCAGCCCGCTAGATCGAAAACCCCGCAAAGGACGGTCTAGGCAAAAGTTAAGGCACTCATTAAGGCAGCCCGCATCATATATTTATTGCATTCTGATATTGTGCTTAATACATTCAAAGGGAAGATAAATTATTCATTTTACATTGTCTATCTATCTATTAGAATAATTAGAAGCAATAATGCTCTAGTTTGTGCAGTAGGTGAGTTTGGTGAGTTGGTTTGGTATTTTAGCTAAGAAGAATAAATGTTCACCAGGATTGGACTCAGTACAAGAGCTGTCAAGCATGCATTTGATAACTTTGTTCTTGTTGAAATTGTCATTATCAAGATTTCTGGCATGTGACTTAAAGAAGATCCAATATCTAGCTTTTGTGTTTACTTTTTGATACTTGCAAAAAAAGGTTATTGCATGTTTTCTGCAACCAAAGGTTTGAAAAAGAATAGCATGATCAATTTCATCCATCAGCTTGTCTCTCCATATATTGGCTATGTTCTTTCTAATATATTGACGTTGTTCAAGAATGACATATTGTGTTTTTTTTTTAATATAGGCGACTTTTCTTGTTGGGCTGCAATTTAGAAACTTCAATAGCAATATCTTCATACTACTGGGCAATTTTCGTGGCAGAGGTATAACTTCTAGCAAGACCTATAAATTTAGTGTTAGAGATTTTAATGTAATTATGTTGTGGATAATTATATGGTATATTATTTATTAAAATAAGTCCTTTGTTGGCATATGATAGAACATGGATGTTCGTAAAAATCATAATTGGATGTATAATAGACTTTTACCTGGTCGAAAGGGGTATACTGATGCATTTTTAAATGGTGTGACTGAATTTGTGTCATTTTCTCTTCAACATGCAAACATGTCAACTGGAAAAATTAGATGTCCATGTAGTAAATTCAAAAATAAGAACTTTTTAGATTCTGAAGAATTTCAAGTCCATCTTTATCGTCGGGGATTTATATCTGCATATTGGTATTGGACATGTCATGGAGAAATGGATCCAAATATGTGTGATGTGAATAATATGTATCCAAATTCATCTAATAATGCATACGAGGTTGATAGAGAAGACTTTGACAACATGATTCATGATGCTTTAGGTGCAGAGTTTGTGAGTCATTTTGATGAAGAAAATAAGCAGTTTCCAAATACTGAAGCAAGGAAGTTTTATGATTTATTACATGCTTTACAAAAACCATTGTGGCCAGGATGTACTAATCACACTGAATTATCTGTTGTTGTTAGATTGTTGACAATTAAATCAAAGGGAAACATGTCCCAACGATGTTTTAATCAAACATTGACTCTCTTGAAAGAGACACATCCTGTAGATAATTTTATCCAAGAAGATTACTATAGAACCTTAAAATTGGTTTCAAAACTTGGTTTATTAGTAGAAAAAATTGATTGTTGTGTTGATGGGTGTATGTTGTTCTACTCAGATGAAGATAAACAACTATCTACAAGTAAGTTTTGTCAAAAACCTCATTATAAGACAAAAAAAGTGGGTAGAGGTAAATATAAAAGTGTCCCTATGAAGAGAATGCATTATTTACCTTTCATTCCTAGGCTTAAGAGATTACATGTGTCGTTGCCGTCAGAAGAGGCGGTCGGAGCGACGCAATGGTTTTGAATGACTTGCATTTTTTAAAAGAAGTGGTTCAACGCCTTTAGGTTGTCCGATAACTGAGTTGGGCCTAAAGGTGAGGTTTTCAAAAAGGTTCGAGGAGTCATCATCAGTGTTTTAACCTTAAACACTGAAAAGGGTAAAAAAAGAAGAAGGCAGTGGTTTTAGAAAAAACCAACTTTGGCCATTACAACCAGAGTCGGGTAAGGGAGTTAGTTGAAAGTAATGAAGATCTTATTTACTTTGGCAAAGATCTTGTTGATTTGATGAAGTCAAAATGAAGTCAAAGGCAACTCGTGGCGATCAAAGGTCACTTAAGATAAAAGAGAAGAGGATTAGTATGTCTGCAGCTTCTGTTTAGGTATAATCATTTTTATCTTTTCTGCTGCATGAGGTTTCTTCACTTAAAAAGATTTTGCAATTGCCTCTAAAAAATGTTTTAACCGTTAAAAACAAAACATTTTGACAAAAGGATTTTTAATCAACTATTTTAACTGATAGTATATGTGGTTTATCAACTAAAATGTTCTTCACACTTCTATAACAGGTTTTCAACTGATATAATTTCGAAATAACCGATTGTTTTCATTAAAGAACGTTTTGAAAACCTTCTGTCAGTATTTTAACTGATACAGCTTCGAAATAACCGATTAAAATCACTTAAAATGTTCAGAGAAGTGTTTTGGCAGTATTTTAATCGATACAACTTCGTTTTAATCGATTAATTTCATTTGGTATATTGTATGACCGATCAGAATGTGATTATGACCGATCAGAATCAGATATGATCGATCAAAATTTAGTTATGACCGATCAGAATTATTTCAATCGATTAAATTACGTTTCAATCGATTAAATCAACTTAAGAAAATTTATACTACGCGTTTTAATCGATTAATACGATCTTTTATCAGTTAAAATCACTTGAAAAAGTTTATAAGAATATCTTGCAGTATTTTAATCGATTGAAACACGAAACAATCGATTAAAACAAATTAGAAGATTTTTTACAAAGAGTTTTAATTGATATAAACGTTGTCGTATCAGTTAAAACAAATCTGGAAAATAATCAAGAACGTTTTAATGGATTAAAAGATTATTTTAACAGATTAATTAAACCAGCAGTTTTGAAAATCTTCTATATAAACAGACTTGCTTGATCATTTTAAAATATCTCTGATACACATCTTTTTGCAATCAATCAAGCAATCAAAAGTACTACTTTCAAGAAAGAATCACACTAGTTTTTGTGAAGTTCATCAAAGTTCTTTCTTGAGGCAAATTGCATTCTTTTGGAGAAGAAACACATATTGCAGAACTACATAAAACTGGTTTGAGCGTTTTAGTTTCTTCTATTTGTTTCTTTACATTCTTTTCTGTATTGTTGGTGCCTGGAATTGTGGGCACTGGTTTCTCTGCAGCTGGAATTTGGTTGTAGATGTTGTCAAGAACTGGAATTTGGTTCTTGGTGAAAGGCTAGGTGCAGGAACTGGAATTGTGGTTCTTGTGGTAGATTGAGTGTAAGGTTAAGGTTGTAATCTGTAAAACATTCAATCTAGTGGAACCCAGCTAGAATTTGGCTGGAGACTGGACGTAGCCCTGGGATTGGGTGAACCAGTATAAACCTTGGTGATATCTGTCTAAACCTTTCTCTTCTTTAATTTTGTAACTGCATTTATTTTTTGATTGCTTGCTGTGTGATTCAAGAAAAAATCTGAAATCTTAATATTTGAAATAGATAATCTGTTAATCAAGAAAATCTTTCAAAGATCAATTCACCCCCCCTCTTGATCTCAGCCTCTTTTTTCTAACAATTGGTATCAAGAGCAAAGTTCTTGAGAGTTATTCAAGTTTTTCGATCCATGGCTGGAAATAAATTTTCTGAGGGTGCTTGTATTGATAGACCTCCACTGTTTTGTGGAACAGATTATCCATTTTGGAAAATTAGGATGAAGATCTTTATTGAATCTGTTAGTATAAATGTTTGGAATAGCATTGAACAAGAAACTGATATTTTTAATCAAGATTGGTGTAGCTTAAATGATCGTGAAAAGAAATTAATCCAAGATGATTGTATTGCCAAAAATATCATCATATCTCGCACTTAACGAAACAATTTTTTCAGGATAGCACATTGTCAAACTGCTGCACAAATGTGGAAAACCCTTAAAATGGCCTATGAAGAAACTACAGAGACATGCTTAATGGTCAATTCGGATTCTCCAATAACCAGTGTAAGTTCTGACTCAACAACTACTCTGAACTATAGTTCTTTACAAGATGCCTTTTATGAAATGCATGTTGTAGCCAAAAGATTAGAAACTGAAAACAAAAGATTAAAAAGTATGAATAATCTATTAGAAAACAAGATCACTCTTCTTGAAAAGAAAATAGTTGATGAAGAAATCAAAAATGAAAATTTGGATATAGGTAATAACTTTGATTGCATGTGTAATGTTAAAGATTGTAAAAATTGTCCTGAGTTGCAAGAGAAAGTAACATATTTAATAAATACTGCATCTAAACTAGCAAAAGGAAAGACTAGTCTTGATATGATACTTGACTCTCAAAAATTAGTTATTAACCGTGGTGGAATAGGTTTTACACCTCTCATTGGAAAGAAAACTAGAGAACTTTAAAACTATTTTGCATATAGTAAATCTGTGTCATCTCCATTTGTTAAATGTTTTTACTGCATGAAGAAAGGTCATTCTGTGAAATATTGCAGAACTAAGAAATATGCTATTCCTAGAGGTAGAATGAAATGGATTCCCAAAAATTCATTTTATATAACATAATTGGACCCAGTAATTAAAAAAAAGGGGTACCAGAAATATGCCTAATCTGTTTTGCAGGAACAAATTCTGGAAGTCCCTTGGTGTTCAAAACAGCAAATCAGGTTCTGGTTTCATAAACTGAATGTTTTAATTGATATAAAACAGTATTAATCGATTAAAATAACTTACAGAGAATACCAAAAAATTTGTCCGTACAGTTTTAATCGATTGAAATACGAATTAATCGATTAAAATGTTCTCAGGATTTGAGTTTAGCTGTTTTAATCAATTAAAAAGGATTTATATCAACTAAAAACACTAAGATATCAAATTTAATCGATTCTTTTTCGTTTTAATCGATTAAAATTCTGTTATCACTTTATTAATTTCATCCAATACAAGATTAATCGATTCCTTTATGAATTAATCGATTATTTCACTGTAGCATTTTTAAACCTAGTATTAAAAATTAAATTAATAGGTTAATTAGTTGATTAATCGATTAATTTGTTCCTGAAAATTATTTTTACATCATCCAATTGAAAATTGGTAAGCAAATCAAGAGCCAAAATCCCAAGTTTTTGTGGTAATCAAAATCTGCATAATTCTTTTTAATATTCTTTGACCAAGTCAAACATCTTCCCAAGAACAGTTTAGCTGATGCACCCACTATCCAGAAATCTGTGCCTCTCGTCTTTGGTCAAGGGGACATATACAATTAAAGCCGATTTTGCAGGTTCTGTCAAAATTTAACCGCAATTCACGAAAATTGACATCTGTGAATCTTCACTTTGCTCACTTGTAGCTCATTGTTCTCATTCTTCTCTTTCTGGTTCAAATTGCTTCTCTCTTCTTTTCTTGTACTCACGTCTCAAAAACCCTCTCTAAACTATACAACAAGATGCTGAGGAGATTAAAGTCAAGAAAGAAGCAAAAAGGGGAATCTTCCTCTGCTGCTAATCCTGGTGGTCATCTCGGAAGCATGGTTTAATGGTGATATTGGAAAAATGAACACCTTCATTTCTGAAGTTCGATCGAAATAGATTGTTATTCCAAAATTTATCAAATACAAATGGCTTGATGAAGAGGGATTTACTAGTCTCGAGAAGAAAGCTAAAAAGTCAAAAGCTAAAAACCTTCATGGAGTTTACTCGGGAACATACAGACTGATCCGGTTCGGGTGTTTTATTCAAATTTGA
>OY731406.1:34010693-34329283 GCA_963425845.1 Sphenostylis stenocarpa | reverse complement strand
CCTTCATTTATTTATGCAAGGGGCTGGTCCAATTTTCCAGCCCTTGTCTTTATTCGTTTCTAGTTTCATTCCATCTCTTTCTCCCTCCATAATCCTTGGAAATGAACCTTCACATCTAGATAGGCAACTATCTTAATGTCCAGTGGGAATTTTCCTTGGGTTTGCTTACTTTATTGCTTAAAATTCTGCACCTTATCTTCTTACAATTCTGCACCTTACTTTATTTTTACATAAGGTCCCCAAGGTGCCCCCATTATAGGGACCTCTCAATCTCTCAGTCCTCGGGTCATGCACGGAACTCCGTGTCGACATCCTTAGACTAAAAGAAGAGAGTTATCACCTTGAGTTGGTGGTTTCCGACAACGGTTGTAGCCCCGTGTGCCAACAAGTCGGTCGTATCTGCCACCCACTCCCTATAGGTATTCACTCTTGCCCCCGGGTATAGAGGGACTGTTGTGTGCAAGGGTTTTTGTGTGCAGTTTATATTTCAGACAATTTTGCAGAAGTAATCATACAGCAGTTATTAAAGCCATACAATAAAAATATAGAAAAGGGTAAAGGCGTAATTTCAAATCTTTACTTAGTTAGAATTTATCTGTCACTAAATGGGATCAACTCTCTAGCTTCCCCAGTGGAGTCGCCATCTGTCGCCGCCGTCCGTTTCGACATCCTGGGACGTCTCGAACGTTAATGCGAGCGGTCGCGAAAAGATGGTTGAGACTCGCGTTTTTTGTTAAAAATATGTTCATTGCTTCCAAGGCGCTCAACGCTGAACTATCCTCTAATAGAAGCAAGGTTTTCGAAAAGGGTTCTTTTGGAGTCGCCACCAATGTTTTAACCATAAACATTGGAAAAGGAGAAAAAGGCATTGATTTTAATAAAAACCAAACTTGGCCATTATAACCAGAGTTGGGTAAGGGAGTTAGTTACGTGTGGGGAAGGTATTAGCACCCCACAACGCCCCTTTCGGGTTCCCTATGACGGATTAATTCATTTAAGTAAAGATTACAAGAAATTACGCTATTACCCTATTTTATTCGTACAGTATTTAAATATGGCTATCTACATGGTTTATCTACATTGCATACAGAAAGCAGTAAATAAAGCAGTAAAAGGGAAGAGATTTGAGAAGAACCTCCGAAGCAAGCTTTATATTATAAGTCTTTTACACAGAGGACGCTTTGCGGCAATCCTTCACTCTACAACGACTCTCCTCTCGAATAGACTTGACTCGACTAAAATTTTCTAGAAGAATCGAATGCCGGAATACAAATTCCTTAACTGATTGTTACCTATTAAAGGCAATCAGAGAGATCATTCGAAGGAGGGAGAGGAGAAGACAAGTCTTGGAGTTGTCTGGGGTGTGGAGAATGACAAATGAGGCTCCTATTTATAGATTTCGCTGCCTGGAAATCTGGGACGGCCGTCTAGGTTGGGACGGCCGTCCCAACTGCGCGTTTTGCACTAGGCCAAGCTGGGGGGAGAGTGGGACGGCCAGTTTGGGTTGGGATGGCCATCCCACTTGAATTTTGGGGCTTGGGACGTGCGTCCCGAAGGTGAGACGTGCGTCTCACTTGTCTTTTGATGTTTGGGACGGCTGTCCAAGTTTGGGACGGTTGTCCCAACCTATCTTGGCCTGTTTTCGCGTTCTGGGACCCCCGGGAAGCTTTCCTTTCCTTTTTCGGACGTAGATTGATGCCGATAGATGTCCGTTGAAGCTTTATCTTCATATAGGTAGTCTTCTTGGCCTTTATTAAGATTCTGGACGAGCTTTTATCTTCGTGTAGGAAGTCTCCTTAGTCTTTATTGTGTGGATGGGTGAACCCCGTCTTGTTGCGGGAGGTCTTTCTCGGTTTTTGATATGAAGCCGGGTGAACTTTATTTTCGTGTGAAGTTTCCCTAGCCTTTATTTTGAGAGGCCGGGCAAAATTAGGGGTCTACACCAAGGTTTCACACCGGCGCATGAGCTAGAGCAGTAAGTCGCCACCATAGCCAAAGGATCAGCTACCGCAAGAAGGGGCATCCAGAGGCACCAAACCAGACGAGGGTTCGTACTCGTCAACCCAGGGGTCAGCTACCGCGTCGAAGGAGCATCCCAAGGTTTCACACTGGCGCATGAGCTAGAGCAGTAAGCCGCCACAATGGCCAAAGGATCAGCTACCGCAAGATGGAGCATCCGGAGGCTTAACACCAAATGGGGGTGTGTACTCATCAGGCCTTACAAAAGGGGGCTTACCAGACGGGGGTTCATACTCGTCAAACACCAGATGGGGGTGTATACTCATCAGGCCTTACAAAAGGGGGCTTACCGGGCGAGGGTTCATACTTGTCAAACCAAATGGGGGTTCGTACTCATCAGCCGAAGGGGTCAGCTACCGTCAGAAGGAGCATCCCAGAAGCGCACAACATTTCCCCAGAGGATCATCCACCGCAAAGACGGAACATCTAAAGGGCAATCGGGCAAGAGGGGCAACTCCTTTACCCTCTAGTCGATCACCTTGGCACAAAAGGCCGGCAATCGACTGGTCGGGTAAAGGGGGGGCAGCTGTAGACCCCAAATCTTGCCCGGCCTCCAAATAAAGAGAAGAAGACCTCCTATTTGAAGATGGACGAACCCTAACAAGCCACTAGGAGAGACTATTAGGCCCCATACTAGGATAGGAGGGGTTTTTGTACAAAAAATAAGTTTTCTCGCCTTTTTGGGACGAGACCGCCGTCTCAAAATCTAGACCGCCGTCTCGCCTCAGGCAAGTGGCGAGACCGCCGTCTCTACCTGCAAATGGCGAGATGGCGGTCTCGCTTTCCCAGATGGCAGTCTCGCCACCTGCGCAGGATGAGACGGCGGTCTCGTTTGGCGAGACGACGGTCTCGCCACCTACGCAGGACGAGACGGCGGTCTCGACCCTGTCAGACGAGAACGGCGGTCTCGCCACTGCCAGGCACGAAAACCTATAAATAGGGGCCTCCCCCCCCCTCATTTCCACACACCACACAGCTTTTTGCTCTCCCTTTTCTCTAAAACTTCTCTCTAGAATCCCTCCAACGCATTTCCGGAGCTTCTGAGTGCTTTTGTGAGCGTTTTTTTCGACGTCTAGAAGAGTTTCCAGCGTCATGTAGAGTGAAGGGCTGCCAAAAAGCACCCATTTGTTTTAAAGAAATAAAAAGAAAAGCTTGCTTCAGAGGTTTAGATTCTTCCTCTCTACTTTTATCGCTTTAAATTTAAATTATGCAATAGATTAGGGCCATGTAGTCATAATTTTTAATTCCGCAAAATAAAAAGGGCAAAAACGTATTTTTCCGGTTTATTTATTAACAAAATAGCTGGCCTATCATAGGGAACCCAAAAGGGGTATAGTAAAGGAACTAACACTTCCTTTACACGTAACTAACTCCCTTACCCAACTCTGGTTCTAATGACCAAAGTTGGTTTTCGAAAACCAACGCCTTTTAAAACCCCTTTTCCGATGTTTCCGGTAAAAACATCGGTAGCGACTCCACAGAACCCCTCAAAATTAGTCCTTGGGTTAGCCCGGTTATCGGACAACCCAAGGACGACCTTTCGAAAACCTCGCCCCTAGGTTAGCCTGGTTATCGAACAACCTAAAGGCATTGTAACCACCCATAAAAAAACGCAAAAAACAAAAAGGGTCGAAACCATCGTGTCGCTCCGACCGCCTCGTTTTGACGGCGGCGACAGAGGTCATACTCGCAAAAGAGGTCGAGATACCTTCCTTGACGAGGTCGCAAAAGAGGTCAAGAAAACGGAGTAAATTGTCAATAATGAAGCAGAATAAGAGCTTCCAAAGCCAAAGTTTCAACCATCATCCTTCTACCCAATAAAAAGAAGGCACAGTCATTAGAACAGAAAAGCCGATGGAAAGACTTAGTCATCCCCAAGCATATCTTTTCCTACTCCAGAGGCAAAACAAAAAATCACCTCACGGTTCATCGCCACCACATGAGTCATCAAACACGCTAATTCAGTGTGTCATCCACATCCCCCAATGGAGAATAAAGGCTTCAAGAGCCCCATCATCATCAATAGTCAAAAGAGTCCAACCTCCAGGGTCCACCAAAAAGAAGAAAAAGTCTGCGTGCATAAAAGAAACTAAAAAGTAAAAAGGCACACGCACTATCCCCACAAAGAAGCCAAATTTCAAAATCACAAAAAAAAAATAGATAAAATCGCAGAAAAAGGCAAAATTGAAATCCTAATCAATCCCAAGTGGGTCACCTTAGAATAAAGCATCCAAAAGAAGGAATCAAAAATTCCATTCCCCCCAACGGAATAAGAGCATCACAGAAGCGAACTAGCACCGATATCAATCAAGGAGCCAAGACTCCATCCCCCAGGGGGCAAACCAAAATCAGATCCCCAGGAAGGCAATCAATCCCCAGTGAATCATCAAAAAGAGAAAATATCATCCCCAATGAGCCTACTATAAAGGCAATTTAAAAATTCACATCTTTAGAGAGTCGCTTTCCTGCGCATAGGCAAGACCTAGCGGACAAATAGCTAGCAACCCCAAGTGGAATATTAGTGGAATATCAACCTATTCAGAGGCAAAATAGTGCAAACACTAAAGTCCTCAATTCAAATGAAGCATCGACCTACTCAAGAGGCATAGTCAAAATTAATAAATCCCCAATGGATTCCTGCCTATCTAAGAGGCATTCATCAAGAATCCCCAGCAATAAAAAAAGTTGGATGATAGTTGGAAAAATCCAATACCCAGCAGTCAAGAAGCTGGATGGCTAAAGAAAAATCCAAAAGCGAAGAATCCCCGGCATACCGGATGACTACAACAAAAGTCAAGCAAAAAATCTTCAAACAAAAATTACTCCCCATGGAGTCAGCGCATGAACAAGATCAGTAAGCCGCTATTACATAAGTTCAAACCAAGTCTTTCAGAAGAGGACTTCAAAACCGGATGGGGGTTTATACTCATCGAGTCTTACAGAAGGGGACTCCGACCAAGTCTTTCAGAAGAGGACTTCAAACCGGATGGGGTTTTATACTCATCGAGTCTTACAGAAGGGGACTTTGACCAAGTCTTTCAAAAGAGGACTTCAAACTGGATGGGGGTTTATACTCATCGAGTCTTACAGAAGGGGACTCCAACCAAGTCTTTCAGAAGAGGACTTCAAAGCCGATGGTGGTTCATACCCATTAACCACACATCTATCATCTGAAGGGTCAGCTTCCGCAGCATGGAAGTATCCTGAAGTCAAAAACTCTACATGAACTTACATCAGCGAAAGGGTCAATTACCCCATTAAAGGAGCATCCTGTGGCATCATAACCATCCAAGGGGTCAGCTATCGCACCAAAGGAGCATCCCTAGGGAAAAACTTCATTCGTCAGCTGAAGGGTCAGCTATCGTATCAAAGGAGCATCCTAAATCTTCACACATATCAGCCAAAGGGTCAGCTACAACATCAGAGGAGCATCCTTAAGCTTCACTCGTATCGTCTGAAGGGTCAGCCTCCACAGCAAGGAAGCATCCTGAAGACAACACCAGACTACACTCATGGTCCCAAGAGTCAGCTACCATGACAAGAGGAGCATCCAAAGGACAACTAGGTAAGAGGGTTAACTCCTTCACCCGCCAATCGACCTTATGGTGCGTTAGCCCATAGTTAATTGGTCGGGTGAAGGGGGGGTAGCTGTAGACCCCAAATCTTGCCCGACTCCCCAATAAAGCCAGAGATCACCCGTTTCGAAGATGGTCAAGACTTTATTAAGTCCCTAGTAGCTTTTTCTTGGTTTGATTTAAGATAGGAAGGGTTTTTAGAGGCAATAAAAATCGAAAAATCCACCAGAGAAAGCAGATGGCCGTCCATGCCAACTTTAAGGCTATGGACGGCCATCCATGGCAACTTTTAGCCATGGATGGTCGTCCACACTACATGGACGGTCGTCCATGGCCACTTTTTGCCATGGACGACCGTCCACTAAGTCCAGACGGTTGTCCACTTTTTCCTGGTGTGATTCCTTATAAATAGGAGCTCGCATTCCTCGAAATTTCACACCTTTTGACTCCTACCACTCTCTAGGAAGCCTTTTGGCACTTTAAAGTGACTCTCCGATTTTCATTTAAAGTTGAAATCGGTTAAGGAAGTCTCCTATTGAGACGTCCGGCCCTCGGTAGAGTGACTTTTCTTTCTTTTGCGGGAGGAGTGTGCCTGTAGAGTGCGGGGACTGCCAAAAAGCGTCCTCAAGTTTTGAAAGGTTAATATAAACCTTGCTTCAGAGGTTCCTTCCCTATTCTCTCTCTCTTTTACTACTTTCTTTATTACTTTCTTTGTGTGCATTAGATAATAGGGCCATGTAGACATTTAAATTCTACAAGTAGATAGAATAATAGGGTAAAAACATAATTTCTTTAAGTGTTTATTTTCTAGACTAGTCCATCATAGGGAACCCAAAAGGGGCATTGTGGGGTGCTAACACCTTCCCCACACATAATTAACTCCCTTACCCGACTCTAGTTGTAATGGCCAAAGTTGGTTTTTTCTAAAACCGCTGTCTTTTTATTTTTTTTTACCTTTTTCAATGTTAAAGGTTAAAACACTGATGGCGACTCCTCGAACCTTTTTGAAAACCTCGCCTTTAGGCCTAGCCCGGTTATCGGATAGCTTAAAGGCGTTGAACCACTTCTTTCAAAAAATGCAAGTCAATCAAAACCATCGCGTTGCTCCGACCACGATGACACTCACCGTGAAGCTGAAGATAGATTCTTGTTCTTCTCATACCCCTTAGTTAATAGGAGGCTATGATCCGGTACGCTCATTAGTCCCTTAGTTCTCGACTGGGAGACTATGTTTCAATTCACTTATGAGTCTCACATCACTTAGGAATCAAAGCCAAGGGTGGTTTATATATACCCTCCTCTCTTAAATACACCCAAGTGTCTTTTAAGGACAAAACTATGATAGACTAGAATTCTAAAGTGGACAATACCTCTGACATGGTAATTGATCCTAATAATGCTACCATAACATACATGAGGTTGGGACACTCTCTCGTAAACATGGAATATTGATGCCCACCGTGGAGTTGAAGATAGAGTCTTGCTCCACTTATACCCTTTAGTCATCAACTGTGGGATTATGTTCTGATACACTTATGAGTCTTATATCGCTTAAGATTTAAGGACAAGGGTAATTTTAAAATACTTTTAGAGATTAATTTTGAAAAATTATTTTATGAAAATAAATTTTAAAAAAATAGTTTGATAATCTTAATTTGAAAATTACTTTACTCAGAAGAGAACAACAATAATAAAAATTTGCGGGGAAAATTCGATAATATTTTTTTACACCTTCATAATAATAACTTTAACAATGTAAAAGACTATAAACAGAGAAAAAATTATTACTATTACTTTTTAGTTTTTAAAACCTAAAATAAAAAATACACAATGCTATATTGTGTAAGTTACATATAGGATACTATTTTTTTTTTTACCAAAATGGTGTAATTAACTATAAGAAAATTTGGATTGCAACAAAATCCGTCAGAAAATACCAATTACAAATGGATAAAAATTTGTCAAAATTTTTATTATCGGTAAATATTACCGACGGATTGAGTTGTCCATCAAAAAATGTTGTTGGTAAATACCAATGGAAAAAGCTTCGTTGGTAATTACCAACAGATATATCCGTAGGTAAAGTGCCATGAGTTATGTGTTTTCAGTGGTAGTTACTAATGGATGTATCCGTTGGTAATTACCAAAGGTTGTATCCATAAAAAAAAAATATTTTCTTGACTACACCAATTAGTCAATAATATCCAAATTGCTTCCTGGATCATTCTGTTTTGCAATGCACCAAATTCCCTACATCACATACATTTTATAGCACAAGCAGTACCAAATTCATTTGACTATTTTAAATCAAATTCAACTACAATTCAATATAGATGTAATCTAAATTAATCACAATTCAACTCAAACATAATACAAATTCACCTAAATTCTAATGATATATAATCCAAGTCATCTATAATCAAACATCATGTGTAAGAGTAATGTAGACCCCTAATTTTGCCCGGTCTCTCAATAAAGGCTAAAGAGACTTCCTACAACAAAGACAAAGCTCGCCTGACATCTCAATAAAGCCCAAGAAGACTTCCTATATGAAGATAAAGCTTTAACGGGCGTTTATCGGCATCAAACGACGTCTGAATAAAGAAAGGAAAGCTTCCCAGGGGTCCCAGAACACAAAGGCTGGCCAAAAGAGGTCTAGACGGCCGTCCCAAGGTCGAGACAACCGTCCCAACCTTCCCTAGCCAAGTGGGACGGCCGTCCCAAGTGGGACTGCCAGTCCCCGCTTTCAGGTGGTTTCAGCCTTTGTAAAAGAGGCAGTTGGGACGACCGTCCCAACCCAGACGGCCGTCCCAACCCAGAGGGCGTCCCAAATGTGTAGGCAGCGAAAAAACTATAAATAGGAGGCTCATTTGCCACTGTTTCACACACCAGAAAACTCTCAGAACTTGTCTATTCTCTTCCCTCTTCGAATGAACTCTCTGATTGCCTTAATAAGGTAACAATCAATTAAGGAATCATATTCCAGCATTCGATTCTTCTGTAAAATTTAGTCGAGTCAGTGTTGTATTCGGAGAGGAGAGTCTTTGTAGAGCGAAGGATTGCCAAAACGCATCCTCAAAGTTAAAGATTCGCAATACAAAGCTTGCTACGGAAGTTCTGTTCAATTCTCTTCTCTTTTACTGCTTTATTTATTACTGTCTGTATGCAATGTAAACTAAAATCATGTAGATAGCCATTTTTAACATTATGCAATAAAATAGGGTAATCGCATAATTTCTCGTAATTTTTACTTAAATGAATTAATCCGTCATAGGGAACCCGAAAGGGGCGCTGTGGGGGTGCTAACACCTTCCCCACACGTAACTAACTCCCTTACCTAACTCTGGTTATGATGGCCAAGTTTGGTTTTTATTAAAATCAACACCTTTTTATCCTTTTCCAATGTTTACGGTCAAAACATTGGTGGCGACTCCAAAAGAACCTTTTTTCGAAAACCTTACTTTTATTAGAGGATAGTTCAATTGTTGAGCACCTCGGAAGCAATGAACATAATTTTAACATAAAAACGCGAGTCTAAACCCTCTTTTCGCGACCGCTCGCATAAACGTTCGAGATGTCCCTGGACGTCGGAACGGACGGCGGCGACAGATGGCGACTCCACTGGGGAAGCTAGAGAGTTGATCCCATTTAGTGACGGAAAAACTCAAACTAAGTAAAGATTTGAAATTACGCCTTTACCCTTTTCCGTATGTTTTATTGTATGGCTTTAATAAATTGCTGTATGATTATTTTCTGCAAATTGTTTGAAATATAAATTGCACACAAAAACCCTTGCACACAACAGTCCCTCTATACCCGGGGGCAAGAGTGAATACCTATAGGGAGTGGGTGGCAGATACAACCGTCTTGTTGGCACACGGGGCTACAACCGTTGTCGGAAACCACCAACTCAAGGTGATAACTCTCTTCTTTTGGTCTAAGGATGTCGCCACGGAGTTCCGTGCATGACCCGAGGAGTGAGAGATTGAGAGGTCCCTATAATGGGGGCACCTTGGGGACCTTTGGCCTTGGTGAGAACAGTTTAGAACCATCCAAACCAAGCACGTTTCTGCAGGAAAACCCCACCTCGTGATTAAATAAGCGTGGCTCTGCTCGTGGAAGTATGAATTGTGTGTGCATTCGTTTGCTGCATTTGTATTGATGCATTAGCATAGGGTAATCATACAACAAACAAAAATAGTGAAAAACCCTAAAAATCATAAAAGTGATAAGATAAACCACTTTATCTCGGGCAGTCTTCAGTTAAGCTAGCCTGGTTTCAGGTTCTTTGTAAGCTAAGTAGCCACGTTGACCGACAGAAGAGATAAAGGGTCAAAAAAAATATAAAAACGAATTAAAGCCATAAAAATGCCTTTATAAAATAAAAAATCTTGATAAAGGTCTTATAATTCATACAACCTTTGTTCATAAAAATAAGAGAAGAAAATAGGACTCTCTTCATCAAAATCCATAAACATCCATATAGATAGTTTTCTTTTTAAGAAAAAACCAAGTATTACCATGTATCATATTAGGAATAAAACATGATAATACTTAGAAAAACAAACACTTACATGCATGCATTTACAAGGACTCATCCTCATATCATGCATTTTCATTTCTTTTAGATAATGGAGGGATCCAGTAATAGACAGTTAAAGAAAGTGGAAATCCTTCTATGCCGTGTAGAGAAGTTAAGGCAGTTGAGTACATATATGCCGCCAGAGGTCAGTGCCAATTTTGAGAAATCTTATGGAAGAATTCTTGACCTCCTGAAAATCAGCATCGATCCAACCTTTGTTAGAGCATTGGTCCACTTCTGGAATCCCGATCTACACTGCTTTGAGTTTTCGTAGTTTGACTTAGTACCAACCTTAGAAGAATATGAACTCATGGTTAGATGGCCTCAATCAGTCGGGGTCTATGTCTGCTCAGGAGTTTATGTGGCCGTGAGTAAGGTTGCTACTATCATACGACTGCCTCCTCATCAATCCATCCTAGAGGGAAAAGGGAACATCCGAGGTTGGAAAATGTCTATAATAGAAGACCACTTAATCTCTTTGGCTGAAAAGAAAGATTGGTCTACCTTCAACAAAACTCTAGCATTGGCAATGTTTGGAATCATATTATTCCCATTTCATGTGAACGTTGTGGATCATGCTGCAATAGATGCATTCTTTGCCTGGGATGTATACTCTAAGAGTCCTATACCTGCAATTCTCGTTGATACCCTGCTTTCAGTAGATTTTTGCCGACAGAAACAGGGGAAAACACTTAGATGTTGCACTTCATTACTATATGTATGGGGCGTCACTCACTTCTACGCTTCAAGCCACATGGGTATATTCCCTGATCCTTTAAGAAGTTTTGCAAAAATTCCTCTTCAGCACCGTCAAGCTTTAGAATGGAAAACCGAGTTAGAAAATTGGAACATAGAGCATGTATCATGGGTTTGCCCTTGGTTCCGACCCGGTTATATTCTTATACGATGCGGAGATTACCTGAGCATACCATTACTAGGCCTCAGGGGTTGTATAGCTTACTCTCCTAAGATAGCTATGAGACAACTCATGAGAACCCAGACTGTGCTAACTCAAGAAGAGCTCAGAGGGCTGAGTCTATGCCATTACTCCCATAGCTTTGAAGAAGTATCCGCTATCCGGAAAGCATGGGAAAGACCAGTCTATATAGGGGATAAAGAACTTGGAAAGGTTCAGATGTCTACGTCCCATGAATATGAAGAATGGAGAAAAAGTAGAAGGATACCCCAACCATCTGCTACATTCACGACAACATTAGTCAATGAAGAGCTACAATTGCAGGTCAATGCCTTAAATAAAAGGGTAGAAATCATGGAAGCTCAGCTGAGGGCCTTCAAAGAAAAAGAGCAAGAAGCAACCCTTACAATAGATGGTCTAAAAAGGCAATGTAAAAAGAAGGACCATGAAATAGAGCGCCTTAAGAATGATTGTGCTGATTATCAAGAAGAGACTAAACAAGCACTGAAAATTCCAAGGATTGAACAAGATAGTCTATTCTGGGACATGAGTGACGAAATAGCATATCTTGAGAGTGCGCTTGCAGAACAGGCAAAAGCATTGTATAGAAGGATAAACACTTTCTAGTTGAAATAAAAAGTTTTTTTTCCTTAAACTGTCTATTGCATTCATAAGTTGCATACATTCATACATCCCTCCTCATTTTAATAACAAAGATAATAAAAAGGAAGGATTAATTGATGTGCTTTCCGTAAATCAGAATAAATGGAAAAGAAGCCTTTCGTCATCAAAATCTCTACAACGGTCGATAGACCCAAAGATGATAATAAACAAGCACCGTTGGTTATTCCAATCTATAAAAGGGAAGAGGCAATAACACCTGTACGTTTATTCATGCCTCGTCCTTTCCCTTATTCATCAAATAAAGTTGTACCTTGGAGATATTCAGAAGAATTATCAGTTAATCAAGATATCTCCAACATAGCCGGTATTGGGGGGCATGACGAGAAGTGGAAGAATATATTCCCCCAAGGAATTACAAGATAACATTCCTAAAGATAAGGCAAAAGATAAAGCCGAAGAGGAAAAAGAATCCAAGGAGGAGACAGATGAGTTACTCCAGTACATAAGACAAAGCGAGTACTCCATCATCGATCAACTCAATCGCACTCCTGCAAAGATAACCTTGTTATCACTCATAATGAGTTCGGAACCGCATCGAAATGCACTGTTAAAGGTTTTGAATGAATCATTCGTCCCGCATGCAATATCCCAGGACAAATTTGAAGGAATTATTGGTAACATTACAGCCAATAATCATCTTACCTTCACAAATGAAGAACTCCCTTTTGAAGGGTCAAATCACAACAAGCCCTTGCATATTTCTGTCAAATGCAAGGAATATCTCATTTCCAAAGTTCTGGTGGATAATGGGTCATCCTTAAACATCATGCCTAAAGGCACACTTGACAAGATAACAGTGCAAGGAACCCACATTCGCCCGAGTAATACAATTGTTCGAGCCTTTGACGGATCAACACGTGAAGTAGTAGGAGAAATTAGTCTACCAATTCAAATTGGCCCTACTATCTTTAACATAGACTTCCACGTGATGGATATCACGCCGGCATATAGTTGTCTCCTTGGTAGACCTTGGATTCATAGCGCTAAGGTAATACCTTCAACGCTCCACCAGAAAGTCAAGTTTGTGACAAATGATAAACTCGTCACAGTTCAAGCTGAAGAAGACTTTCTAATTAGCAAATCATCTGTCCAACCATATGTGGATGCGGCTGAAGAGGCTCTTGAAACATCTTTTCAAGCGCTCGAAATTGCCAACATAGAAAGACTTCCCAATAATATAAAGGTGGCCCATATGATGAAAAGATATGGATATCGCCCAGGACAGGGGCTCGGAAAGAATACTCAAGGAATAAAAGAGCCACCGGAGTTCAAAGATAATCCTTTAAAGTATGGTTTAGGGTATGACGCCACGAAAGATCAAACCATACGGAAAACAAGGAAGTCTTATCCCTCAAAGACGACATTCCGAAAAGGAGGGATATTAGCGCAAAGGGTAGCGTTAGTCATTAGGTGTCCTTCTTCCAATTCTAAGGGATGTAAACCTAGTGACTATTAGAGATCACTCCTCAGGGTATGCCCGGATCCCGAGCATCTCTAGGGCACACATTTCCCCAAAATTACAAAAGAATGTTATTCTTACTATCTGCTTCTTTTCTTGCTAAATATGTCTATACCCCATTTTTAATAAACAAGGTTTAGATAGACGTTTTGTTCCAAAATGCGTCAGAACAATCAAAGCGTCATAAAGCAAAGTCAAATATGATTGATTAACTAGAAACACGGATAAAAATTATCTCGATAAAATCAAGTTTCGACAATGTTATGAAAAAATATATACACAAAAAAGGAGAGCTCGTCAAGGCCAAAGGCCAAGACAAGAAAATAAAAGGGCAAAATACCCGGCAGGAAACCCACAAAAGGGGGCTGCGCAAAAGATAGGGTAAACCCGACAGGAGACCCGAACAATAATAAAGGGTAGCCTGGGCAAAAATTAGGGTTATCAAAGTCCGCTAGGTATTCCTAAAAAATAAATAAAAAAGGGAAACCTAGACAAAAGTTAGGACATAAGCATAACATCCTAGGCTAAAAACCTGAAAGGGCGGGCTAGGAAAGCTAATCGATCACAAAAAGGCGCCACAAATTATTAAAGTAAAGACGCTACATCATAAGAACAAAACGTTTACCTAAACTAGCCTAAACACAAACCAACCCTGGCTAGCCATTCTTACAGAAACCTCTATTACGAAAAATATCCCTCTAAAACACAAGCCCTTGTTGTAAATCCTTTTCTTTCTCTTCTCTTGACCATTTCACTATAAAGTATTCAAGTAATAAGGGGAATGTGGAAATATAGTGATCAATAGGAAGGTCGAAATCCCTAAGGAAAGGAAGGGGGGCATTGATATGGCAGTTACCCTATGAACAACAGATTGCTCTTCGGCTATAGCAAGAAAAGTCTAAGACGACAAATTAGGTACAACCAAGATTGTTAATCAGAAGAAACATGACGACAGAAAGGTACAACACCAAGAATGCACCCGAAGTCAAAGCACATCAGTTAAAACTTTCAAATATTAACTGAAATAGATCATAGGATGCATATCATGAAACATTACATGCATTAAAGCATCAATGAATGGAGTCCTATCCTTTTTCTCAACAAAAAATCAAAAAATCCACTCAGAAAGCTCGAGACGGCCATCCCAAAGTCGAGACGGCCGTCCCAAATCCCCATTTTCAGTTGAGACGCGCGTCCCAGGTGGGACGGCCGTCTCACTTGTCAGCTGATGGCCCATGAAGGAAAAATTCAGTTGGGACGGCCGTCCCAACCCAGACGGCCGTCCCAACCTTCCTGGTGTCCCCTATATGTGTTGTGCGCGGATTTGGCCTTTGGTACCTCATTCCAAGCATTCTACCTTGCATCTCTTCCCTTTTTACACACTCCTAGCATTCTTAAGTGAGTACTACATACAATGGAGCATGAAGACGCCTCATCTAGGAGAAAACGCACTAGAAACCCTGCTAGAGGAACTCCTACTACTAGCGCTCTACTAGCAGAATCACATCAACAACGACTGGCAAATATCCAACAATATTCATGGTATCCTACACTACGGTTGGATTTTGAAATCCTAGCTACATTTGGCTGGGAACAAGATGTCAGAAGGTTCATCCACAACATAGGATGGGACTTTCTGCTCCGTGAGCCACCTACTCGGATCCACCGCACTGCTACGCTAGAATTTCTTGCCTCCGTCAACATGGTGGAAATGTCGTCCGCAATTCCCGGAGTGCCACCAACTCAGGCCATCTCCTACTGGATGGATGGAGCCTACCGGACCACTGTTCTGGATGACTTTAATGTCATAATGGGTTTCTGCCAACGAGCAGACACAAGAACACCAGAATATCGATCCGCATATCTGGAAAAACCTGCTGCTCTCACCACCGCTAGCATGTGGAGAGAAATCACTAGAGCACACACTCTGCCGTCGAACCTGAAGGGCGCAGCTTTCTCTCCTCCGCTCCGCATATGCCATAAGTTGCTAGTTGGGACTATACACAGCCGAAAGGAGAGCCAAGGGAAGGTAACACTGGCTGACCTCTTCATTGTTTACTGTATGCATCAAGGGCTACGATGCAACCCAGGATATGCCTTTCTGAAAGCCGTAAAAGATTACGGAACCCGCAGCTCAGTAGGAGCCATCATAATAGCTCCCTTTCTCACCCCTTTAGCTGAATATTGGGAATGCACTGACGGAGAAGACCTCCCAGTTAGCCTCCGACCAGAGCCGATTAGCGGAGGGATGCTAGTCCACATGAATATCCTTAGTCGACAGGGATCAGGGTTCATCTTAAACCCCATTATCTCAATTTCGATGGATATGCGCGATTTTGACATGCCTCAGGACATCCCTTTGACTACAGAATCACAGCAGTAGTCATATGATCCAAACTTCGCCGGCTTGTACCGACGGATAGACGACGAGCATGCCTATATGGAAGGAGAGTTCCAGTTCATACGACAGCAGTTCAGTCAGCTGACCATGAGGCAAGACAGGACGGACCGACATATAGAGAATCTGGTCCAGACCCAAGCAAGGTTCCAGCGCCGCCTGCTCCGCCGCATCCCTTCACCAGCACCATCTGCCCATTCCAGTCCAGAGGCAGATGATTAGGAGATAGTTTCCTTTTAAATATTTTATAGTAGCTTGAAAATGTTTGAATGTATCACAAAAAAAGAGAGGTAATAAATAAACATTGTTATTTCTGTTTACATTTCAAAAGCCCACGTGTACAAAAATTATAAAATAAAAGGCACACGTGACATTAAAAAGCCAGATTTCAAATAACTCGTGATAAAGATCAAAATCGCGAAAGAAAAAGGCGAAATCAAAACCATTTCAATAGAATAAAGAGCTTCAAGGAAACTAGCGCTAACCTTCTATCCCAATAAACGAAGGTAAACCAGAAAAAGGCCAACGGAAAGGCTCAATCATCCCAAAGCGGATCCTTGCCTACTCCAAAGGCAAAACAAAAAATTACTTCATGACTCAGCATCACCACATGAGTCATCAAACATAATCATTTGAAGCCTCAATCAACATCCTTCCATCTAAAAAGAAGGAAGCCATCAACATGAGAAAGCCAACGGAAAGGCTCGATCATCCCCAAGAGGATCCTTGCTTACTCCATAGGCAAAACAAAAAGATTACGTCACGACTCAGCTTCATCGCCACATGAGTCATCGAGCACACTCATCCAGAATCTCCGCCACTTCCCCAAAGGAGAATAAGGAGAATAAGGACTACACAAGAGTTCATCAAAGAAAATACGGAGTCAAATCCTCCATATCACCAGGGGGCAACAAAAAGAAAGAAAAGAAAAACTTTCATTCCCCAATAGAGGCCACAACAAAAAAAGGCCAAATAAAAAAATCTCCAAATAGAAGCACATCAAAAAAAGTCTACAAAAAGACAAAAAGAAGAAAATTTCTTCATTCCACTCAATAAAAGAGCCTCAAAAATTCAGGAGCCAAGACTCCATCATAAAAAATCAAATCAAAGATTAGATCCCCAAGAGAAAAATTCCCCAGGGATCACCAAAAAGAAAAGAAGAAAAAAAAAGAGATATCTTTTCATCCAAAGAAAAAGCCAATGTGCATAAAAGGCGCACATATAAACCCATTCCCCAGCAGGAATAAGAGCATAGGCAAAGCCAGCTCAAAACAACAGCAGCCAATAAGGAGTCAAAAACTCCATTCCTCCCTAGGCAGCAATTCAAAATAGATCCCCAGAAAACAACCAAATCCCTGGTGGATCACCAAAAAGAAGAAAATCCCCAGCGGGCCTACCAGCAAAAGGCAAAATACAAATTCATATCCTTAGGGAGTTAATCACCTGGAACACCCTATATGGATATCCCCAGTGAAAGGCAAAACCTTCACTCCCAAGAATGCCTATGCCTACTCAGAGGCAAGCAAAGAGCCAATATCCCCAAGAAACGGGAAATCAACCTATGCAAGAGGCAATACAAGCACAAATCTTTCAAAAAAAGCATCCGCCTACTCAGAGGTATTATCAAGAACAAATATCCTCAAGTAGAACATCAGCCTATTCAGAGGCGAAAAATAACAAGTAAAAAGTCTTCACCACTATTGAAGCATCTGCCTAATCAAGAGGCACAACCAACAAAAATCAACAAATCCCCAGTGGATTCCCGCCTAAATAAGAGGCAACCAGCAAAAGAATCCCCGGCAAAGCCGGATGGCTAAACGAGAAAGCCAAAAACAAAGAATCCCCGGCAAGACCGGACGGCTAAAAAGAAAAGCCAAAAACAAAAAAATCTCCGCGGATGGCTAAACGAAAAAGCCAAAAACAAAGAATCCTCGGTAAAACCGGATGACTAACAGAAAAGTCAAAAAGTCAAAATCAAATATTCCCTACGGAATGGGCGCATGAACAGAAACAATAAGTCGCCAACACATCTCCAAAACCAGATGACCACAGGATTGACTATCAAAAAGTCATCCTAAAAGCCTTGCAGAACGGGGCTTATTTAGAACCTTGCAGAACAGGGTTCGTACCAGGTGGGGGTAGGTACCCACAAGAGCCTTGCAGAACGGGGTTCGTACCAGGTGGGGGTAGGTACCCACAAGAGCCTTATAGAACGGGGTTCGTACCGGGTGGGGGTAGGTACCCACAGGAGCCTTGCAGAACGGGGTTCGTACTAGGTGGGGGGTACCCATCAGAGCCTTGCAGAACGGGGTTCGTACCAGGTGGGGGTAGGTACCCATTAGAGCCTTACAGAATGGGGTTCGTACCGGGTGGGGGTAGGTACCCATCAGAGCCTTGCAGAACGGGGTTCGTACCAGGTGGGGGTGGGTAACCATCAGAGCCTTGCAGAAAGGGGTTCGTACCGGGTGGGGGTAGGTACCCATCAGAGCCTTGCAGAACGGGGTTCGTACCGGGTGGGGGTAGGTACCCATCGAGCCTTGCGGAACGGGGTTCGTACCGGGTGGGGGTAGGTACCCACCGGAGCCTTATAAAATAAGGTTTATACCGGATGAGGGTAGGTACTCATCGGAATCTAGCAAAATGCGGATTCGTACTAGGTGGGGGTAGGTACCCACCAGAACCTTATAAAATAAGGTTTATACCGGATGAGGGTAAGTACTCATCAGAATCTAGCAAAATGCATATTCGTACCAGGTGGGGGTAGGTACCCACCAGAGCCTTATAAAATAAGGTTTATACCGGATGAGGGTAGGTACTCATCAGAATCTAGCAAAATGCAGATTCGTACCGGGTGGGGGTAGGTACCCACCAGCGCCTTATAAAATAAGGTTTATACCGGATGAGGGTAGGTACTCATCAGAATCTAGCAAAAATGCAGATTCGTACCAGGTGGGGGTAGGTACGCACCAGAGCCTTACAAAATAAGGTTTATACCGGATGAGGGTAGGTACTCATCAGAATCTAGCAAAAATGCAGATTCGTACCAGGTGGGGGTAGGTACCCACCAGAGCCTTACAAAATAAGGTTTATATCGGATGAGGGTAGGTACTCATCAGAATCTAGCAAAAATGCAGATTCGTACCAGGTGGGGGTAGGTACCCACTAGAGCCTTATAAAATAAGGTTTATACCGGATGAGGGTAGGTACTCATCAGAATCTAGCAAAACGCAGATTCGTACCAGGTGGGGGTAGGTACCCACCAGAGCCTTATAAAATAAGGTTTATACCGGATGAGGGTAGGTACTCATCAGAATCTAGCAAAACGCAGATTCGTACCAGGTGGGGGTAGGTACCCACTAGAGCCTTATAAAATAAGGTTTGTACCGGATGAGGGTAGGTACACATCAAAACTTAGCAGAATGCATTAGGTAGAGTAAAATACTCACCTAAGCATTACAAGTAAAATACCTTGCTTCTATTAGAGGATAGTTCAAGTGTTGAGCACCTCGGAAGTAAGTACCCACAAGATTTTAGCAAAATGCGAACTCATACCGGGTGAGGGTAGGTACTCACCAAAGCCTTGCAAAAACAAGGTTCATACCTAGTGGGGGTAGGTACCCACAAGAGTCTAGTGAAATACAGACTCGTACCGGGTGAGGGTAAGTACTCACCAGAGCCTTATAAAGTAAGGCTCAAACCAGATAGGGGTTGGTACCTATCAAAAATATTTATCATCCGGAGGATCAACAAAGAAGTGTCTGAAGGATAACCGGGCAAAAGGGTTAACTCCTTCCCCTACCAACTAATTTTGTCGGCATGTTAAGCCAGCAGATTAGTCAGGCAGGTGAAGGGGCGGCAGCTGTAGACCCCTAATTTTGCCCGGTCTCTCAATAAAGGCTAAAGAGACTTCCTACAACAAAGACAAAGCTCGCCTGACATCTCAATAAAGGCCAAGAAGACTTCCTATATGAAGATAAAGCTTTAACGGGCGTTTATCGGCATCAAACGACGTCCGAATAAAGAAAGGAAAGCTTCCCAGGGGTCCCAGAACACAAAGGCTGGCCAAAATAGGTCGAGACGACCGTCCCAAGGTCGAGACGGCCGTCCCAACCTTCCCTGGCCAAGTGGGACGGCCGTCCCAAGTGGGAATGCCAGTCCCCACTTTCAGGTGGTCTCAGCCTTTGTAAAAGAGGCAGTTGGGATGGCCGTCCCAACCCAGAGGGCGTCCCAAATGTGCAGGCAGCAAAAAAACTATAAATAGGAGGCTCATTTGCCACTGTTTCACACACCAGACAACTCCCAGTACTTGTCTATTCTCTTCCCTCTTCGAATGAACTCTCTGATTGCCTTAATAAGGTAACAATCAGTTAAGGAATCATATTCCAGCATTCGATTCTTCTGTAAAATTTAGTCCAGTCAGTGTTGTATTCGAAGAGGAGAGTCTTTGTAGAGCGAAGGATTGCCAAAACGCATCCTCAAAGTTAAAGATTCGCAGTACAAAGCTTGCTACGGAGGTTCTGTTCAATTCTCTTCTCTTTTACTGCTTTATTTATTACTGTCTGTATGCAATGTAAACTAAAATCATGTAGATAGCCATTTTTAACATTATGCAATAAAATAGGGTAATTGCGTAATTTCTCGTAATTTTTACTTAAATGAATTAATCCGTCATAGGGAACCCGAAAGGGGCGTTGTGGGGGTGCTAACACCTTCCCCACACGTAACTAACTCCCTTACCTATCTCTGGTTATGATGGCCAAGTTTGGTTTTTATTAAAATCAACACCTTTTTATCCTTTTCCAATGTTTACGGTCAAAACATTGGTGGCGACTCCAAAAGAACCTTTTTTCGAAAACCTTGCTTTTATTAGAGGATAGTTCAGTTGTTGAGCACCGCGGAAGCAATGAACATAATTTTAACATAAAAACGCGAGTCTAAACCATCTTTTCGCGACCGCTCGCATAAACGTTCGAGATGTCCCTGGACGTCGGAACGGACAGCGGCGACAAGTAAGTATAATTATAAAGTAAAATAATATCAAATACAATATTATTTAAAAATATCTAATAATGGGAATAATCTGGAGAATGTTATCCTTGTTTTGTGTTGCCTTGTTGTGGGTTGTCCAGATGTTGTTGGTTCTCTTCTTGTTATTGAGGTTCTTGAGGTTGTTGTCGACTTTCATGTTAGTTGTGTTGGTATTGCTTAATAAGGGATTGTGCATCAGGAGGTAGAAATTAAACGACTGCATGCATAAGTGATTGAAACTCTGAAATTGTTGCTCTAGTGGCTCATTATGCTCCCTTGTTCAACGAATCTCTTCTTGCGTAGATAATTGTTGCCTCAATTAAATCCTTACTTCAAAATTAACAGAGGAGTTGGATGCTTGAGTCTTATGCTTGAGGGTATCAAACCCACCATGATATCCATGAGCAAGTTGTCCAACCCCATATTATATTTCCTTATTTTTCCCTTTAAGCGTGTCCACCCAGCAACGAAACCTAGTAAGATCATCCTCTACAAAGTGCGTAGGAATAGACTCAACTTCTCCAACACAGGAACCAACAGATGACCTAGTGTAGACCCCAAATCTTGTCCGGCCTCATAATAAAGACCAGAAGACCTCCTCTTTGAAGATGGATGAAGCCTAAGAAGCCATTAGGAGAGACTATTAGGCCCCATACTAGGATAGGAGGGATTTTTGGCATAAAAATAAGGATTTTCGCCTTTTAAGGTCGAGACCGCCGTCTCAGATTCGGGACCGCCGTCTCGAATGACGAGACGGCCGTCTCGACCTTGTCAGATGAGACGGTCGTCTTGACCTGACAGGTGCGAATCCCTATAAATAGGCGTGCCATTCCCCTCATTTCACAGAGTCCTTCCATTCTCTCTCCAGAAAATTCTTCAAATTCTCTTTCTAGAACCCCTCCGAAGCATTTCCGGAGTTTCTGAGAGCTTTCTAGAGTGTTTTATAGCGTTTTTGAGAGATTCCGACACTGTAAAAGAGTGAAGGGCTACCAAAAAGCACCCTAATTGCAAAGAATTAATAGAAAGCTTGCTTCGAAGGTTTCCATACTCTCTCTCTCTCTACTTTACCGCTTTAATTTTAATTATGCAATAGAAACTAGGGCCATGTAGTCATAATTTTAAAATTCCACAAATAAAAGGGTAAAAGCGTATTTTCATCGATTTATTTATTTAAAGTAGCTGGCCTATCATAGGAAACCCGAAAAGGGCATCGTAAAGGGAACTAACACTTCCCTTACACATAACTAACTCTCTTACCCAACTCTGGTTCTAATGACCAAAGTTGGTTTTTCGAAAACCAACGCCTTTTTACTCCTTTTCCGATGTTTCCGGTAAAAACGTCGGTGGCGACTCTAAAAGAACCCCTTAAAAACTAGTTCTTGGTTTAGCCTGGTTATCGGACAATCCAAGAACGCCCTTTCGAAAACCTCGCCCCTAGGTTCAGCCCGGTTATCGGACAACCTAAAGGCGTTGTAACCACACCAATAAAAACGCGAAAAATGGAAAGTTAGAACCATCGCGTCGCTCCGACCGCCTCGTTTTGACGGCGGTGACAGATGGCAACTCCACTGGGGAAGCCTAGAGAGTTGATCCCATTTAGTGATGGGTCATCTTAAAAAAAAATAAACCAAGAAAATTACGCTTTTACCCCACCTTGTATTATAACATGTTTTAATGCTTGGCTTTAATAACTGTTGTCTGTTTATACTTACGCAATTGGTTGAAATACAAACTGTACACAAACCCTTGCACACAACAGTTCCCTCTATACCCGGGGGCAAGTAAGAAATCCATAGGGAGTGGGTGGCAGGTACGGTTCGCTGTAGTGATGACCTTGTGCCCACCAGTGTGATCGGAAACCACCACTCAAGGTGATAATCTTCCTCTTTTGGCACAAAGACTGACTATGGCCTTAGTGCTAAGCATGGTCGGAAGGCTGGAGAGTGGGGACCCTATAATGGGGGCACCTTGGGGGCCTTAGCCTTGGTGAGAACAGTTAGAACCTACCTTCACCAATGCACTTTTCTGCAGGAAAACCCTACCTCGTGATTAAAATGACTTCTCGCCTGTTCGTGGATGATCGAATTGTGTGTACATCTATTTGTTGCATTTTTCTGTTGCATTTTTCTGTTGCATAGCATAACCAAACAACAAAAAAATAAAAAAAAAATTCTTTTGCAATAAACACCCTTATCTCGGAAAGTCTGCCTTTTAGCTAGCCTGGTTTCAGGTTCTTTGTAAGCTAAGTAGCCACGCAGTTCGACAGAAGAGATAAGGGACGTTAACTATTCTTTCGCATAAAGCCATTTTTTTATCTCGGACGATCTGCCTTTTAGCTAGCCTGGTTTCGGGTTCTTTGTAAGCTAAGTAGCCACGCAGTCCGACGTAAGAGATAAAAGGCTATAAAATAAAAATAAATCCAAAATAAACAAAATAATAAAAAACATTTATAAAAATAAATTGTCGACAAAGTCGTATCATCCATAATACATCATATCATGAGTAAAGAAATACCAAGAGAGAAAATAAAAAGTGAGAGCGCATCTAAGCATCATTTTAAACAGAATCTCTCATGCATATCCATGATAATTCAACACTCAACATGCATTAATAAAATTCTTTCGGGCATTCTAGAAAGTGGCTGGTCCTCTCCCCATCCGAACTCATGCACAAAGGGCCAGAGCAATGGAGAACCTAGAGGAAAAAAACCGTAAGCTCACTGCAGAGGTCAATACCCTCCACGAGCAAATGGCTCAACTAATGGAGGTCGTGCGCCAAGGGCAAAACAAGGGCGAAGCCCAAATGGAACACGCCTCTCGCCACGAAGAGGAAGAAGAAGAAGAATACTTCTACGATGGAAAGGATGCTAAAACTGTACGCATCCTCACCCCAGAGATTTCTAAGCAGCAGATATCCGCCTTAGAAGAAAGGCTGAAGGCAGTGGAGGGGCACAATTTCGACGTCAAGGAGGTGGTGGACATGTGCCTAGTGAAGAATATCCATTTCCCTCCCAAATTCAAAATCCCGGACTTCCCCAAGTACGCCGGGATGACCTGCCCAAAGAACCACCTTACGATGTATTGTCGTAAGATGGCCGCACATGCCGAGAACGAGAAACTCCTGATCCACTACTTCCAGGAGAGTCTGGCAGACACAACTCTCAATTGGTATATGCAGCTGGAAAGAGGGCAGGTCCAGAACTGGAAACAACTGGTTGACGCTTTCCTTCGTCGTTACCGATACAATATCAACCTGACCCCTGATAGGTCAGATCTCAGGACCCTAAGCAAAAGGGACGACGAACCCTTCAAAGCATACGCCCAGAGATGGAGGGAAATGGCCGCCCAAATAGAGCCTCCTTTGAAGGATAAGGAGACAGTGGCTATGTTCATAGATTCACTGACTGGAGCGTACTACGATAAGGCAATAGCTAGTACCTCCAATCTTTTTGCGGACATAGTCACTGTGGGAGAAAGAGTGGAGCAGGGGTTAAGGAGCGGGAAAGTAGCATGACCTTCTTCTTCCAGTACTTCGTTCAAGAAACCCTTCAAAAAGAAGGAAGAGGCCATACACGCCATCAATTTTGCAACCCCTTCCTCTGCTCCTCAGGCGGAGAGGCAGTCGCGAAGAAAGGAGAGGAAGTTCACCCCTATCCCCACCTCATACGCAAAGCTGCTACCCCAGTTATTACAAGCCAACCTCCTAGCCCACGTTCCTCTAAAGAAAATGGAGCCTCCCTACCCCGAGTGGTACAAGCCCAACAAAAATTGTAGTTACCACTCGGATGCACCTGGGCATTCAACGGACAACTGTTTGACCTTGAAATATAAGGTCCAAGAGTTAATTGATGCCGGTTGGATAACCTTTGATGCCTCTGCTTCTGATGTTGACGTCAAACCTCTGGCTAAGCCAAAATAGCGGAAAGGGAGGACTGGGAGGATCAGCCCCTAGGGTGTTCTCTTTTAAAGCTTTTTTTCGTATATCTCCTGCGGTCCCTGCCCGCGGCCGCAGGAATTTTGATTAAAAGGGCTTGTACATACACTCTTAGTTTCTTTAATACATGAGGCATTCTATCATATTCATTCTTTTCCCTCTTTCATTTACTATCCTTTCAAAGATAATTGAATAATAAAATCTATGACTAAAACAAAACCTAAAACACATCATGTCTATGATTGATGAATCTCTGTGGACCTCGGAAACCGAGAGCGAATGGGTCGAGTCCGATAGTGAGCAGGAGACCATTTCTCCGGACATGCAAAGAATGCTGGAAAAAGAAGCACGCATTATACAATCGCATCAAGAAGAGACGGAAACTGTCAATTTGAGAGAAGGGGATGATGAGAAAAAGATAAACATCGGCACCCAAATAGAAAGTAGCATAAAAAAGGGATTGATACGGCTTCTAAAGGAATATATAGATGTATTCGCTTGGTCTTACCATGACATGCCTGGGCTTGACACAAGTATAGTAGAGCATAAATTACCATTGAAAGAAGGGTTCCGACCTATGAAGCAAAAACTCAGAAGAATCAAACCCGACTGGTCCCTAATGATAAAAGAAGAGGTACAAAGACAACTGGACGCTAATTTCCTGGTAGTTTCCAAATACCCAGAATGGTTGGCCAACATAGTACCCGTCATCAAAAAAACCGGGAAGGTCAGGGTATGTGTGGATTATAGGGACCTCAATCGAGCAAGTCCAAAAGATGACTTTCTCCTACTACATATAGACACGCTAGTAGACCATACCACTACCAACACACTTTACTCCTTCATGGATGGATATGCGGGGTATAACCAGATCAAACTGGCCGTCGAGGACAGAGAAAAAACCTCCTTCATTACACCATGGGGTACCTTTTCTACCGTGTAATGCCTTTTGGACTCAAAAATGCAGGGGCTACTTATCAAAGGGCTATGGTCACACTGTTTCATGACATGATCCACAAGGAAATAGAGGTATATGTGGATGACATGATTGCCAAGTCCAGAAATGAGATGGACCACATTCAATACCTCAAAAAGCTTTTTGATCGACTTCGAAAGTATCAACTTAAACTAAACGCGACAAAATGTACTTTCGGAGTACGCTCAGGAAAACTACTGGGGTTCATTGTCAGCAAAAGAGGAATTGAAGTGGACCCCGACAAAACCAAGGCAATTTTGGAAATGCCTCCACCAAGTACAGAAAAGGAGGTCAGAGGTTTTCTAGGCTGGATTAACTATATTGCCCGTTTCATCGCATAGTTGACAGATAAATGTAAACCCATCTTTAAATTGTTGTGCAAAAATCAACCAACAGTGTGGAATGATGAATGCCAACAAGCATTCGATAAAATCAAAACATGTTTAACCAATCCACCAGTATTGGTACCACCGGTTGAAGGCAGACCTCTGATCCTATACTTGTCAATACTCGAAGAATCCATGGGATGTGTGCTCGGTCAACAAGATGAAACCGGGAAGAAAGAGCGAACCATTTACTATCTTAGCAAGAAATTCCTAGACTATGAAACCCGTTATACACCATTCGAAAAAACCTGTTGTGCATTGGTGTGGGTCACTCAGCGTCTCCGACAATATATGGCTCGGCATACAACATGGTTGGTCTCCAAAATGGACCCAATCAAGTACCTCTTCGAGAAACCCATTTTGACTGGAAGAATAGCTAGGTGGCAAGTTCTCCTCTCAGAATTCGACATCATTCATGTCACCCAGAAAGCTATTAAAGGTAGCCCCCTAGCAGACTATCTAGCCCACGGATCAACGGACGAATATCAGTCCCTACAAGACGACTTTCTTCGATGGGGCCTCAAACATGCTCGGACACGGGATAGGGGCTATTTTGATATCCCCTAAAAAGAAACAAATCCCCGTAACAGTCAGGCTTAATTTTGACTGTACCAACAACATGGCCGAATATGAAGCGTGCGCGTTAGGGATCCAAGCAGCTTTAGATCATGGGGTTACTAAACTCAAAGTCTTCAGTTATTCATCCCTTGTCATCTACCAACTTAAAGGTGAATGGGAAACCCGTAACTCTAGATTAATCTCATATCTAGAGCACATCCGCGATTTAGTCTCAGGAATGGAAAGTGTCACCTTCCAGTATATTCCCCGGGAAGAAAATCAATTTGTTGACGCCCTCGCCACTCTATCATCTATGTTTTCTTTGGGTCAAGAACATGAGATGCCAATCATCCAAATTAAGTTGCATGACAAACAAGCTTTTTGTATGGCAGTAAATGGCGAGCACGACCAAAATCCCTGGTATCAGGACATCAAACAATATCTCATGAGGGGCGAATATCCCGAAGGAATTAATGACAATGATAAACGAACCATTTGTAAAAGGGGAGTAGGGTTCACGTTGCTTGAAGGAACCCTCTACAAAAAAAGTCTCGACTCCACTCTCTTAAGGTGTGTGGACCAAGAAGAAGTGAAAGTAATGAAGATCTTATTTACTTTGACAAAGATCTTGTTGATTTGATGAAGTCAAAAATGAAGTCAAAGGCAACTCTGTGGCAGTCAAAGGTCACTTAAGATAAAAGAGAAGAGGATTAGTATGTCTGCAGCTCTGCTTAGGTATAACCATTTTATCTTTCTGCTGCATGAGGTTTCTTCACTTAAAAAGATTCTGCAATTGCCTCTAAAAAATGTTTTAACCGTTAAAAACAAAACATTTTGACAAAAGAATTTTTAATCAACTATTTTAACTGATAGTATATGTGGTTTATCAACTAAAATGTTCTTCACACTTCTATAACAGGTTTTCAACTGATATAACTTCAAAATAACCGATTGTTTTCATTAAAAGAAGTGTTGAAAACTTTCTGTCAGTATTTTAACTAATACAATTTCGAAATAATCGATTAAAACCACTTGATATATCAAATGACCGATCAAAATGGCTTTATGACCGATCAGAACCAGATATGATCGATCAGAATGAGTTTATGACCGATCAGAACCATATATGATCGATCAGATTTGAGTTATGACCGATCACAATTATTTTAATCGATTAAAACATGTTTCAATCGATTAAAGCAACTTGGAAAATTTGTACTAAACGTTTCAATCGATTAAAACGTATTTTTATCAGTTAAAATCACTTGGAAAAGTTTATAAAAATGTTTTGCAGTATTTTAATCGATTGAAAGTCAAAACAATCGATTAAAACAAATTAGAAGATTTTTTGAAAAGAGTTTTAATTGATATAAACGTTGTCATATCAGCTTAAAACAAATCTGGAAAATAATCAAGAATGTTTTAATGGATTAAAAGAAGATTTAACAGATTAAAACAAGACTTTTAACAGATTAAAAGATTATTTTAACAGATTAATTAAACCAGCAGTTTTGAAAAATCTTCTATATAAACAGATTGCTTGAACTTTTTTAAACACATCTTTTACACAACTTTTAGCAATCAATCAAGCAATCAAAAGTGCTACTTTCAAGAAAGAATCACGCTTGTTTTTGTGAAGTTCATCAAAGTTCTTTCTTGAGGAAAAATTGCATTTCTTTGGAGAAGAAACACATATTGTAGAACTGCATAAAACTGGTTTCAGCATTCTTAATTTCTTCTGTTTGTTTCTTTACTTTCTTTTACTATATTGTGGGTGCCTAGAATTGTGGGCACTGGTTTTCTGTAGCTGGAATTTGGCTGTAGGGTAGTTCAAGAACTAGAATTTGGTTCTTGGTGAAAGGTTAGGTGCAGGAACTGGAATTGTGGTTCTTGTGTTAGATTGAGTGTAAGGTTAAGGTTGTAATATGTAAAACATTCAATCTAGTGGAACCCAGCTGCAATTTGGCTGGAGACTGGACGTAGCCCTGGGATTGGGTGAACCAGTATAAACCTTGGTGATATCTTTCTAAACCTTTCTCTTCTTTAATTTTGTGACTGCATTTATTTTTGATTGCTTGTTGTGTGTGATTCAAGAATTGATCAGATTTCTTAATCTTTGAAATTGATAATCTGTTAATTGTGAAAATCTTTCAAAGATCAATTCACCCCCCCCCCTCTTGATCTCAACCTACATTTCTAACAAGAAGCCCAAACCTTGATAAAAGAAATCCACAAAGGAGCTTTTGGGACCCACGCACCTAGGCATGTCATGGGAAAGAAGATCTTAAGGGCAGGATACTTTTGGTCCACAATGGAAGCCGATTGTCGCCAGTATGCTAAAAAGTGTCACAAGTGCCAAATCTACGCCGATAATATCCACATACCACCCGCACCCCTCAGTACCCTGGCTACACCATGGCCATTTTCTATGTGGGGCATGGACGTCATCGGGCCCATAGAACCCAAAGCATCTAATGGCCATCGTTTTATCTTGGTGGCCATTGACTACTTCACCAAATGGGTTGAGGCAACAACATATGCACATGTGACTCGGAAAGTGGTGACCACCTTCATCAAGAAAAATATTCTATGTCGGTACGGCATCCCTCATAAGCTCATTACCGACAATGGGACCAATCTCAATAATAAAATGATGGAGGAGTTGTGTCAAGACTTCAAAATTCAACACCATAATTCTTCCCCGTACCGACCAAAGATGAACGGTGCAGTAGAGGCAGCCAATAAGAACATTAAGAAAATCATCCAGAAGATGGTGGTAACCTACAAAGATTGGCACGAGATGCTTCCCTTCGCCTTACACGGATACCGAACGTCAGTACGAACCTCCACGGGAGCTACTCCATTTTTCCTCGTATACAGAATGGAGGTCGTACTACCAGTAGAGGTTGAAATACCCTCCCTACGAGTTGTTATGGAAGCAAAGTTGACAGAAGCCGAATGGGTCCAAGGTCGATACGATCAGTTGAACCTGATCGAAGAAAAACGGCTGGACGCCATATGTCGGGGGAAAGCCTATCAAAAGAAGATCAAGAAAGCCTATGACAAGAAAATCAATCCCTGCACCTTTCAAGAAGGGGATCTAGTAGTGAAGAAGCTGCTTCCAGCCCAGAAATGTTGAACATTCAAGGACTTGATGTTGCAAATAATGATCATGAAGAATGTTGATTTTGATGATGATCCAAGAGCTTAAAGACTTAGAGTATTGAAGATTGAAGATTGATGATTTCTGTATTGTAATAACTCTATTTTAGTTTGATTGAGTCTGTAATTATAGAGTCTAAGATAGCCGGTACATAGTCTATAACTTAGAAGCTTCAAAATGCTCAAATTTATCATGCAGGCTCGGCTTTAATCGATTATATAGGAAATAATCGATTAAAACAAGTGAGAAAACCATTTTCAAGCATATACTCACCGTTTTAATCGATTAAAACATCAAAATAATCGATTAAAAGGTCAAATAATCGATTATTTCACCAAATAATCGATTAAACCAGAGAGGATTGGGTTCTGCGTATTTGGCTCTGTTTTAATCGATTAAAACTCCATTTAATCGATTATTTCAATCTGTTTTTGTTTTTAAATTTCAAATTAACCCTATTTTCGAAAACCCAATTACCAAGAACCCTAGTTTCGAAATCCCCAATTCCTTAACCCTAATTTCCCTACTTAAACTCGCTTGGCACTCGTAAAACAAGAACAACTCTTTCCATACAAAAGTTAAGTGTCGTGAGTGCCGTAGAACCTGTTTGTTGCAAGGAAAGGGGGCTTTTGGAAACCTGGTGTGAGGCTAGAAGCGATAAGAATCACTAAGTGGAGTTCTTAGTGGATTGTGTGCCGTGCCGTCTCTAGGGAAAGTTGTTCTTCATCTCTTGTGGATTTCAAGAGAGGTGTTGTCTTTACTTTATCTCTTTGATTTGTAATCTGTTTATAACAATTTGTTCTTAGTGACAGCGTTAATCCTCTTTTGAGTGATTAGCAACTCGGACGTAGGGTCTTTTGATCCGAACCAAGTATAAACCTACCGTGTAATCTTCTCTACTCTTCTCTATTTACATTTACGCAGCTTTTTAATCGGTAAAATTTGGGGAAAATTTTGAAAACCTAATTTTTATTAAGAAACCAATTCACCCCCTCTTGGTTTTTGTCCGACCACGCGAACATCTCGCCGCGCGATTCTAACAAGTGGTATCGAGCTTGCTTTGATAGTCATTCAAATATTTTCGAAAATGGCCTGACAAAATCAAACTTTTGCCGAAGGTGCGTTTATCAACGTACCCCCACTTTTGCGGGTCAAAATTATCCTTTTTGGAAAGTACGTATGCAAATATTTTTAGAGTCTCGTTGATAGAGGTGTTTGGGACGCAATTTTAAACGGTCCATTTGTTCCTAAAATTACGTAGAACGGTGTTGACGTTCTTAAACCTTTTGATAGATGGACCGCCGACGAAAGTCGAAAAGTACAATTTGATGTTAGGGCTAGAAACATTATTTCATCTCGCTTCTAACCCTTGATGAGTTCTACAGAATTTCTATTTGTAAAAGTGCACAGGAAATGTGGGAAATGCTTAGAGTAACCCACGAAGGAACCGACGACGTCAAAAGAGCACGTAAAAATTCTCTAATTCAAGAGTACGAAATGTTCCGGATGCAACCAGAGCGAAACGATATTTGACGTACAAAAACGCTTTCACTCATATCGTGAACCATCTCACCGGACTAGGTAAAATTTTTGACGTTGATGAATTAAATGTTAAAATTTTGAAATCTCTCGGATAGGAAATGGCAACCAAAGGTGACTGCCATCTCGGAGTCACAAAATCTTGCCACTATGTCTATGGCGGCGTTGTTTGGAAAGCTTAGGGAGCATGAACTTGACCTTGGAAGACTAAATGAGGAAGAGGGTCAATATCAAAAGAAGAACCTTGCTTTCAAAACCGAGATTTCAAAAAGCAATAATAAGAAAGAAGAAGAAGAAGACTCCGAAATTGATGAAGAAGAGATGAGTCTTTTTATAAAGAAGTTCACCAAGATGATGAAAGCAAAAGGAAGACATCCTTTCAAAGGTAAGGAAAAGGTAAAAGAAAATTCTTCCGTTAATATAAAATGCTTTGGTTGTGGTGAAGCAGGGCATATAAAGATCGAATGCCCAAACAAGAAAAATGATGAACACAAGGGCAAAAAGCAATTCAAGAAGAAAGCATATATTGCTTGGGATGACAAGTGATTCAAATTCAGAATCAAGCGACTCAGAAATTGAAGCAAACATTTGCTTGATGGCAAATAACAACAATTCTTCGGATTTTGAGGTTAGTGATTCCGATTCATCCTCTAGTGAAGAAAATGACCATGATGAATTGCAAAATGCTTATAATGAGTTATTTACTGCATTTATGGATATGAAAAAGGAATATAAAGTTGTAAAGAAGAATCTAAGAAAATCGAAAAGGAAAATGAGTCCTTAAAATTGAAAATTGCATGTTTAGAAGAAAAGGAGGTAGCCAATACGAAAATAGTATGCTTAGATGAAGATAAGGACTTAGCATGTGCAAAATGTAAAGAGCATGAATATGATATAGATATTCTTAATCATTTGCTTGACAAAGCCGAAAAAGAAATTGATGATCTTAAGAAGAATGAAATGGTTTTTGCTCAAAATAATGTAAATCATAGAGTTCCTTTGAAAAAGAGTAAATCTAAAAAGAAAAGAATATGGGTAGAAAAAGGAACTAGAGCATGTCATGTTAATAATGTATCTTATTCTAAAGCTACTCCAAATGCATGCTTCTATTGTATGAAACAAGGTCACACTTCAAATAAGTGTAAAATTAAACATTTTGGTATTCCAAAAGGTAAATATATTTGGGTTCCAATAGTTAAATAAATCTGTTTGTCTCTTTCATTTATTCAAAGAAAATGGATCATTTTGTATGTTTTAAACAAAATGCTTAGGTAAAATCATTTTATCTTTTCTATCGCATAAAGATTCTTCTCTTAAAGATTTTTAGTAGAAGCCTCTAAAATTGTTTTAAACGAACTTCAAAATAAAGTATTTTTACAAAAGCTTTCTTAAAACATGTTTTTAACTCGATGCAGCTTTGAAAGAACCAAATAAAATCACTTAGAGTGGTCAAAGAAGTGTTTTTACAAAGCATTTTAATCGATACTAACCTGGTTTTTAATCGATTAAAACCATTTAGAACTCATTTTGACCGATCAGATTGTTATTATGAGCTGTCGGAACGCTTATATCGATTAAAACACGTTTCAATCGATTAAAATCACTTAAAGGGTCAGGATGATCGATCAGATTTTTATTATGACCGGTCAGAATCAGTTATGATCGATCAGATTTTTGTTATGACCGATCAGAACTCATTTTAATCGATTAAAATCTCGTTTCAATCGATTAAAACAACCTAAATTTTTTTTTTCCAGCATTTTAATCGATTAAAAACTCGCTTCAATCGATTAAAACAACTTAAAAACTTTTTCTACACTCGCGTTTTAATCGATTAAAAGATGTTTTAACGATTAAAACTGCACTTTTAACAGATTAAAAGAATCTTTTAACAGATTAATTAAACCAAGCAGCTTTGAAAATAGTCTATAAAAACAGCTTTGCTTGAACTTCTTAAAACACCCAAAGAATAGATTGTTTTGCAGTATTTTAAATAGATTATTATGTCTCTAACCTCAAGGACCCAAAAGTTGTGGGGACCTAAGTTTACTATGTTCTTGTTTTGTAGGAAACTTCCAAATCAAAGAAGTCTATGTGGTATCTTGATAGTGGATGCTCAAAACATATGACTCGGGGATAAAACGAAATTTGTAAGTTTCAAAGCCAAAGAACAAGGATATGTGACTTATGGGGATAACAACAAAGGGAAGATTCTCGAATTGGAAATATAGGTGGTGCAAATACATTGGAGATTAAGGATGTGCTTCTTGTTGATGGATTAAAACATAACCTTCTTAGCATAAGCCAATTGTGTGACAAAGGATTCAAGGTAACTTTTGAAAGCAAATTTTGCACCATACATTTAGTAGATTCCGAAATAGTAGAATTAAAAGGCATTAGGCATAACAACATATATTTGATTGATTTGGATTGTTTATATGAGTCTAGTATAACATGTTTAGTTGCTAAGGAAGAGAATCCTTGGTTATGGCATAAAAGAGCGGCTCATATAAACATGCATCATTTGAATAAATTGATATCAAAAGACTTAGTTATTGGATTGCCTAAATTGAAATTTGAAAAAGATAGATTGTGTGATGCATGCCAAAAAGGTAAACAAGTTAAATCATCATTTAAATCAAAAAATGTGATTTCCACTTCAAAACCCCTAGAATTATTACATTTAGATTTATTTGGACCTTCTAGGATAAAAAGCTTTGGTGGAAATTATTATGGTCTTGTAATTGTTGATGATTTCTCTAGGTACACTTGGACATTTTTCCTAACTATGAAAAGTGAAGCTTTTAAGGTCTTTAGAAAGTTTGCTAAACAAATACAAAATGAGAAAGACCTAAGGATTAAAGTTTTAAGAAGTGACCATGGTGGTGAGTTTCAAAATGAAAAGTTTGAGAATTATTGTGAGGAAAATGGTATATTACATAACTTTTCTCGCTCCTAGGACTCCCCAATAAAATGGTGTAGTTGAAAGGAAAAATAGGTCATTAGAGGAACTTGCAAGAACTATGTTAAATGAATCTAATGTTCCTAAATATTTTTGGGCTGATGCGGTTAGTACTGCATGTTATGTTTTAAATAGAATGCTCATTAGGTCAATTATGAAATCTACTCCATATGAATTGTTTAATGGTAGAAAACCTAATGTTGCACATTTGAAAATTTTTGGTTGTAAATGTTTTGTACTAAATAATGGAAAGGACAATCTAGGAAAATTTGATTCAAAAGCCGATGAGGGTATTTTTCTAGGTTATTCTTTAACTAGCAAGGCGTATAGAGTATTTAATAGAAGAACTTTGAATATAGAAGAATCTATACATGTTGCCTTTGATGAGATTGTAGACCTTGGGGGAAATCCTCTTGAGTCAAATAAAAGACTTGCAGTGATGATGAATATATAAGAGAGGCCCTTGATGAATTATACTTGGAAGATAATGTGCCTTCTCAAACTCCTCAATTAGCAAAAGAATGGCAATCACCTAGAGGACTCTCAATGAACAATATCATAGGTGATATCTCAAAAGGGGTAAGAACTAGAAATATGAATAATTTCTCGTATGTCTGTTGCTTTTGTGTCACGATTGAACCTAAAAACATTGAGGAAGCACTTAAAGATGATCAGTGGTGCATAGCCATGCAAGAAGAACTTAACCAATTTGAAAGGAATCAAGTCTGGGAACTAATCCCAAGAGAAGAGTCACATCAAGTTATTGGAACTAAATGGGTATTCAAAAATAAGCTTGATGAAGATGGTAATATAACAAAGAATAAAGCCAGACTTGTTGCAAAAGGCTATTGTCAGGAGGAAGAATTTGCTAAGATTATGCAGGGAGAGTTTGAAATGTCTATGATGGGAGAATTAACATTCTTCCTTGGACTTCAAATCAAGCAACTTAAAGATGGAACTTTTATCTCTCAAACTAAATACTGCAAAGAGATCCTCAAAAAGTTTGGTATGGACACCTCAAAGGAAGCTAACACACCCATGGGAACTTCATGCTATTTAGACAAGGATGAATCAGGTTTGGAAGTAAATCAAACTATGTATAGAGGTATGATAGGATCACTATTATACTTAACTGCTAGTAGACCTGATATTATGCATTCTGTCTGTGTGTGTGCTAGATTTCAAGCTTGTCCTAAAGAATCTCATTTAATTGCAGTAAAACATATTTTAAAATACTTAAAAGGAACTACTGGATTTGGCTTGTGGTATCCGTCTGATGCTTGTATTAGTTTATTAGGATATTCTGATGCTGATTATGGTGGATGTAAAATTGATAGGAAAAGCACTAGTGGGACATGTCATTTGTTAGGTTCATCCTTAATATCATGGCATTCTAAGAAACAAGCATGTGTTGCTTTATCTACCAGCTGAAGTTGAATATATTGCACTGGTAGTTGTTATGCTCAAATTCTGTGGATGAAACAACAATTAGAGGATTATAGCATATATTTAAATGACATTCCATTAATGTGTGATAATACGAGTGCAATCAACTTAACTAGAAATCCAGTAATGCACTCTAGGACTAAACATATTGAGATTAGACATCACTTTTTAAGAGATAATATCAGCGAAAGGAAAGCGTAAGATAGAGTATGTAGACACTAAACGTCAATTAGCAGATATATTTACTAAGCCTCTACCCAAGGATAGATTCTATGATCTTAGAAGAGACTTAGGGATACTAGAAATAGCTTAAATTCTGCTTAATTTGAATGATTTTGGATGATTGTTATGATTAAATTCGTGATGCGGGATATTCATAGGTTATAATGTGTAAAAACCTTAAAAAACTTAATATAGCCTCGGAATAATCGATTCTTGGAAGTGATAATCGATTATTTTTCCTCAAAACGTCCAAAACAGGGTATTCTCCTCTGGAATAATCGATTATCTCGTGAAATAATCGATTAAATGCCTCTAAAAATCGATTATTTACTGGAAATAATCGATTAAAGTTGTCTAATGTAGAGATAATTGATGAATTTTCTTTTGTTATTGTCTTGATGTTGTAAAATATGATGTTTCTTTCATGCTATGATTGAGGGGGAGCTTTCTCTAACTTATGCATATTTTGAGGGGGAGCTCTTATGATTGATGTTGCAGAGTTCTTTTGATTATAATCAAAATAGGGGAGAAAAATTTAAAGCCTATGATTCAATATTAAATGTTATCTGGTATGTTTAATGTGTTTGTTAGTATGACAGATGAAACAGGTTATTACAAGGGCTTTAAAAAGATAATTTTGATCATCATCAAAAGGGGGAGATTGTTGAACATTCAAGGACTTGATGTTGCAAATAATGATCATGAAGAATGTTGATTTTGATGATGATCCAAGAGCTTAAAGACTTAGAGTATTGAAGATTGAAGATTGATGATTTCTGTATTGTAATAACTCTGTTTTAGTTTGATTGAGTCTCGTAATTATAGAGTCTAAGATAGCCGGTACATAGTCTATAACTTAGAAGCTTCAAAATGCTCAAATTTATCATGCAGGCTCGGCTTTAATCGATTATATAGGGAAATAATCGATTAAAACAAGTGAGAAAACCATTTTCAAGCATATACTCACTGTTTTAATCGATTAAAACATCAAAATAATCGATTAAAAGGTCAAATAATCGATTATTTCACCAAATAATCGATTAAACCAGAGAGGATTGGGTTCTGCGTATTTGGCTTCTGTTTTAATCGATTAAAACTCCATTTAATCGATTATTTCGATCTGTTTTTGTTTTTAAATTTCAAATTAACCCTATTTTCGAAAACCCAATTACCAAGAACCCTAGTTTCGAAATCCCCAATTCCTTAACCCTAATTTCCCTACTTAAACTCGCTTTGGCACTCGAAAAACAAGAACAACTCTTTCCATACAAAAGTTAAGTGCTGTGAGTGCCGAGAACTGTTTGTTGCAAGGAAAGGGGGCTTTTGGAAACCTGGTGTGAGGCTAGAAGCGATAAGAATCACTAAGTGGAGTTCTTAGTGGATTGTGTGTCGTGCCGTCTCTAGGGAAAGTTGTTCTTCATCTCTTGTGGATTTCAAGAGAGGTGTTGTCTTTACTTTATCTCTTTGATTTGTAATCTGTTTATAACAATTTGTTCTTAGTGACAGCGTTAATCCTCTTTTGAGTGATTAGCAACTGGACGTAGGGTCTTTTGATCCGAACCAGTATAAACCTACTGTGTAATCTTCTCTACTCTTCTCTATTTACATTTACGCAGTTTTTAATCGGTAAAATTTGGGGAAAATTTTGAAAACCTAATTTTTATTAAGAAACCAATTCACCCCCCCTCTTGGTTTTTGTCCGACCACGCGAACATTCCGCTGCGCGATTCTAACAAGAAAGACAAAATCAGGAAGTGGACAGCGAACTACGAGGGACCCTTTGTGGTCAAACGAGCTTTCTCAGGACGAGCCCTCATCCTCACCAACATGGACGGAGAAGAGCTCTGACATCCGGTCAACTCAGACGCGGTGAAAACGTACTACGCCTGAAGACATTGCTCACGACCCATTAGGATGAAAACTCACAAAGAGCGTCCTGGGCAAAAGATAGGGCCCACATTCCTCACTAGGATACGTCCTAGGCAAAAATTAGAGGTTTCAAAAAAAAAAGAAAAAAAAAGAAAAAGAGCAATGATTATCTTAGCCGAAAAGCGCAAAGGCGACTAAGGTAATACCTTCACAGAAGCAAGCAGACTCCGCATAGTCTTCACTCCGAGTTCGAGCATCTCAATTGAAGTGACCAGGAAAAACAGAGAAACAGAAATCATGGGCATGATGGATGTACCCTATACAGCTTAGCCAACCTTGCCCAGCCTTGCTTACAAATTCCTTTGTAAATCCTTCTGTAAAAATAGATCATTTGGTTATATCAATAAAAATTGTCTTTTCTTCTCTTTACCTACTTCTATGAATGTCTCTATATTAATGAAATATGAGCATGCATAAAACAAGCAATACAAGAAAGCATAAGAGAAACAAGACAAACAGCGCCGACCAGGACCGTCCCAAGCAAAAAAATATAGGGTAGCCTGCTAGATCGAAAACCCGCAAAGGGTGGTCTAGGAAAAAGTTAAGGCCTTCGTAAAAAGAAAAAACCCACCAGGCAAGAATTAAGCTCGCCAGATCGAAAACCCGCAAAGGGCGGTCTAGGCAAAAGATAGGGCTAAAACAAAAAGAATAGCCACGAGAAAAACAAAAAAAAAGGGGGTACTGGTCACTTTCTAGATGCCCCCAACTAAAATAGATTGCATCAAAAGCATCCACACACAAGTAGTTGCACCAAAATGACTTTGTCAAAAATCAAAACAAACAAATATACTTCAAATAAAAATAAAAAAACATTCAGTTTTATGCTTGCATCCGAAAATATGAAGCACTCAGAAGTATCCCAGTAAGACTTCACAAAAATGCATTAACCAAAGGTTTTTTCAACAACCAAGCAAGTGTCGAACAACAAGCAAAGTCCACCCAACTAACCAGCAAGAGTTGGGTGATCACCCTCAAAAAGATCAAAATCAAAGGATCCCCAGCAACCAACAAGGTTGGATGAACACCAACAAAATCCCCGGCACAGACCGGACAACCAAATCAAAGACAAGAGAACACATCTCAACAACGGCGCATGAGCTAGAGCAGTAAGCCGCCACCACAGCCAAAGGATCAGCTACCGCACGAAGGAGCATCTGGAGGAAAACACCGGATGGGGGTGTATGCTCATCAGGCCTTACAAAAGGGGGCTTACCGGACTGGGGTTCATACTCGTCAAACACTAGATGGGGGTGTATACTCATCAGGCCTTACAAAAGGGGCCTTACCAGACGAGGGTTCATACTCGTCAAACCAGATAGGGGTTCGTACTTATCAGCCGAAAGGATCAGCTACCGCCAGAAGAAGCATCCTAGAAGCACACCTTTTCCCGGAAGATCAACCGCCACAAAGATGGAATATCTGAAGGACAACCGGGCAAGAGGGTTAACTCCTTTACCCTCCAGTCGATCTCCTTGGCACAGCAGGCCAGCAACCGACTAGTCAGGTAAAGGGGGGGCAGCTGTAGACCCCAAATCTTGCCCAGCCTCATAATAAAGACCAGAAGACCTCCTTTTTGAAGATGGATGAAGCCTAAGAAGCCATTAGGAGAGACTATTAGGCCCCATACTAGGATAGGAGGGATTTTTGGCATAAAAATAAGGATTTTCGCCTTTTAAGGTCGAGACCGCCGTCTCAGATTCGGGACCGCCGTCTCGCCTTGCACAAATGGTGAGACCGTCGTCTCGTTTGGCGAGACAGCCATCTCACCACTCACGAATGGCGAGACCGCCATCTCGTTTGGTGAGACGACCGTCTTGCCATTCCTGTAAGGCGAGACGACCGTCTCGAATGACGAGACGACCGTCTCGACCTTGTTAAACGAGATGACCGTCTCGACCTGACAGGCGCGAATCCCTATAAATAGGCGCGCCATTCCCCTCATTTCATAGAGTTCTTCCATTCTCTCTCTAGAAAATTCTTCAAATTCTCTTTCTAGAACCCCTCCGAAGCATTTTCGGAGTTTCTGAGAGCTTTCTAGAGTGTTTAATAGCGTTTTTGAGAGATTCCGGCGCTGTAAAAGAGTGAAGGGCTGCCAAAAAGCACCCTAATTGCAAAGAATTAATAGAAAGCTTGCTTCGGAGGTTTCCATACTCTCTCTCTCTACTTTATCGCTTTAATTTTAATTATGCAATGGAAACTAGGGCCATGTAGTCATAATTTTAAAATTCCGCAAATAAAAGGGTAAAAGCGTATTTTCATCGGTTTATTTATTTAAAGTAGTTGGCCTATCATAGGGAACCCGAAAGGGGAGTCGTAAAGGGAACTAACACTTCCCTTACACGTAACTAACTCCCTTACCCAACTCTGATTCTAATGACCAAAGTTGGTTTTTCGAAAACCAACGCCTTTTTACTCCTTTTCCGATGTTTCCGGTAAACACGTCGGTGGTGACTCCAAAAGAACCCCTCAAAAACTAGTTCTTGGTTTAGCCCGATTATCGGACAATCGAAGAACGCCCTTTCGAAAACCTCGCCCCTAGGTTCAGCCCGGTTATCGGACAACCTAAAGGCGTTGTAACCACACCAATAAAAACGCAAAAAATGGAAAGTCGGAACCATCGCGTCGCTCCGACCGCCTCATTTTGACGGCGGCGACACCTAGCTTGTGAAAGTTTAGTCTCAAAACCCTCATGTTATTACAAAGAAAGAAATGTCATGATATGATTAGCTTTACATATCATAAAAAATAACATAAAAAAGATAAAATTGAAGGAACTCATGTGTGTTTTCCTATACCTTTCATCAACAAATTGACCCATACTTTTTCTTATATGGGTTTGTTGGAAGATCTTATCAACAAAAACTTATCTTCCAAGCCTATGTGCCTACATTACATTGACAAAATAAGAATTATATTTAACCTAGTTGATGTTATATAATCCTAATTATATGTTTAAAAGACTTACCACACACATGGCATGTTCATCTGTGCTGATGGAGCCACTTGTGTGTAGACTCCTCCCTTTTTCAGATGCCTTTTTTTTCTGGGCTTGCGCACATTTGGAGCGATACATTAATGAGCTTCAATGTTTTTGTAACCTACTCCAATGTTTTAGTAATTGGCTCCAAATGTGCTCCTCAATCCAATATGGCCTTTAGCTATTAATTCTTGCATCCCTAAACATCTCACTAAGCTTATGAGATGCTTTGTTCTTTATTTGATTTTCATGCTCTGCTCTCCACTGAACCTTCATCTGTAAGAGTAAAAATTGTTATATAGATTATAAAAATATGTTTACATTAATAAAAACCAACAATAACACTTAAACAAATAAATAAGGGGATAATTTGAAGTTAACTTAAAGTGTTGCCAGAAAGACTCCTTATCACTATCGGGAATCACTCCTCATGTCGTCAAAGGTTGAAGAAATTGTTGCTTAATATTCTTTGTGACATCTTGTGATGCATCTTAGCGAAAGAAACCTAATTTTAAAGAAAAATTTATATAATTTACATATACAAGTGAAAAGAACTAAAACATAGTTATAAGATATACTAAGAATTAATAAAAATTTTACCCTCAACCATAAGGTTCATCATGGAGAGCATGGTCATCTTCTCCAACCTCAGAATTGACATCCCCAAAAGACTGTGGGTGCAATATCTTGGGATGAAACCAGTATACGTGAGTGACCTTCAAAGGTTGAAGGAGCTTAGACCATACCAGGGGATGGTGATGGAGATGAGTTGGTCCATCACTTGGGATGGGGATAAGATAGGTGTCATAATCGGGGCTGAGGATGGTATAGGTGGTACAAAATAAGTGGATTTTATTGTGAATGGTGTAGGTACAATAGGCATAACTGAAGGGGGTGGTGTAGATCCTATAACTAAGGATGGTGATAACACTACTAGAAAAATGTCAAATAGTAACTTAAATTAGTGACTAAAAAATTTAGTTATTATTAGTGACCGAATCATTAACTAAATTATTATTTTTTAGTTTAGTAACTAACATAGTAACTGAATTTTCAGTTACATAAAATCAGTTACTATTTCAATCACTTTATTATTTAATTTAATTTTTTTAATTCATCTAATTAGTTTCTAATTATTTCCCTCATTCTGTTAACCTCCCAAATTTCATCTTCTTTTCCCTCACAATTTCCAATTACCAATCTGTGTAACCACACTAACCTTGTACCAGCCACTATTGAATCCCACCATTCTTGTTCGAGCTTAATCACCCTTCATCTCTCCAACCCCAATCCTCCACCCTTCTACTCAATTTTCAAGTGATCTTTAAACCAGCCTGAAATGTCAACCCGACAACCTAAAATCCGACAAGTGACCTCTACTCCGATGACTTGAAATCTGACCAGTGACCTTGAATCTCAAATCTCAGTGACCAAACACTCAATCGAAACCCAAGATAATTTGAACCTCAACACCGGTGTCGCCGCCGTCAAAACGAGGCGGTCGGAGCGACGCGATGATTTCGACCCTTTTTGTTTTTCGCATTTTTTTATGGGTGGTTACAACGCCTTTAGGTTGTCCGATAACCGAGCTAACCTAGGGGCGAGGTTTTCGAAAGGTCGTCCTTGGGTTGTCCGATAACCGGGCTAACCCAAGGACTAATTTTGAGGGGTTCTGTGGAGTCGACACCGATGTTTTTACCGGAAACATCGGAAAAGGGGTTTTAAAAGGCGTTGGTTTTCGAAAACCAACTTTGGTCATTAGAACCAGAGTTGGGTAAGGGAGTTAGTTACGTGTAAAGGAAGTGTTAGTTCCTTTACTACGCCCCTTTCGGGTTCCCTATGATAGGCCAGCTATTTTGTTAATAAATAAACCGGAAAAATACGCTTTTGCCCTTTTTATTTTGCGGAATTAAAAATTATGACTACATGGCCCTAATCTATTGCATAATTTAAATTTAAAGCGATAAAAGTAGAGCGGAAGAATCTAAACCTCCGAAGCAAGCTTTTCTTTTTATTTCTTTAAAACAAATGGGTGCTTTTTGGCAGCCCTTCACTCTACTCGATGCTAGAAACTCTTCTAGACGTCGAGAAAACGCTCACAAAAGCACTCAGAAGCTCCGAAAATGCGTCGGAGAGATTCTAGAGAGAAGTTTTAGAGAGAAGGGAGAGCAAAAAGCTGTGTGGTGTGTGGAAATGAGGGGGGGGAGCCCCCTATTTATAGGTTTTCGCGCCTAGCAGTGGCGAGACCGCTGTTCTCGTCTGACAGGGTTGAGACCGCCGTCTCGCCAAACGAGACCGCCATCTCGTCCTGCGCAGGTGGCGAGACCACCGTCTGGGAAAGCGAGACCGCTGTCTCGCCACTTGCCTGAGGCGAGACGGCAGTCTCGATTTCGAGACAGCGGTCTTGTCACAAAAAAGGCAAGAAAATTTATTTTTTGTACAAAAAACCCCTCCTATCCTAGTATGGGGCCTAATAGTCTCTCCTAGTGGCTTTTTAGGCTTCATCCATCTTCGAATAGGAGGTCTTCTACTCTTTATTTGGAGGTCGGGCAAGATTTGGGGTCTACAGCTACCCCCCCTTTACCTGACTAGTCGGTTGTTAGCCTGTTGTGCCAGACAGATTGACAGGAAGGTAAAGGAGTTGAACCTCTTTCCCGGTTACCCTTCAGATGTCCTGTTTTGCGGCGGTTGATCTTCTGGGGAAATGTTGTGCACTTCCGGGATGCTCCTTCTGACGGTAGCCGACCCCTTCGGCTGATGAGTATGAACCCCCATCTGGTTTGACGAGTATGAACCCTCGCCCGGTAAGCCCCCTTTTGTAAGGCCCAATGAGTATACACCCCCATCTGGTGTTTGACGAGTATGAACCCCCGTCTGGTAAGCCCCCTTTTGTAAGGCCTGATGAGTACACACCCCCATCTGGTGTTAAGCCTCCGTATGCTCCATCTTGCGGTAGCTGATCCTTTGGCCATGGTGGCGGCTTACTGCTCTAGCTCATGCGCCGGTGTGAAACCTTGGGATGCTCCTTCGACGCGATAGCTGACCTCTTGGTTGACGAGTACGAACCCTCATCTGGTTTGGTGCCTCCGGATGCCCCTTCTTGCGGTAGCTGATCCTTTGGCTATGGTGGCGGCTTACTGCTCTAGCTCATGCGCCGGCTCCTTGGGAAGTGATTTTTGTGTTGGTAGATGTACTTGGAACTCTTTGAATGGTCATCCGGACTGCTCTGGGGATTCTTTGTTTTTTACTTTTGGTAGTGATCATTCGATTCTTGCTAGCTGGTCGGATGGGTCTTTGTTTTTGTTCGACTCTTGCTTGGTAGTCGAAATTTTGTTGGTTGAGGTGATGGCTTGTCTTAATCCTGCCTTTTCTCGCAGTTTTATCTCTTTTTTCTCGCGATTTAGGATTTTGGCTTTTCTTATTGAGCGTATGCCTTTTTCCTTTTTAAGCTTTTTTGTTTTACGCTAGCTTTTGCAAGGGGTGGCAAAGAGATGCATGAAATAAAAATTTTTATTTATGAGGAAATTTTATTACAACCGCTTTTTATTTAAGCAAGTACCATCCCTAAGGGTTGTCATCTGGAGATGATCCGCGGGCAAATTGCTGGTAGAGGTGATATCGGAAGTCCGCTTGCTCTCGGACTTCATCGCGGTACTCTTGCTGGAATGTTGTCCATTCCTGCCGCATCACCTGCTGATGCTGATACATCTCCTCTTGCCGGGTATGGTAGGCTTCTTGCCGCACCGTCATTTGGTCGAACTGCCAGCGCAGATCGTTCATGCCAGCAAAATCGTCCGTGTACGGTGGGGGTTGTTGCTGCTGCTGGAATTCGGGGGGCGTGGGGATATCCTGCATCGCCACAAGCCCCTGGAGATCTAGTGCGAAATCCAGTGTGGGATGGAGGGCCAACTGGGTCCCTCGACGTATCAGCATTCCCATGCTGACCAGGACTGACCCGTTGATGGTCTCGGGTCGCAAGTTGGAGGCCAGCTCTTCCCGGCCAGGGCACCCCCATCTTTCTGCCATGGGAGTGATGAGAGGAGCCACGAGGACGGCCCCCGCGAATCTATTCCCGAAGTCCTTGAGGGCTCTCAGAAAGAAGTAGCCGGGGTTGCAGCGCCGCTTCTGGCTCATGCAATAAAGTACGAAGAGGTCAGGGAGGGAGACCTTGCCCTGACTCTCTTTCCTCCCATGGATGGTTCCTGCCAGCAGCTTGTGGCAGATGCGGAGTGCTGGGGACAGTGCGGAGCCCCTCATCAGCGTGGGTAGCGTGGTAGCTCCTGTGAGCTCATGCCACATTTCGGCGGTAGTGAGGTTGGTGGGCCAGGAGCAGATGGCCTCTCAGTATCCCTGGGTCAATGTGTCCTCGGGCCGGACGAACCCGATGGCCATGTTGAACTCGTCGAGGGTGGTGGCCTGGTATCTTCCACCCATGAAATAGGTCACCATCTTAGTGGGCTGCAGGCCCGGGACTGTGGAGGGGACCTCAGAGTAGGAGACAGGGGCCAAGAATTCCAGTACCTCTTGTGGGTACACATGTGTAGGTGGTGGCTGCAGCAGAAAGCCCCACCCGATGCTGTCTATGTGGGCTCAGACGTCGTCCTCCCACCCAAATTCAGCCAGGATGCTGAAGTCAAGTCTGAGCATCGGGTGCCACTGATAAGTCCGGATGTTGTCGAGGCGGGCCTAATGCTGAGGCGACAACTGAGAGGGATCCTGGGGTGGCGATGTCGCAGAACTGCTGGCACCGGCAGTGCTCCTTCTCTTTCGGGAGGCGCTTCTACCAAACATTCTGACTAGGGGGGCTTGGGAGTGCAAGATATGAGCAATGGAGGTTCTGGAGGCAAGGAGAGTTGTGAAGAAACCCTCCAAGCGCGCCCCCTATTTATAGGAAATTTTTCCAATTCGATACCGCCGTCTGGGAAGACGAGACGGCGGTCTCGTGTCTCCTTCGAGTCGAGACGGCGGTCTGGACCATCGAGACAGCGGTCTCGACTTTGGGCTTAAGCGAGATGGCGGTCTCGTCAAGCGAGACGGCGGTCTCATTTTTGCCTGAGTCGAGACAGCGGTCTCGTTGGTCGAGACGACGTTCTCGTCTTACCGGGGGACCGAGACAACGGTCTGGGAGAGCCAGACGGCGGTCTCGAATTACGGAAGCTTTTTTTTTTTGAAAGAGGAAATAGGACCTGGTCTAAAAACATTTTATGCATGTAATTTTTTTATGTTTTGATGTCCTATAATGCCTACTTTGATTCAAATTTTCAGAAGGATTTAACCATCGTGTCTTGTTGCGCTGAGTGCCCTCTGATCTGCCATGTTTACTTTTGGATGTACCCTGTCGGACTTCTTGTGACCGAAGGATAATTTTTCTTTCTTTTCTTTCTCTTTTCCTCCTTTTTTTTTTGCAGCACACTCTTTGTCATGTAGTGCCCCTTTTTTCCTCGCTTTAGGGATTTCAATCCTCTTGTTGACTATACGCCTCCATACTCCCAAATTAATTATTAGAATATTGATGTGAGGGTCAAGAGGAAAGAAGTAAAGAGGTAAAATCAATGGTTTGTGTTTTAGAGGGTCAATTTTTATTGATAGAGTTTTTGTAAGCATGGTTGGCTAGGGTTAGGCCTAGGTGTTTAAGCTTTGTCTAAGCAAACAACTTTTCTCTTTTTTTTTTTGTATTTTGCGCTCTTTGGTTTTATCTCCTATTGCTTTTTAATGGCTAGCTGATTTCCCTAGATCGCCCTTTGGGTTTTCGAACTAGGATATTGTGTTTGGCCCTAACTTTTGTCTAGGTTCCCTCTTTTTGTAATTTTTGGAGAATCCTAGCGGACCTTATTTTGTAACCCTAACTTTTGCCTAGGCTACCCTTTATTTTTGTTCGGGTATCCTACCGGGTCGACCCTATCTTTTGCGTAGCCCCCTTAGTGGGTTTCCTATCGGGTAATTTGCCCTTTTCTTTGGCCTTTGGCTTCTCTGGGCTTTTTCTCTTTTTTGCGGATTTATTTTTTCACAGTATTGGCGAAACATTACTTTCTTTATGAATGAGGTGAAGTCTTATTTTTATGTGCTTCTAATCGACTAGCTTGATGATGATAGCAATGGTAAATGTTGATTATTTGAATGCACTGTTTATTCTTCTTCTTTTTTCGTTTACTTAGACAGGGTTATTTATGTGGTCTAGTCAAAAATAGAAAGAAGAGAAGCAGATAGTAAGAATCATTCTTTATTAATTAATAAGGGAATATGTGCCCTGAAATGCCCAGGGGTCGGGCTAGCCCCGGGGGATAATCTCTAACAATCCTGGGGTTTACATCCCTTAAACGAAGAAAAAGATTTCCTAATGACTAAGGTGGCTCTTGACGCTTGCACCCCTCCACTTCGGAAAATTTGCTTGAGGGTGCGGAGGGGAGACTTCCCTTTTCTTTTTTCCGCTCGGCCCTTAGTAGGGTCATATCCTAGGACATACTTGCAGGGATTATCTTTGAATTCTGGGGGTTCCCTCAGGCCTTGGGAATCTGCCCCCAGTCCTTGGCCAAGATGGTAACCATGCTTCAACATCATGCAGGCTACCTTGGTATTTTTGGGAAGTCGCTCTATGTTGGCAATTTCGAGCGCTTGAAAAGATGTTTCAAGGACCTCTTCAGCCGCATCCACATAAGGTTGGGTGGACGGTCCACTGATCAGGATATCGTCTTCTGCTTAGACCGTGACCAATTTGTCGTCCACTATGAACTTGACTTTCTGGTGGAGCGTTGAAGGTACTGCCTTAGCGTCATGAATCCAAGGCCTGCCGAGGAGACAGCTATATGCTGGAGTAATATCCATGACATGGAAATCGACGTTGAAGATAGTGGGTCCAACTTGGATTGGCAAGTTAACCTCTCCCACTACTTCTCGTTTAGATCCGTCGAAGGCTCGAACGATGGTGCTGCTTGGGCGCAGACGGGTCCCTTGGATAGTCAGCTTGTCTAGTGTGCACTTGGGCATCACGTTCAAGGATGACCCGTTATCCACAAGAACTTTGGCGATGAGGTATTCCTTGTACTTGACTGAGATGTGCAAGGGCTTGTTGTGGTTTGACCCCTCGAGGGGGAGTTCTTCCTCTGTGAAGGTGAGGTGATCGCTTGCCGTAATGTGACCAACGATCCTTTCGACCTTTTCTTGGGATATTGTATGAGGTACATGCACCTCGCTCAAGACCTTCAGTAGGACGTTTCTATGCGGTTTCGAGCTCATTATCAAAGATAGCAATGTAATTTTTGCAGGTGTGCGATTGAGCTGGTCTATAATGGAATACTCACTTTGCCTTATGTTTTGGAGTAATTCCTCTGTCTCCTCCTTGGATTCCTTATTTTCTTTTCCTTCTTCGGTCTTTTTATTTTTTTATTTATTTTGGAGGACATCTTCCTGTGTGTCCGTGGGGGAGTAGACTCTTCCACTTCTAGTCGTGCCCCCAATGCCGGCTATATTTGTTATTTCTTCTTTTATTGGTGAAGATTCCCCATATCTCCACGGTACAACTTTATTTGACTCGTAGGGGAGAGGACGTTGCATAAATAGTCGCACTGGTGTCCTTGCCCCCTCTTCTTTATTCTTGAGGACCAACGGCCGAGGCCTATTTTCCTCTTGCGGCGAGTCGACCGTTGGGGTAAGCTTTATTAGGAGTGGCTTTCTTTCCATTCTTCTGATTTAGAAGACGTGTTAACTAATCCTTCTTTTTTATTATCTTTATTTATTAAGTGTGAAGGAGGGAAAATTAAATATGCAAATGAATGTTTATGCATGCAAGTAGACAGTCATTTGAATAAAGAAGATTTTATTTATTCGACAGAAGGTGTACATTCCCCTATTCTATACTGCGAAGCAACTTTTGGCAAAAGCGGAAAACTTTAAAGAAACCCACAGGTGGGTTTTGATCCCTCTGTAGCTCTCTCTGGGCTTCCCGGACATGACGAGCAAGTGCTTCGCTCTGCTTGCGGACCGCCTGGCTCATATCTTCACTATACTGCTGAGCCTCTTTGATCTTCGCCTCTTGATGAACGACCAAGGCTTGTAGTTCATCGATCTTCGCAATGGCTCGGTCTTTCTCTTGCAGTACTTGGCCGTACTGAGCTAGCCCATCTCTTTCTTTGTAGCGTAGCTCAGCGAGGACTTTTGTTAAGTCTCCGGTTGGCCTCTCGCTCTTGGCGGATATCTAACCGAGTCTTGGTGAGCTCTTGCGACAACTCCTTGATCATTTGAGCCTATTTTGATGATTTGGCCTCAAAGCGTGCTGACTTGGCAGTTATTTCTTGAAGTCGGCTATCTGAACTGGTTCTGACAGTTTTGGATGCTCGGATAGCTTGCTCGTTGGAGTCAGCACACTGGTCCTTGAGACGCTCTATTTCATGATCCTTTTTCTTGCCTTGCCTTTGCAGACCATCTATTGTGAGGATGGATGCTTGCTCTCTTTCCTCAAGGGCCCTCATCTGGGCTCCCATGATTTCCATCCTCTGGGTCAAGGCATTAATTTGAGCCTGCAGCCCTTCATCATTGGCGCTTGTAGTGGGTGTGGTGGATTGTTGAGCCATCCCTCTTTTCTTTCTCCACGCCTTGTAGTCACTGGTGACAGCCACCCGAGCTTTTCCTAGCTCTCTGTCCCCCATATAGACTGGCCTCTCCCATGCTTTTCTCACAGCTAGTGAGTTGGCGATTGTGCACGGGTCTCCAAAGAAGCACAGTCCTCCGAGCTCTCCCCGAGAGATAGTAGTTTGGGTCCTCATGAGCTGCCTCATAGCTACTCTAGGTGAGTAGGCTATGCAACCCCTGAGTCCTATCAAGGGTACGCTCGGATAGTCCCCACATTTGATGAGAACCGGGCTGGGTCGGAACCAAGGGCGGACCCGGGATAAACTGTTGGCGTCCTTTCGTTCCCACTCGTCCCTCCATTCTCGAAGTCGGCGTCGTTGGAGGGGGATCTTGGAGAAGCTCCTTAAAGGGTCGGGGAATATCCCCATGTGGCCGGAGGCGTAAAGGTGTGTGGCGCTCCACACAAATAGTAATGAAGAGCAAGCAGCGGAGTGTTTTTCCCTACTTCGGTGGCGTAATTCAACCGAGAGCAGGGTGTCGGCAAGAATTGCGGGCAGTGGGACTCTTCGAGTTTACGTCCCAGGCGAAGAAGGTGTCCATGACGGCTCGATCTATCGTGTCGAAGTGGAAGGGGAACAAGACCGTTCCAAAAATTATGAGTGCCGGGGTTTTGTTGAAGGCGACCCACTCGCCCTTTCAGCCAGGTAGGACAGGTGGTCTTCTAGCATTGATACTTTCCAACCCTGGGTGTTCCCCTTCCTTATCGGGGTACTCGCCGGAATGCTAGTTGAATAAGGGCGATGGATCGGTGCTGCAGGAGTGTATGCCTCGTGGCGGACATGGACCCCGGCTGATTTGGGCCATTTCAACATGGTCTCATACTCCTCTAGGGTGGGCACCAAGTCAAACTGCGGAAATTTGAAACACCGCAGATTTGAATTCCAGAAGTGGATTAGTGCCCTTAGGAACACTTGATCGACACAGATCTTTAGTAGGTCCAAAATCCATCCATAGGATTTTTCAAAGTCAGCGCGGACCTCTGATGGCATTGCCGCGCTTAGCCGTTCTAACCTCTCAGTATGGAAACGGGGAATATCCACCTTCTTTGCTGTCTACTTGTCCCCTCCATTTCTAAAACCAAAATGCATGTTTGATGAAAAGGATGCTTATTTGAATGAATGTGAGTGTTTATTTGTATGATACGTATTTTTTCAAAAAATAAACTACCTATATGAATGGTTTGGGATGTTTATGACTCAGGTCCCATTTATTGTTTTTGGAAACATATTTTATTTTTATTTGTTTATTTTATAGCCTTTTATCTCTTCTGTCGGAACTGCGTGGCTACTTAGCTTACAAAGAACCTGAAACCAGGCTAGCTAAAAGGCAGACTGTCCGAGATAAAATGTGGCTTTATGTGAAAGAATATTTAGCGTCCCTTATCTCTTCTGTCGGAACTGCGTGGCTACTTAGCTTTCAAAGAACCTGAAACCAGGCTAGCTAAAAGGCAGACTGTCCGAGATAAGGGTGTTTATTTGTGAAAATATTTTTGGTGATTTTTGTTTTGTTGTTTGTTTATGCTATGCAACAGACAAATGCAACAAACATATGCACACACAATTCAGTCATCCGCGAACAGGCGAGATTTTGTTTATATCACGAGGTAGGGTTTTCCTGCAGAAAGGTGCATTGGCAAGGGTTGGTTCTAACTGTTCTCACCAGGCTAAGGCCCCCAAGGTGCCCCCATTATAGGGTCCCCACTCTCCAGCCGTCCGACCATGCTTAGCACTAAGGCCATAGTCAGTCTTGTTGCCAAAAGAGGAAGGTCACCTTGAGTGGTGGTTTCCGATCACACTGATGGGCTCAAGGCCCTCACTACAGCGAACCGTACCTGCCACCCACTCCCTATGGTTTTCTCACTTGCCCCCGAGTGTAGAGGGAACTGTTGTGTGCAAAGGTTGTGTACAGTTTGTATTTCAATCAATTGCGTAAGTATAAACAAACAACAGTTATTAAAGCCAAGCATTAAAACATGTTATAATACAAGTTAAGGGCAAAAGCGTTATTTTCTCAGTTTACTTATTTTTAAGCCGGCCCATCACTAAATGGGATCAACTCTCGAGGCTTCCCTAGTGGAGTCGCCATCTGTCACCGCTGTCAAAACGAGGCGGTCGGAGCGACGCGATGGTTTCGACCCTTTTTTTTCGCGTTTTTTTATGGGTGGTTACAACACCTTTAGGTTGTCCGATAACCGGGCTAACCTAGGGGCGAGGTTTTCGAAAGGTCGTCCTTGGGTTGTCCGATAACCGGGCTAACCCAAGGACTAATTTTGAGGGGTTCTGTGGAGTCGGCACCGATGTTTTTACCGGAAACATCGGAAAAGGGGTTTTAAAAGGCGTTGGTTTTCGAAAACCAACTTTGGTCATTAGAACCAGAGTTGGGTAAGGGAGTTAGTTACGTGTAAAGGAAGTGTTAGTTCCTTTACTACGCCCCTTTCGGGTTCCCTATGATAGGCCAGCTATTTTGTTAATAAATAAACCGGAAAAATACGCTTTTGCCCTTTTTATTTTGCGGAATTAAAAATTATGACTACATGGCCCTAATCTATTGCATAATTTAAATTTAAAGCGATAAAAGTAGAGCGGAAGAATCTAAACCTCCGAAGCAAGCTTTTCTTTTTATTTCTTTAAATCAAATGGGTGCTTTTTGGCAGCCCTTCACTCTACACGACGCTGGAAACTCTTCTAGACGTCGAAAAAACGCTCACAAAAGCACTCAGAAGCTCCGGAAATGCGTCGGAGGGATTCTAGAGAGAAGTTTTAGAGAGAAGGGAGAGCAAAAAGATGTGTGGTGTGTGGAAATGAGGGGGGGGAGGCCCCTATTTATAGGTTTTCGTGCCTGGCAGTGGCGAGACCGCCGTTCTCGTCTGACAGGGTCGAGACCGCCGTCTCGTCCTGCGCAGGTGGCGAGACCATTGTCTCGTCCTGCGCAGGTGGCGAGACCGCCGTCTCGCCATTTGCAGGTAGAGAGACCGCCGTCTCGTCAAACGAGACGGTGGTCTCGCCACTTGCCTGAGGTGAGACAGCGGTCTCGATTTCGAGACGACGGTCTTGTCCCAAAAAGGCGAGAAAACTTATTTTTTGTACCAAAAACCCCTTCTATCCTAGTATGGGGCCTAATAGTCTCTCCTAGTGGCTTTTTAGGCTTCATCCATCTTCGAATAGGAGGTCTTCTACTCTTTATTTGAAGGCTGGGCAAGATTTGGGGTCTACAACCGGCCTCAACCTCGATGAACTCGAGGCTGAAACCCACTCCGGGGGCATCGAACCCCAATCTCAACCCAAATGCAAAGTGTCATGTTGTGAAACCCAACGCAAACCCAGCTGACCTCGGACCCCTCACTCAAACCCCCGTGACATCGAACCCTAACCTCGACCCAACCGAAAATCTTGCACTTTCTCAAATTTTCTTTTTCACAGGTTGTTCCTAGCGTGGGGTATTGTAGACCCCAAATCTTGCCCCGCCTCAAAATAAAGAGTAGAAAACCTCCAATTCGAAGATGGGCAAGGCCTAAAAGGTCCCTAGGATAGACTAACAGGCCCCATATTAGAGTAGGAAGGTTTTTTGTACAGAAAAAAAAAAAGAATTCCACCTGGAAGGCCGAGACCGCTGTCTCGCTTGGCGAGACGGTCATCTCGCCATCGGCAAAGGGCGAGACCACTGTCTCTTTTGGCGAGATGGTCGTCTCACCACTCGCCAATGGCGAGACCGCCATCTTGTTTGGCGAGATGGCCGTCTCACCACTCGCTAAGGAGAGACCGCCGTCTTGTTTGGGAGATGGCCTTCTCGCCATTTACCAAGGGCGAGACGGCCGTCTCGACCTGACAGGCGCGAATCCCTATAAAAGGAGGGCGCACTCTCCTCCTTTTCACACAAATCTTCAACTTTCCCTTCTATAATTTCTTCTAATTCTTCTCCTAGGATCCCTCTAAAGCATTTCCAGAGTTTCTTAGCATTTTTAGAGGGTATTCTGTAGCGTTGCAAGGAAGAGCGGCCAACGTTGTAGAGTGAAGGATTGCCAAAAAGCATCCTACTTCAAGAATTTTAATTATGAAAGCGTGCTTTGAAGGTTTCCACACTTTCTCCCTCTCTTTTATTGCTTTTTATTTACATTTATCAGTGCATTAGTTGTTAGGGCCATGTAGTCTATACATTAAATTCCGCAAATAAATAAAGGGTAAAAGCGTCATTTTAAAAGTTCATTTATGAAATAAACGACCCATCATAGGGAACCCGAAAGGGGAGTCATAGGGAAGCTAATGCCTTCCCTACACGTAACTAACTCCTTTACCCAACTCTAGTTATAATGGCCAAAGTTGGTTTTTCAAAAACCAACGCCTTCTTTTTTCTCCTTTTCCAATGTTTTCAGATAAAACATTGGTGGCGACTCCATAACCCATTTTCGAAAGCCTCGCCTTTAGGTCTAGCCCAGTTATCGGAAAACCTAAAGGCATTGTAACATCACTTTAAAATGCGAGTCGAGGTCGAAAACCATCACCTCGCTCCGATCGCCTCTTTTGACGGCGGTGACAGATGGCGACTCCACTAAGAAAGCCTAGAGAGTTGAACCCACTTAGTGATGGGCCAGTTTAATAAATGAACTTAAAAATTTCGCTTTTACCCTACTTTGTTTTATAACATGTTTTACTTGTTTGGCTTTAATAACTGTTGTTTTTTTATTTTATGCAATTGTTTGAAATACAAACTATACACAAACCTTTGCACACAACAGTTCCCTCTATACCCGGGGGCAAGTGAGAAATCCATAGGGAGTGGGTGGCAGGTACAGTTTGCCGTAGTGAGGTCCTTGAGCCCACCGGTATGATCGGAAACCACCACTCAAGGTGATAACCTTTCTCTTTTGGCACAAAGACTGACTACGGCCTTAGTGCCATGCATGGTCGGAAGGTTGGAGAGTGGGGACCCTATAATGGGGGCACCTTGGGGGCCTGGCCTTGGTGAGGAAAATAGAACTACCTTGAATATACACTCTTCTGCAGGAGAACCCTACGTCATAATTAAAACGACATCCTACTTGTTCGCAGATGAGTGAATTGTGTGTGCATCTCTTTGTTGCATTTGGATTGCATAACATAACCATACAACAGATAAAAAAAATAGAAAAACGACAAAAATATTTTCGCAATAAAAAACCTTATCTCGGACAATCTGCCTTTTAGCTGGCTTGGTTTCAGGTTCTTTGTAAGCTAAGTAGCCACGCACTCTGACAAAAGAGATAAGGGACGTTAAAATTATTCTTTCGCAATAAACCATTTTTATCTCGGACAGTCTGCCTTTTAGCTAGCCTAGTTTCAGGTTCTTTGTAAGCTAAGTAGCCACGCAGTCCGACAGAAGAGATAAAAGGCTATAAAACAAATAAAAACCAAGTCAAATAAAACCCAATAAAATAAGAATGGGATCTTGTTCATAAAACGATTTATGACAAAGTCAAATCATTCATGTCGCATCATGTCATGAGCGAAAAAACCAAGAGAGAAAATAAAAGGAAAGTACGCATAAACATCATTCTAATGAAAATCTCTCATGCATAAAACACATTCATACTAGGGGGAATTAGATATCTCTAAGACAAAGACAAAAGATACCCTAAGCACATTTGCAACCATCCACAAGGAAGGGACAAATGTACTAAGGCACATGGTGATATTCGTTATACTTGTCAAAATCCATGATAGGGAAGGAACCATTACACCAAAGTGGGTATGGTATTCCACAAAGCGTAAGCTTTAAGGATGATATCTAAGTCATTATCTTAGAAGATGCTTGTCGCTGCCGTCAAAAAGAGGCGGTCGGAGCGACGCGATGGTCTTTTCGACTTTCCATTTTTCGCGTTTTTTGTTGATGGTTACAACGCCTTTAGATTTTCTGATAATCGGGTTGAACCTAAGGGCGAGGTTTTCGAAAAGGCGCTCTTGGATTGTCCGATAACCGGGCTAATCCAAAAGCTGTTTTTGAAAGGTTCTGTGGAGTCGCCACCGATGTTTTTACCGAAAACATCGAAAAAGGGATTAAAAGGCGTTGGTTTTCGAAAAACCAACTTTGGTCATTAGAACCAGAGTTGGGTAAGGGAGTTAGTTACGTGTAAAGGAAGTATTAGTTCCTTTACGACGCCCCTTTTGGGTTCCCTATGATAGGCCAGCTATTTAAAAATATTTAAACCGGTGAAAATTACGCTTTTGCCCTTTTATTTGCAGAATTAAAATTATGACTACATGGCCCTAGTTTCTATTGCATAATGAAGATTAAAGCAGTAAAGTAGAGAGAGAGAGTGTAGAAACCTCCGAGGCAAGCTTTTCTATTTAATTTTTGATGACTTGGGTGCTTTTTGGCAGCCCTTCACTCTACACAGCTTCATAAACCTCTCGAAACCCTAAAAAATACTCTTAGAGACGCTCAGAAACTTCGGCAATGCATCAGAGGGGTTCTAGAGAGAGAAAGTCTAGAGAGAAGGAGGAGAAACTGTGTGGAAATGAGGGAATGGAGGCCCTTATTTATAGTTTTTCGCGCCTGACAGGTCGATACCGCCGTCTCGTCTGACAGGGTCAAAACCACCGTCTCGTCAAATGAGACCACCGTCTCGCCATGCCAAAATGGCGAGACCGCCGTCTCGCCAAACGAGACCGCCGTCTTGCCTTCGCAGGTTGCGAGACCGCCGTCTCGCCAAACGAGACGGCGGTCTCCCAATTCGCAGGTGGCGAGACAGCGGTGTCAATTTCGAGACGGCGGTCTCCTCCCCTAAAAGGCGAGAAACCTTATTTTTGTGCCGAAAATCCCTCCTATCCTAGCATGGGGCCTAATAGTCTCTCCTAGTGGCTTGTTAGGCTTCGTCCATCTTCGAATAGGAAGTCTTTTACTCTTTATTTGGAGGTCGGACAAGATTTGGGGTCTACAGCTGCCCCCCCTTTACCTGACTAGTCAGCTGTTGGCCTGTTGTGCCAAACAGATTGACAGGAAGGTAAAGGAGTTGACCCACTTGCCTGGTCACCCTTCAGATGCTCCGTCTTGCGGCGGTTGATCTTCTAAGGAAAATGTTGTGTTGTGCACCTCTAGGATACTACTTCTGACGTAGCCGATCCCTTTGGTTAACATGTGGTAGAACCTCAGGATACTCCTTCTGACGGTAGCCGATCCTTCGGTTGATGGGTATAAACCCCCCATTAGGCTGGTAGTTGCAGTCTGTTGTGTGGGACAGGATGGATATGAACCCCCCATCAGGCTGGTAGTTGCAGTCCGTTGCGTGGGACTGGATGGGTATGAACCCCCCATCAGGGTGGTAGTGCGACTTACTGATCCGGCTCGAGCGCAAATCAGGTGCATGCGCGTGCAGATTGATAGGTATAAACCCCCTATCAGGCTGGTACAGTCCATTGTGTAGGACTGGTGGTGGTGGCGGCTTACTGCTCGGGTGGCTCATGCGCCGGTCAGGCACTCCTTGTGTGCTGGTTGATAGGTATGAACCCCCTATCAGGCTGGTACAGTCCACTGCGTAGGACTGGTGGTAGTGGCGGCTTACTACTCAATCGCTCATGCGCCGATCAGGCACTCCTTGGGGAGTGATTTTTGTGTTGGTAGATGCACTTGGACCTCTTTGAATGGTCATCCGGGTTGTGCCGGGGATTTTGTGTTTCATCCAGCTTTGTTGGTTGCTGGGGACTCTGTTTTTTTACTTTTGGTGGTGATCATCCGACTCTTGCTGGCTGGTCGGATGAGTCCTGTTTGTTGTTTGACTTTTACTTGGTAGCCGAAGTTTTGTTGATCAAGGTGAGTGGCTTGTCTTAATCCAGCCTTTTTCTCGTGGTTTTATCTCTTTTTTCTCGCGATTTCGGATTTTGGCTTTTTATTGAGCGTATGCCTTTTTCCCTTTTTTAAGCTTTTTTTTGTTACGCTGGCTTTTGCAAAAGGTGGCAAAGAGATGCATGAAATAAAATTTTATTTATAGGGAAATTTTATTACAACCACTTTTTTTTTGGCAAGTACAATCCCTAAGGGCTATCATCTGGAGATGATCCGAGGGCGAATTGCTGGTAGAGGTGATACCGGAAGTCCGCTTGCTCTTGGACTTCGTCGCGGTACTCTTGTTGGAATGTTGTCCATTCCTGCCGCATCACCTGCTGATGCTGATACATCTTCTCCTGCCGAGTGTGGTAGGCTTCTTGCCGCACCGTCATCTGGTCGAGCTGTCGACGCAGATCGCTCATGTTGCGGTTCATGCCGGCGAAATCGTTCGTGTACGGTGGTGGTTGTTGTTGTTGCTGCTGCTGGAATTCGGGAGGTGTGGGGATATCTTGCATCGCCACAAGCCCCTGGAGATCTAGTGCGAAATCCAGCGAGGGATGAAGGGCCAACTCGGTCCCACGGCGGATCAGCATCCCCATGCTGACCAGGACTGACCCGTTGATGGATTCGGGTCACAAGTTGGAGGCCAGCTCTTCCCGGCCAGGACACCCCCATCTTTCTGCCAGGGGAGTGATAAGAGGAGCCATGAGGACGACCCTTGTTGATTTGTTCCCGAAGTCCTTGAGGGCCCTCAGGAAGAAATAGCCAGGGTTGCAGCGCCACCTCTGGCTCATGCAGTAAAGTATAAAGAGGTCAGGGAGAGTTATCTTACCCTGACTCTCTTTCCTCCCATGGATGGTCCCCGCCAGTAGCTTGTGGCAGATGCGGAGTGCTGGGGGAAGCGCAGAGCCCCTCATCAGTGTGGGCAGCGTGGTTACCCCTGTGAGCTCGTGCCACATTTCGGAGGCGGTGAGGTTGGCGGGCCGAGAGCAGATGGCCTCGCGGTATCCCTGAGTCAGTATGTCCTCTGGTCGGACGAATCGAATGCCCACATTGAATTCGTCGAGGGTGGTAGTCCGGTATTCCCCACCCATGAAATAGGTTACCATCTTGGTGGGTTGCAGGCCAGGGACCATGGAGGGGACCTCAGCGTAGGAAACGGAGGCCAGGAACTCGAGTACCGCCTGTGGGTACACATGTGTGGGTGGAGGTTGCAGCAAAAAGCCCCACCCGATGCTGTCTATGTGGGTTCGGACGTCGTCCTCCCACCCAAATTCAGTCAGGATGCTGAAGTCGAGCCTGAGCATCGGGTGCCACAGATAAGTCCGGATGTTCTCGAGGCGGGCCCGGTGCTGTGGTGACAGCTCGAGAGGGGTCTCGGGGTGGCGGTGCCACGTAACCGGCTGGCCTGGCAGTGCTCCTTCTCTTCCTAGAGGTGCTTCTACCGAACATATTGACTAGGAAGTGCTTTGGGAGTGCAAGATCTGGGAAATGGGGGTTCTGGAGGCAAGGAGAGTTGTGAGGAACCCCCCCAGCGCGCCCCCTATATATAGGGAATTTTTCAAATTCGGGACCGCCGTCTGGGAAGGCGAGACGGCGGTCTCGAGTCTCCTACAAGTCGAGACGGCGGTCTGGATCATTGAGATGGCGGTCTCGTTTTCGGCTAAGTCGAGACGGCGGTCTCGTCAAGTGAGATGGTGGTCTTGTTTTTGCCTACGTCGAGACGGCGGTCTCGTTGGTCGAGACAGCGTTCTCATCTTGCCGGTGGACCGAGATGGCGGTCTCGAATTTCAGGGGGGTTTTATTATTTTTTTTTTTGAAGAGAAAATAGGACCTGGTTTAAAAACATTTTATGCATGCAATGTTTTCATGTTTGATGTCCTATAATGCCTACTTTGTTTATATTTTCAGAAGGATTTAACCGACGTGTCTTGTAGCGCCGAGTACCCTCTGATCTGTGCTTTCGTACGTGTTGTACCATGCCGGACTTCTTATGACCGAAGAGTCATTTTTTTTTTCCTCTTTTCTTTCTTTTTTGTAGAGCACTCTTTGTCATGTAGTTCCCCTTTTTCCTCTCTTTAGGGATTTTAATCCTCTTGTTGACTATATGCCTCCATATTCCCAAATTAATTATTAGAATATTATTGGGAGGGTCAAGAGAAAAGAAACAAAGAGGCAAATTCAATGGCTTGTGTTTTAGAGGGTTAATTTTTATTGATAAAGTTTTTGTAAGCATGGTTGGCTAGGGTTAGGCCTAGGTGTTTAAGCTTTTGTCTAAGCAAACAGTTTCCTTTCTCCCTTTTTTTTTGTACTTGCGCCCTTTGGTTTTATCCCTATTGCTTTTTATGGCTAGCTGACTTCCCTAGATCGCCCTTTGGGGTTTTCGAACTAGGATACTGTGTTTTGGCCCTATCTTTTGTCTAGGTTCCTTCTTTTTGTAATTTTTGGAGAATCCTAGCAGACCTTATTTTGTAACCCTAACTTTTGCCTAGGCTACCCTTTATTGTTGTTCGGGTATCCTACCGGGTCGACCCTATCTTTTGCGTAGCCCCCTTAGTGGGTTTCCTACCGGGTTATTTGCCCTTTTCTTTGGCCTTTGGCTTCTTCTCTTTTTTTGTATTTATTTTTATTCACAATATTGTCGAAGCATGACTTTCTTTATGGATGAGGTGAAGTCTTATTTTTATGTGCTTCTAATCAACTAGCTTGACGATAATATCAATGGTAAATGTTGATTATTTGAATGCGCTCTTTATTCTTCTTCTTTTTTTTTGTTTACTTAGACAGGGTTATTCATGAGGTCTAGTAAAAAATAGAGAGAAGAGAAGCAGATTGTAAGAATCATTCTTTCTTAATTAATAAGGGAATATGTGCCCTAAAATGCCCGGGGGTCGGGCTAGCCCCGGGGGATAATCTCTAACAATCATGGGGTTTACATCCCTTAAATGAAGAAAAAGTTCTCCTAATGACTAAGGTGGCTCTTGACGCTTGCACCCCTCCACTTCGGAAAATTTTCTTGAGTGTGCGGAGGGGAGACTTCCCTTTTCTTCTTTCCGCCCGACCCTTAGTAGGGTCATATCCTAGGCCATACTTGCAAGGATTATCTTTGAATTCTGGGGGTTCCCTCATGTCTTGGGAATCTGCCCCCAGTCCTTGGCCAGGATGGTAACCATGCTTCAACATCATGCGGGCTACCTTTGTGTCTTTCGGAAGTCGCTCTATGCTGGCAATTTCGAGCGCTTGAAAAGATGTTTCAAGGGCCTCTTCATCCGCATCCACATAAGGCTGGGTGGACGGTCCACTGATCAGGATATCATCTTTTGCTTGGACCGTGATCAATTTGTCGTCCACTGTGAACTTTGCTTTCTGGTGGAGCGTTGAAGGTACTGCCTTGGCGTCATGAATCCAAGGCCTGTCGAGGAGACAGCTATATGCTGGAGTAATATCCATTACATGGAAATCGACGTTGAAGATAGTGGGCCCGACTTGAATTGGCAAGTTAACTTCTCCCACTACTTCTCGTTTGGATCCGTCGAAGGCTCGAACGATGGTGCTGCTTGGGCGCAAACGGGTTCCTTGGATATTCAACTTTTCCAGTGTGCACTTGGGCATCACGTTCAAGGATGACCCGTTATCCACAAGAACTCTGGCGATGAGGTACTCCTTGCATTTAACCGAGATATGCAAGGGCTTGTTGTGGTTTGACCCCTCGAGGGGGAGTTCTTCCTCTGTGAAGGTGAGGTGATCGCTTGCCGTAATGTGACCGACGATCCTCTGAACCTTTTCTTGGGATATAGTATGAGGTACATGCGCTTCGCTCAAGACCTTCAGCAGGGCGTTTCTATGCGGTTCCGAGCTCATTATCAGAGATAACAATGTTATCTTTGCAGGTGTGCGATTGAGCTGGTCTATAACAGAATACTCGCTTTGCCTTATAAACTGGAGTAATTCCTCTGTCTCCTCTTTGGATTCTTTATTTTATTTTTCTTCTTCGGTCTTCTTATTTTTTCCTTTATTTTTGAGGACCTCTTCTTGTGAGTCCTTGGGGGAGTAGACTCTTCCACTTCTAGTCATGCCCCCAATACTGGCTATATTTGTTATTTCTTCTTTTATTGGTGGAGATTCTCCATATCTCCATGGTACAACTTTATTTGATTCGTAGGGGAAAGGACGTGGCATAAATAGTCGCACTGGAGTCCTTGTCCCCTCCTCCTTATTCTTGAGGACCAATGGGCGAGGCTTATTTTCCTCTTGCGGCGAGTCGACCATTGGGGTAAGCTTTATTAGGAGCGGCTTTCTCTCCATTCTTCTGATTTGGAAGACGTGTTAGTTAATCCTTCCTTTTTATTATCTTTATTTATTAAGCGTGAAGGAGGGGAAATTAAATATGCAAATGAATGTTTATGCATGCAAGTAGACAGTCGTTGAAAAAAAAGATTTTATTTATTCAACAGAAGGTGTACATTCCCCTATTCCACACTACGAAGCAACTTTTGGCAAAAGCGGAAAACTTTAAAGAAACCCACAGGAGGGTCTTGATCTCTCTGTAGTTCTCTTTCGGCTTCCCGAACGTGACGAGCAAGTGCTTCGCTTTGTTTTTGGACCGCCTAGCTCATGTCTTCACTATACTTCTGAGCCTCTTTGATCTTCGCCTCTTGATGAACGACCAAGGCTTGTAGTTCATCGAGCTTCGTGACGGCTCGGTCTTTCTCTTGTAGTAGCTGGCCGTACTGAGCTAGCCCGTCTTTTTCTTTGCAGCGTATCTCAGCGAGACTTCTGTTGAGTCTCTGGTTGGCCTCTCGCTCTTGGCTTATGTCTAACCGAGTCTTGGTGAGCTCTTGCGACAACTCCTTGATCATTCGAGCCTGTTTTGCTGATTCGGCCTCAAAGCGTGCTGACTTGGCGGTTATTTCTTGGAGTTGGCTATCCGAACTGGTTCTAGCAGTTTTGGATGCTCGGATAGCTTGCTCATTGGAGTCAGCACATTGATCCTTGAGGCGCTCTATTTCATGATCCTTTTTCTTGCCTTGCCTTTGCAGACCGTCAATTGTGATGATGGATGCTTGCTCTCTTTCCTCAAGGGCCCTCATCTGGGCTCCCATGATTTCCATCCTCTGGGTCAAGGCATCAATTTGAGCCTGCAGCTCTTCATTATTAGCGCTCGTAATGGGTGTGGTGGATGGTTGAGTCATCCCTCTTCTTTTCCTCCACGCCTCGTAGTCACTGGTGACAGTCACCCGAGCTTTTCCTAGCTCTCTGTCTCCCATGTAGACTGGTTTCTCTCATGCTTTTCTCACAGCTAGTGAGTTGGCGATTGTGCATGGGTCTCCGAAGAAACACAGTCCTCCGAGTTCCCCCCGAGAAATGGTAGTTTGGGTCCTCATGAGCTGTCTCATAGGTACTCTAGGTGAATAGGCTATGCAACCCTTGAGTCCTATCAAGGGTACGTTCGGGTAGTCTCCACATCTGATGAGAACTGGGCTAGGTCGGAACCAAGGGCAGACCCAGGACACACTGTTGGCGTCCTTTCGTTCCAACTCGTCCCTCCATTCTGAAGTTAAGCGTCGCTGGAGAGGGATTTTGGAGAAGCTTTTTAAGGGGTCGGGGAACATCCCCATGTGTCTAGAGGTGTACAGGTGCGTGACGCTCCACACAAACAGTAGTGAAGAGCAGCAGCAAAGTGTTTTTCCCTGCTTTTGGTGACAAAAATCCACCGAGAGCAAGGTGTCGGCAAGGATTGTAGGCAGGGGACTCTTTGAGTTTACGTCCCAGGCGAAGAAGGCGTCCATGACGGCTTGATCTACTATGTCGAGGTGAAAGGGGAACAAGATCGTTCAAAAACTAATTAAGGCCAGGGTTTTGTTGAAGGCGACCCACTCTGCCCTTTCAGCCAAGTAGGACAGGTGGTCTTCTAACATTGATACATTCCAACCCCTGGTGTTCCCTTTTCCTATCAGGGTACTCTGCCGGAAAGGTAGTTGAATGATGGTAGCGACTGCTGCTGCGGGAGTGTATGCCTCGTGGCAGATATGGACCCCGGCTGATTTGGGTCATCTCAACATAGTCTCATACTCCTCTAAGGTGGGCACCAGGTCGAACTGCAGAAATTCGAAGCACCGCAGACTGGAGTTCTAGAAATGGATTAATACCCTGAGGAACACCTGATCGACACAGATCTTTAGCAGGTCGAGAATCCGTCCATAGGATTTTTCAAAGTCGGCGCGGACCTCCGGTGGCATTATCGCGCAAAGCCGTTCTAACTTCTCAGTATGATATCGGGGAATATCCACCTTCTTCAACTGTCTACTAGTCCCCTCCATTTTCTAAAACCAAAATGCATGTTTTATGAAAATGATGCTTATTTGAATGAATGTGAGTGTTTATTTTCTGTTTATCATGTTTTGTATGATACGTATTTTTTCGAAAAAATTAACTACCTATATGAATGGTTTGGGATGTTTATGACTTAGGTCCCATTTATTGTTTTGGAAACAGATTTTATTTTTATTTGTTTATTTTATAGCCTTTTATCTCTTCTGTCGGAACTGCATGACTACTTAGCTTACAAAGAACCTGAAACCAGGCTAGCTAAAAGGCAGACTGTCCGAGATAAAATGTGGCTTTATGTGAAAGAATAGTTAGCGTCCCTTATCTCTTCTGTTAGAACTACGTGGCTACTTAGCTTACAAAGAACCTGAAACCAGGCTAGCTAAAAGGCAGACTGTCCGAGATAAGGGTGTTTATTGAAAAAATATTTTTTTGTGATTTTTCTTCTGTTGTTTGGTTATGCTATGCAACAGACAAATGCAACAAACATATGCACACACAATTCGATCATCCACGAACAGGAGAGAATTCGTTTTTATCACGAGGTAGGGTTTTTCCTGCAGAAAAGTGCATTGGCGAGGGTAGGTTCTAACTGTTCTCACCAGGCTAAGGCCCCCAAGGTGCCCCCATTATAGGGTCCCCACTCTCTAGCCTTCCGACCATGCTTAGCACTAAGGCCATAGTCAGTCTTTGTGCCAAAAGAGGAAGGTTATCACCTTGAGTGGTGGTTTCCGATCACACCGGTGGGCACAAGGCCATCACTACAGCGAACCGTACCTGCCACCCACTCCCTATGGTTTTCTCACTTGCCCCTGGGTATAGGGGGAACTGTTGTGTGCAAGGGTTTTTGTACAGTTTGTATTTCACACAATTGCGTAAGTATAAACAAGCAACAATTATTAAAGCCAAACCATAAAACATGTTATAATACAAGGTAGGGCAAAAGCGTTATTTTCTTGGTTTATTTATTTTTAAGCTGGCCCATCACTAAATGGGATCAACTCTTTAGGCTTCCCCAGTGGAGTCGCCATCTGTCGTCGCCGTCAAAAAGAGGCGGTCGGAGCGACGCGATGGTCTTTTCAACATTCCATTTTTCGCGTTTTTTGTTGATGGTTACAACGCCTTTAGATTGTCCGATAACCGGGCTGAACCTAAGGGCAAGGTTTTCGAAAAGGCGCTCTTGGATTGTCCGATAACCGGGCTAATCCAAAAGCTATTTTTGAAAGGTTCTGTGGAGTCGCCACCGATGTTTTTACCGGAAACATCGGAAAAGGGATTAAAAGGCATTGGTTTTTGAAAAACCAACTTTGGTCATTAGAACCAAAGTTGGGTAAGGGAGTTAGTTATGTGTAAAGGAAGTATTAGTTCCTTTACGACGCCCCTTTCGGGTTCCCTATGATAGGCCAGCTATTTAAAAATATTTAAACCGGTGAAAATTACGCTTTTTCCCTTTTATTTGCGGAATTAAAATTATGACTACATGGCCCTAGCTTCTATTGCATAATGAAGATTAAAGCAGTAAAGTAGAGAGAGAGAGTGTAGAAACCTCCGAGGCAAGCTTTTCTATTTAATTTTTTATGACTTGGGTGCTTTTTGGCAGCCCTTCACTCTACACAACTTCGTAAACCTCTCGAAACGCTCAAAAATACTCTTAGAGACGCTCAGAAACTCCGGAAATACGTCGGAGGGGTTCTAGAGAGAGAAAGTCTAGAGAGAAGGAGGAGAAATTGTGTGGAAATGAGGGAATGGAGGCCCCTATTTATAGTTTTTCGCGCCTGATAGGTCGAGACCGCCGTCTCGTCTGACAGGGTCGAGACCACCATCTCGTCAAACGAGACTGCCGTCTTGCCATGCCAAAATGGCGAGACCGCCGTCTCGCCAAACGAGACCGTCGTCTCGCCTTCGCAGGTGGCAAGACGGCGGTCTCGTCCCCTAAAAGGCGAGAAACCTTATTTTTGTGCCGAAAATCCCTCCTATCCTAGCATGGGGCCTAATAGTCTCTCCTAGTGGCTTGTTAGGCTTCGTCCTTCTTCGAATAGGAAGTCTTTTACTCTTTATTTGGAGGCCGGGCAAGATTTGGGGTCTACAATGCTAAATCCCACACCTATCATCCATTTTACTAATAAAATTCTTGGGCATCCTAGAAAGTGGTTGGTCCTCTTCCTATCTGAACCCGTGCGCAGAAAGCAAAGGCTATAGAGCAGTTGGAAGAACAAAACCGCAAACTCACCCCTGAAGTTAGCGCCCTCCGGGAACAAATGGCGTAATTAGTGGAGGTCATGCGGCAACAGACCCAAAACAAAGGGGAGACTCATGGCGATCACACCTCTCGCCACGAGGAAGAAGAAGAAGAGGAGTTCTTCTTTGAGCAGAAGGCCCCTTTCCAATCTGACACTAGGGCGATGCACATCCACACCCCGGAGGTGTACCAATAGAGGGACACAACTTTGATGTCAAAGAGGCGACAGACATGTGTCTGGTCAAGAACATCCAGTTCCCGCCAAAATTCAAGGTCCTAGATTTCCCTAAGTATGCTGGACTGACCTGCCCCAAGAACCATCTTACGATGTACTGTCGTAAGATGGCTCCACATGCCGAGAATGAGAAACTCCTGATCCACTACTTCCAGGAGAGTCTGGCTGACTCAGCCCTCAACTAGTACATGCAGCTAGAAAAGGGACAGGTCCAAAACCGGAAGCAGCTGGCTGATGGCATCCTTCGTCGTTACCGATACAACATCGATCTGACCCCTGATAGGTCAGATCTTAGGACTTTAAGCAAAAGGAACGACGAGTCCTTCAATGCATACGCACAGAGGTGGAGGGAAATGGCTGCCCAGATAGAACCCCCGCTAACGGATAAGGAGACGGTGGTTATGTTCATAGACTCACTGACAGGAGCTTACTACGACAAGGCGATAGCCAGTAAATCTAACCTTTTCTCGGACATAGTCACCGTGGGGGAGAGAGTGGAACAAGGGTTGAGAAGTGGGAAGATAGCGCAATCTTCCTCTTCCAGCATCTCTTTCAGAAAACCCTTTAAGAAAAAGGAGCAGGTCGTACACGCCATCAATTTCGCTACTCCTTCCTCCACTCCACAAACGGCCCCGCAACCACGAAGAAGGGAAAGAAAATTCACCCCTCTCTCGACCTCCTATGGGAAATTGTTACCCCAATTGCTGGAAGCCAACCTCTTGGCATGCATTCCCCCCAAGAAAATGGAGCCTCCTTATCCCGAGTGGTACAAACCTAATGAAAAATGTAGCTACCACTCGGATGCACCCGGGCACTCAACAGACAACTACCTGACCTTGAAATACAAGGTCCAAGAGCTAATAGACGCTGGGTGAATAACTTTTCATGCTCCTGCTGCTAATGTAGATGCCAAACCAGAGTAGAAGGAAGGAAGGATTGGGAGGAACAACTGTTAGGGCTCCTTTTCATATTTTTAAGCTTTTTTTTTGTATTTCCCGCAGTCCCCGCCCCTGGCCGTGGGAACATTGACTAAAAGGGAATGTAAATACGCTTTTTTTTAATACATGAGGCATTTTTTGTCGTCATATTCATTCTTATTCTTTTCCCTCTTCTATTTATTATTCTTCCAAAAATAATTGAATAATAAAATCTATGACTAAAACAGAACCTAAAAAACATCATGTTTGTGATTGATGAATCTCTGTGGCACCCGGAAGCCGAAGGTGAATGGGTCGAGTCCGACATTGAGCAGGGGACCATTTCCCCAGACATGCAAAGAATGCTAAAGAAAGAAACGCGCATCATACAGCCGCATCAAGAAGAAACAGAGACCATCAATTTGGGACAAGGAGACGATAAGAAAGAGATAAATATCTGCACCCAGATTGATAGTAACATCAGGGAGGGATTGACACAACTTTTGAAAGAGTATGTGGACGTGTTCGCCTGTCCTATCATGACATGCCCGGGCTAGATACAAGCATAGTGCAACATCAGTTGCCATTAAAAGATGGATTTCAGCCTGTAAAACAAAAGCTCAGGAGAATCAAGCCAGATTGTTCCTTGATGATTAAGGAGGAAGTACAAAGACAATTAGACGCCAACTTCCTAATAGTATCCAAATACCCCGAATGGCTAGCAAACATAGTGCCCGTTATCAAGAAAAGCGGTAAGGTCAGAGTATGTGTGGACTATAGGGACCTAAATTGAGCAAGTCCAAAGGATGACTTCCCTCTGCCACATATCGACACACTAGTAGATCACACAGCTATAAACACGCTTTATTCCTTCATGGACGGATATGCGGGGTACAACCAAATTAAGTTGGTCATCGAGGATAGGGAAAAAAATCTCCTTCATCACACTGTTGGGCACCTTTTGCTATAGGGTAATGCCTTTTGGGCTAAAAAATGCAAGGCTACCTATCAGAGGGGTATGGTCACACTATTTCACGACATGATCCACAAAGAAATAGAAGTATACGTGGATGACATGATTGCCAACTCCAGAAACAAGGTGGACCATATTCGATATCTTAAGAAGTTGTGTGATCGACTTCGAAAGTATCAACTCAAACTGAACCCAACGAAATGTACTTTCAGAGTACAGTCAGGCAAACTCCTAGGGTTCATCGTCAGTAAAAAAGGAATCAAGGTAGACCCTGATAAGACCAAGGCCATTTTGGAAATGCCCCCACCAAGTACAGAAAAAGAGGTCAGAGGATTTTTGGGGCGAATCAACTATATTTCCCGTTTCATCGCACAGCTGACGGACAAATGTATACCCATCTTTAAGTTGTTGCGTAAAAACCAGCCAACGATGTGGAATGAAGAATGCCAACAAGCGTTTGATAAAATCAAGATATGCTTAACCAATCTGCCAGTATTGGTACCACCCTTTGAAGGAAAACCTCTGATCTTATATCTGTCAATACTCGAAGAATTCATGGGATGTGTGCTCGGTCAACAGGATAAAACAGGGAAAAAGGATCGAGCCATATATTTTCTCAGCAAAATGTTCCTAGATTATGAGACCCGTTATACACCATTCGAAAAAACCTGTTGTGCACTAGTATGGGCAACTCAACGTTTCCGATAATACATGGCTCGACACACAACATGGTTGGTCTCCAAAATGGACCCAATCAAGTACCTCTTTGAAAAGCCCATCTTGACCGAAAGAATAGCTAGGTGGCAAGTGCTCCTCTCAGAATTCGACATCATTCATGTCACTCAGAAAGCTATTACAGGTAGCCCCCTAGCGGACTATCTAGCACATGGATCAACAAACGAGTATCAGTCCCTACAGGACGACTTTCCCAATGAACATATCATGCACATTGAACACGAAGAGACCAAAGAAGATGCATGGACCATTTTTTTCGATGGAGCCTCAAACATGCTTGGACACGGGATAGGAACCATTTTGATATCCCCGAAAAAGAAGTATATCCTAGTAATGGCCAGGTTAAATTTTGATTGTACAAATAACATGGCCGAATACGAAGCGTGTGCGCTGGGAGTCCAAGTAGCTCTAGATCATGGGGTAACCAAACTCAAAGTTTTCGGCGATTCATCTCTTGTCATCTATCAACTCAAGGGTGAATAGGAAACCCGAAACTCCAAATTAATCCCATATCTAGAGCATATCCTGTTAGAATCGCGCAATGGAATGTTTGCGTTTACGGACAAAAACCAAGAGGGGAGGTGATTTGGTTTCTTAAACAAAAATTAGGGTTTTAAAATTTTTTCCAAAATTCACCGATTAAAATGTTGTGTAACATAAATAGATAAGGGATAGAAGATTACACAGTTGATTTATACTGGTTCAGATCAAAAGACCCTACGTCCAGTTGTTAATCACTCAAACAAAGGATTAACGCTGTCACTATAATCACAGTTATACAAACATATTACAAATGAAAAGATAAGGTAAATACCTCTCTTGAGTCACACAAGAGATGAACACCTCCTTTGAATCCACAAAGGATGAAGAACAACTTTCCCTAGAGACGGCACAACACATAATCCACCAAGAAAACCCACTAAGTGATTCTTATCGCTTCTAGCCCACACTAGGTTTCAAAAGCTCCTTTTTCCTCCCAACAAACAGTTCTCTGGTAGTCACAACTCTTAACTTTTGTTTGAAAAAGGTTGTTCCATTTGCAGAGAGCCTTAGAGAACCTTAAGTAGAGAGATTAGGGTTTGGGAATTGGGGATTTTCGAAAACAGATGAATTGGGAATAGGGTTTTCGAAACTTGGTCCAATTTTGAATTTCAAAACACATATCTGACTGAAATAATCGATTATCTTGAGTGTTAATCGATTATTCCAGAGCCATTTTTGTAGAGGACCAAAAACTACATCATTTAATCGATTAATAGGCCAGTTAATCGATTAACAACCCAGTTAATCGATTAACAGGGCATTTAGTCGATTATTCCAGAGAGTAAAGACTGAAAATGGTTTTCTTTCTGTAATAATCGATTATCCTGCCATTTAATCGATTATTCCAGTATGTTTTTGATAAAAATGATTTTTTAGAGCTTTTAAAGAGTGGTCTATGTGCTAGCTATCTTGGACTCTAATATTACAGACTCAAAAACATAAAAATAGAGTTATTACATAACATTATAAGTCTTCAAATCTTTAAGTCCTTTATTCTTGAATCATCATCAAAATCAACAAGCTTCATATCCATGTATGTTCAACATTCATATCATTGTATGTTTCAACATATCCGCGATTTAGTTTCGAGGCTGGAAAACGTCACCTTGAAGTATATTCCTCGGGAAGACAATCAATTTGCAGACGCCCTCGCTGCTTTATCATCCATGTTCTCTCTAGACTAAGAACATGAGATGCCGACTATTCAAATCAAGCTGCATGACAAACAAGCTTTTTGCATGACAATAAATAGCGAGCAAGACAGAAACCCTTGGTATCAGGACATTAAGCAATACCTCACAAAGGGTGAATATCCCGAATGAATCAGTGATAATGACAAGAGGACCATCCGGAAGAGGGTCGTAGGGTTTGTACTGATTGGAGAAACCCTCCATAAAAAGAACTTCGACTCCACTTTGTTAAGGTGTGTGAATCACGAAGAGGCTCAAACCCTAATAAAGGAAATTCAGAAAGGGGTTTTTGGGACCCACGCACCTGGGCATGTCATGGTAAAGAAAATCCTAAGGGCAGTGTATTTCTGGTCCACAATGGAGGCCGATTGTCACCAATACGCTAGAAAATGTCACAAGTGCCAAATCTATGCCAATAATGTTCACATTCCGCCTACACCTCTCAGCACCCTGGCTACACCATGGCCATTCTCCATGTGGGGCATGGACGTTATCGGACCCATCGAGCCCAAAGCATATAATGTTCACCGCTTTATCTTGGTGGCCATTGACTATTTCACCAAATGGGTAGAGGAAGCATCCACTAGTGGAAAAATAGCTTTCTATGACGGGTTTTTATCACGGTCGTAATCCACCCGTCATAGTATGTGGCGCGGTGGCAATTTGGTAATAAAATCATAAACTTTCTATGTCGGGTAAGTTTTAACCGACATAGTAAGTGGAAAGGTCACTTTCTATGTCGAGTAAAATTTAACCGACATAGAAAGTTCACTTTCTACGTCGGTTAAAATTTACCCGACATAGAAAGTTAACTTTCTATGTCGGGTAACATTTAACCGACATAGAAAGTTAACTTTCTATGTCGGGTAACATTTACCCGACGTAGAAAGTTAACTTTCTATGTCGGGTAAATTTTAACCGACGTAGAAAGTGTCTTTGATGACGGGTGTTAGGGCAACTGACATAGTATCTTCTGCTCCTCCCGCACTCCATTTCATTTCATCACTTCTCCCCCATAGCAGAGCTCCCCTGTACGTTTCTCCCTACGCTCCATTTCCTTTCATCAGTTCACCCATACCGAAGCTCCCCGTTCGCTTGTATACGTTTCTCCGCACCCACATTTGCTCGTCACGCCACCCGCCAACGCTTCGTGCCGCCTGCCGCTACCGGTGCCCGTCGCCCGGGATACGTTTCTCCCCACCCAGCCTACGCACGTCACGCCACCCGCCACCTCTCGTAGGTCTTCAAGAGGTAAGATTTTGTGCTTGCTTTAGCCAATGTAGGTTTACAGTATTGAATCTAGTAAGTAATAATGCTGTCAAGAGAGGGAAACATCACGGGTGCCTTTAGCTAATTTAGAGATGTATTGTAAGTAGTTTAGTCATTTGAATGTGTTTCGTAGTCATTTGAACATTAGTCATTTGAACATTAAATATGCCAAACTTGAGTGTTAATGTAGAAATAGATGATGTGCATGCCATCCGTTATGACCATATGGAAGGATTTTGGGAGAATGCTCCAACTTGATAATGTATGAAATTTTTTTAATGTATTATTTTTTAATGTATGCACTTTTTTGTTTATCTTCAGTCATATTATCTAAACTAATAACTATTATTTTTTTCTTTGAACACGGATATGGCGGATTCATCCGGTACCCCTCCTCCTACACAGTCCCCCCTCCTACACAAGGTGGTGATCGAGTCGACCGTCTACCAGGAAAAAGGGTAGGCGTGCTACACGGTTGAGGGAGTTGAATATCGACCGCAGCTCCGATCGAAATTGCCTATCCGAGTTTGACATGCAAACCGGTAGAGCCACCGGAGAGCACAATGCTAGATTCACTAGCTATGTGGCCTTGCTTGGGAGAAGCAAGGTTAGTATTCTTATTGAGGATTGGGACCATGTTCCGAGACACCGAAGAACCAGATTTGGCAGAGTATCCCGGTACCTACTCTTACTTGAGCATTTAACATGTATATATATTTAACTTTTTTGGGAACTTCATGTTATTTTTATTGTGTAGGTCACATATGATGTCCCTAACACCACTTTGTTAAGGACAAAGTGGATCTCATATGTTGGGGAACGCTGGAGAGGTTTTAAGAGTGATCTCGACCAGTCGATACATATATGGGGCATTGAGCAACAAGAACCCATGTGACCAGTATCGCTTTTGGATGAGGAGACATGGCAGGCATTTCTGACTCAGCGATTAGACCCTAGGTTTCAGTGTTAGCACATTTGTCATTTGTTTGCAGTAATTTTTTTTAAATAGAGGTTTTAAATTTGGTATTTAACATGGTAATGCAACAGGCCAAGAGGCGTAAGGCACAGGATATTCGAGAGGAAGAATATCCACCCCCACGAGTTGTCTCGTGGGGGTTATGAGAAATTGGAGGAGAAGATGATGAAGGAGACTTCTTCAAGTCTACCTTCGGATGACTCCGTTGTGAGTTCTCGTCACCCGCCCTTCACGCCATGATAAATGGAAGAGAGCTCGCCGTAACTCATCAGGTAATTACTTATCCGAGCAAACTAATGTTGTTGCTCAACGTATTGTAAGTAGCATATCCTAAACTAATTATATATGTTATACTACAATAGACATTTGTATTTGCTAAAAAATCATTCGTTTGTGTTGTAGGATGAGTTGGTTGAGCAGAGCACTCGGGATTATTCCACCCACATGGCCGTCGGGATATATTGGCAGTGGCCATTGGTACCCCGCAGAATCCCGGACGTGTTCGTGGTGCCGGACGAGGGGTGGGCATCGGACAAGTACTTTGGTGCCCCACCCGTGGCAACTCCTTCTTTGAGGCAGCTGAATGAGCAAGAGTTTGAGTCCCTCAAACAACAAATTAGGAAGGAGATTCGAGATGAGGTGTACTCGACTTGAAGGCAGAGTTATTGAGCTCAATGCGAGCAGAGTTGGCATCTTTGTCATCTCAACCTTCCGTCCCCGCACGAGCGGCATCCCCGATTCATGTCAGCACAAAGGTGAGTTGTGATGCTCCCGATAGAGGGGCAGAGGTTGCTCCTACCGACACCGCTGACCGTCGGCTGTATGTTGCGGGTCCTCCCGAGCATTTGGTGGCATACGGTACGTATTATATCTTTGACATGTATTTGGTACAGTGTTACGCATTATATAGTCTAAAATATTTTATCCTTTGTTTACCTTAGGGAAAATGTATGCATTGGGGTCAACCATCCACCACCGTAGTATTGGAGATGATATGATCGTAGTGGTGGTTGTAGATGTTTGGGATGCCGCGCCCTAATCCCTATTCCCACCGAAGAGGTTCAAACAAGTGGGATGTGCACCTGGCCATTTTATCTTATGGCCAGCTTCATTAACAAGACCCATCCCAACACATGCACAGAGTTGATTTATGCATTGAACGATAGTACTTATTATTTTTTGATAGGTTGATGTATATTAATGTTATTGATTTTTGGTACTTGTATAGGAAGAGGCTGAAAAAGCAAAGGAAGTTGTGCATGAATCACCACCACCACCATCTCGCTTTACAACGACTTGGTAGCATCGGCAACGACTATCGGGACCACTCCCATACAGCTTAGATATGCCACCCGAAGTCGTATGCGGGACCAAGACGATTCCTTTTTTCTTACTCCAAAGGGATATTTTTGATATTCTCACCGGTACCGATATGCTATGTGTATCAGTTGTTCCAGCTTTGGGAAATGTAAGTATATTTACATATTTTTTATATTCTCACTGGTACATTATTTTATAACTTTATTTATTTTCAATGTTGAAGGTATTTACATCGTTTGTGTGTTGAGAGGAAGATCCGCTATCTCTATGGATTTGTTGACCCTGTTGCCATTCAGTCCGTTGGGAATAAAGCTGAAGAGGTGCAAACGTACTTAATAGAGGCATTTCAAAATGGGGGCAAAGAAGTCTACTTAGCACCTTACTTGCATCAGTAAGTATACATCTTGTAAATTAATGTACATTTATGTAAAACTGAAATTTTACTAATATTATTGCAACGTGCAGGGGTCATTGGCAGCTCATAATAATTGTTCCTCGCCAATTTCTTGTGATTCTCTTGTGTTCATTACACAAGAAACCAAATGATTTGGATATTAGAAAGCACATAGACGCGTAAGTTTGGTTGTTTTTAATTGTCCTTTTGTAGAGCTTTGGAAGCTCACCTAAGGTTGCAAGGTCTTTCATCTCATGCTAGAAAGAAGTTGACGTATATTGCACCAAAGGTGACAAAACACCTCTTACTGTTGTTCAATTTGTCATTTAAAGTTAATCTGACATGTATTTAACTTGTAGTGTCCACGCCAACCGGGAAGCCATGAGTGCGGGTTTTATGTGATGAAGCACATGCACACCATTGTAGCCAAAAATATTCTTGACACGTGGAGGGAGGTAAATATACTATAATTAAGTCAAATATGCCAATTATGTAAATGATTTCTAAATCTGAAATGTTTCAATATGTAGGAATTTACAGACTCATCTCCAATGAAGATTGAAGTCTTAGACGATATCAGAGAGCAGTGGGCTTCTTTCCTTTTAAGCATTCAATCTTCATAGGAAATTTAACTTGTAACAATTTAGATAGAATTGATTTAAGTTAGGAAATTTACATTCGTTTAAGTAAATGAACTATCTGGAACTGGATCTGTCTCGTACATATATTCATTTCAATGTGTTTCATATGTACATATCTCGTCTCGCAATCGAATCTGTCCGTACTGGATATATATCTCGTAGCAAATTTATATATGAACTGTGCATATCTCGTCTGTACTGGATCTGTGGTTATTTGTCTGGAACTGTGATGAATAGGCAGGTCTACTCGAAGAAAGGTAGCATCTCGTAAATAAAATGCAGGTATTTTAAAAAAAAATAACACTTTCTACGCTCGGTTATGTCATTACCCGACGTAGAAAGTGTAACATTTTATGTTCGGTTATAGGCATAACCGACATTGATAACACATACAATCACGATTCATCGTTAACCGATATACATACTGGGGTTATAGAAAGTTAGAAAGTAAGACTTTCTATGTCGGTTATAATTTTAACCGACATAGAAAGTAAGACATAGAATATTATGATAGGTCAGAATCAGTTATGATCGATCAGATTAGCTTCATGACCGATCAGAACCAGTTATGACCGATCAGGATAGCTCATACAAAATAAGACTTTCTACGTCGGTTCCCTGACTAACCGACGTAGAAAGTCTTTCTATGACCGATCAGAACCAGTTATGATCGATCAGAATAGCTCTATGACCGATCATAACCAGTTTGACCGATCATAATAGCTCAAAGAAAGTAGGGCTTTCTACGTCGGTTCCTATTAACCGACGTAGAAAGTCTTACTTTCTATGTCGGTTATTAGGAATCGACGTAGAAAGCCTTACTTTCTATGACCCCCGTATCTATGTCGCCGCTTTAACCGACGTAGAAAGCCCATTTTAACCGATGTAAAAAGCCTTTTCTGCAGTAGTGATCATACGCACACGTGACTAGAAAAGTGGTGACCACCTTCATTAAGAAGAATATTCTATGTCGGTATGGTATCCCTCATCGACTCATTACTAATAATGGGACCAATCTAAACAACAAGATGATGGAGGACTTATGCCAAGACTTCAAGATTCAACCCCATAATTCCTCTCCATACCGACCTAAGATGAATGGTGCAGTAGAGGCAGCCAACAAAAATATCAAAAGGATCATCCAAAAGATGGTGATAACATACAGGGATTGGCATGAAATTGTAACCTTTGCCTTGCACAGATATCGAACTTTCGTAAGGACCTCCACCGGGGCCACTACATTCTCCCTCGTATACGGCATGGAGGTGGTGTTGCCGGTAGAAATTGAAATACCCTCCCTAAGAGTCATTATGGAAGCGAAGCTAAAAGAAGCAGAATGGGTCCATAATCGGTACGACCAGCTTAACTTAATCGAAGAAAAACGGCTAGACGCCATATGTCGTGGTCAGGCATATCAAAAATAAGATTAAGAAAGCCTACGATAAGAAAATCAATCCCCGCACTTTCCAAGAAGGGGGTTTAGTAATAAAGAAACTGCTTCCCGCCCAGAAGGATAAAATTGGAAAATGGGTAGCAAACTACGAAGGACCCTTTGTGGTCAAGCGAGCCTTCACAGGAGGAGCCCTTATCCTCACTAACATGGACGGAGAAGAGCTTCGACATCCAGTCAACTCAGACACGGTAAAGAAATATTATGCTCAAAGACATTGCTCATGACCCGTCAGGACGGAAACTTGTAAAGAGCGTCCTGGGAAAAAGATAGGGTCCATATTCCTCGCTAGGACACGTCCTAGGCAAAAATTAGAGGTTAAAAAAAAAGAGACAAAAAAAACAACAAACAAAAAAGAGAAATGACTACCTTAGTCGAAAACCGCAAGGCGACTAAGGTAATGCCCTTCCAAAAGCAAGCAGAGTTTCGCATAGTTTTCACTACGGGCTCGAGCATCTCAACTAGAGCGACTAGGAGAAATAGAGAGATAGATGTTAGGGACATGATTGTTATAGCTTATACAGTGTAGCCAACCTTGGCCCGCCATGCTTCTAAATTCCTTTTGTAAATCCTTCTGTAAAAATAAACCATTTGTTTATATCAATAAAATTTTCTTTTACTTCTTTTCTCTTAACCAATTTATGAAAATGCCTCTGTATTAATGAAACATGAGCATGCATAAAGAACCAACGCAAGAAAGTACAAGAAAGGAAAAGAAAAAGATAAAGAACGATGCCTGCTAGGACATTCTTAGGCAAAAATTAGGGTTGCCTACTAGATCGAAAACCCGTAAAGGGCGGTCTAGGAAAAAGTTAAGGCACTCATAAAAAGGAAAAAGTTAAGGCACTCATAAAAAGGAAAAAGCCCGCTAAGATATCCTAGGCAAAAATTAAGGCAGCCTGCTAGATCGAAAACCCGCAAAGGGCGGTCTAGGCAAAAGATAGGGCTAAACCATAAAGAAGAGCCCATCAACGAAATACCAGTCACTTTCTAGATGCATCAAATAAAAGTAGATTGCATTTAAAGAATCCACACAAATAGTCGCACAAAATGACTTTGTCAAAATCAAAAAATAAAGAACCGCTTCGGATAAATAACAAAAACGAAAAGCATTCATGCATATAAGGGGACTAGCTCCATGCTTGCGTCTGAAAAACAGGAAGCACTCAGAAGCAAGCCTCCAAATGAAGCTCCGCAAACCGAAAGCCTTCACTTTCGACGAAACATTCGCCTACTCAGAGGCATCCCCAGAACTTCGAATGCTTGCCTGCTCAAAAGCGTCGCCCAGAATTACCAGAAATCCCCGACAACCAGCAAAGTCGGATGACAAATACCAAAAGATGAAAACAAAGAATCCCTAGCAATCAATAAGTTGGATGACTATCGGAAGAGCCAAAAATTAAAGAATCCCCGGCACACCGGAAGACTTTACCGAAAAATCAAAACAAAAGAGCATTTCTCACAGAACAGGCGCATGAGCTAAAGTACTAAGCCGCCACCACAATTTCGGGACAAGGAAAGCCCCAAAGACAAAATACTTGCGCATGACCCAGAGCAGTAAGTCGCAACCAGTCCTATGAAGTGAACTCAAACACCAGATAAGGGTGTGTAGACCCCAAATCTTGCCCGGCCTCCAAATAAAGAGAAGAAGACCTCCTATTCAAAGATGGACGAAGCCTAACAAGCCACTAGGAGAGACTATTAGGCCCCATACTAGGATAGGAGGGGTTTTTTGTACAAAAAATAAGTTTTCTTGCCTTTTTGGGACGAGACCGTCGTCTCGCCTCACGCAAATGGCGAGACGACGGTCTCGCTTTCCCAGACGGCGATCTCGCCACCTGCGAAGGACGAGACGGCGGTCTCGACCCTGTCAGACGAGAACGGCGGTCTCGCCACTGCCAGGCGCGAAAACCTATAAATAGGGGCCTCCCCCCCCCTCATTTCCACCACACACAGTTTCTCCTCCTTCTCTCTAGAATTTCTCTCTCTAGAACCCCTCCGAAGCATTTCTAGAGTTTCTGAGCGTTTCTGAGAGTGTTTTTGAGCGTTTCAAGAGAGTTTTTGAGCGCTGTGTAGAGTGAAGGGCTGCCACAAAGCACCCTCTTTTGAAGAATTAATAGAAAAGTCTGCTACGAAGGTTTTCTCTTCCTCTTTGTCTATTTACCGCTTTACATAAATTGTGCAAATAACTATTAGGGCCATGTAGTCATAAATTTAAATTCCGCATAATAAAAGAGCAAAAACGTATTTTTTCGGTTTATTTATTAACAAAATAGTTGGCCTATCATAGGGAACCCGAAAGGGGCGTAGTAAAGTGTAGACCCCAAATCTTGCCCGGCCTCCAAATAAAGACCAGAAGACCTCCTATTTGAAGATGGACGAAGCCTAACAAGCCATTAGGAGAGACTATTAGGTCCCATACTAGGATAGGAGGGAGTTTCTGTACAAAAAATAAGTTTTCTCGCTTTGTTGGGACGAGACCGCCCTTTGGAATTCCCACACCGCTGTCTCGCCACCTGTGAAGGACTAGATGGCGGTCTCGTTCCTCCAGACGGCGGTCTCGCCGTGTTGACAGGTCGAGACGGCGGTCTCGTTGGAGGAGACGGCGGTCTCGACCCTGTCAGACGAGACCGGCGGTCTCGCCACCTGACAGCGCGAAAACCTATAAATAGGGGTCCTCCCCCCCTCATTTCCACACACCTCAAGCTTCTTTCTCTCCCTTCTCTCTAAAACTTCTCTCTAGAATCCCTCCGACGCATTTCCGGAGTTTCTGAGTGTCTTTGAGAGCATTTTTTGGCGTCCAGAAGAGTTTCCGGCGTCTTGTAGAGTGAAGGGCTGCCAAAAAGCACCCATTTCCTTTAAAGAAATAAAAAAACAAAGCTTGCTTCGGAGGTTTAATTTCTCCCTCTCTACTTTTATCGCTTTAAATCTACATTATGCAATAGATTAGGGCCATGTAGTCATCACTTTAAATTCCACACAATAAAAAGGGCAAAAGAGTATTTTCTAGTTTATTTATTAATAAAATAGCCGGCCTATCATAGGGAACCCGAAAGGGGCGTAGTAAAGGAACTAACACTTCCTTTACCACGTAACTAACTCCCTTACCCAACTCTGGTTCTAATGACCAAAGTTGGTTTTCGAAAACCAACGCCTTTTAAAAAACCTTTTTCGATGTTTCCGGTAAAAACATCGGTGGCGACTCCACAGAACCCAAAATAAATAAGTCCTTGGGTTAGCCCGGTTATCGGACAACCCAAGGACACTTTTCGAAAACCTCGCCCCTAGGTTAGTCCGGTTATCGGACAGCCTAAAGGCGTTGTAACCACCTATAAAAAACGCGAAAATAAAAAAGGGTTGAAAAACCATCGCGTCGCTCCGACCGACCATCTCTCTCTCTTCTTTGAGACGGCGGCGACATAAAGGAACCGATACTTCCTTTAAACGTAACTAACTCCCTTACCCAACTCTGGTTCTAATGACCAAAGTTGGTTTTCGAAAACCAATGCCTTTTAAAACCCCTTTTCCGATGTTTCCGGTAAAAACATTGGTGGCGACTCCACAGAACCCCTCAAAATTAGTCCTTGGGTTAGCCCGGTTATCGGACAACCCAAGGATGACCTTTCGAAAACCTCGCCCCTAGGTTAGCCCGGTTATCGGACAACCTAAAGGCGTTGTAACCACCCATAAAAATCGCGAAAAAAAAGGGTCGAAACCATCGCATCGCTCTGACCGCCTTCTCTCTTTTTTTTAGACGGCGGTGACAGATGGCGACTCCACTGGGGAAGCCTCGAGAGTTGATCCCATTTAGTGATGGGCCGACTTAAAAATAAGTAAACCAAGAAAATAACGCTTTTGCCCTTAACTTGTATTATAACATGTTTTAATGCTTGGCTTTAATAACTGTTGTTTGTTTATACTTATGCAATTGTTTGAAATACAAATTGTACACAAACCCTTGCACACAACAGTTCCCTCTATACCCGGGGGCAAGTGAGAAAATCATAGGGAGTGGGTGGCAGGTACGGTTCGCTGTAGTGAGGGCCTTGAGCCCACCAGTGTGATCGGAAACCACCACTCAAGGTGATAACCTTTCTCTTTTGGCAACAAGACTGACTATGGCCTTAGTGCTAAGCATGATCGGACGGTTGGAGAGTGGGGACCCTATAATGGGGGCACCTTGGGGGCCTTAGCCTGGTGAGAACAATTAGAACCTGTTAGAAAAGTAGTTTTAAATCAAGAGGGGGGGTGAATTGATTTTTGAAAGTTTTTCGCAATAAACAGATTATCTAATTCGAAAATTAAGTTTACTAATCAATTCACGAATCACAAAGCAATTAAACAATAGAAGCGCAGCAACTGAAATTAAAGAGAGAAAGGTTAGGAAAGATTTCACCGGTAATTTTATACTGGTTCACCCAATACCGGGGCTACGTCCGAGTCTCCAGCCAAATTCCAGCTGGGTTCCACTAGAATAGATGTTTTACGAGACTCAACAATCTTACACCTACTCTAACACCGAACCAATTTCCAGCTTCCGACTTTAACCTTTCCACCAAGAACCAAATTCCAGTTCTTGGAAACCTCTGCAACCAAATTCCAGCCGCAGAGAACCCAGTACCCAAATTCCAGGCACCACACACAAGAACCAAATTCCAGCTCCTGTGCTCAACCTCTTACCAAGAACCAAATTCCAGTTATTGATAACCTCCACAACCAACTTCCAACTGCAGAGAAAACTTGTGCCCAAATTCCAGGCACAAACACAATACAAAGTAATGAAAATGAATTTACAAAGAAGAAACAAGAAAGCTCAAACCGGATTACGCTAATCCACAGTAAGTTTCTTCTTCAAGGATGCAATATGCCTCAAGAAAGATTTCAAAAATAACTTCACAAAATAGTTGTAATTCTTTCTTGGAAAAAGTGCTCTAGTTGCTTGATTGATTGCTTTGTTTCGTAAAAACCGATATTCAATCTGTTGTTTCAAAGTTTCAAGCAAAACTGTTTTTAAAGAGAATTTTCAAATCGCTCGCATTAATTAATCTGTTGAAAGTTTGTTTTAATCTGTTGAAATAGCCGTTATAATCTGTTAAAAGTCCTTTCAACCCATTAATGCGTTCTTGCTTCTTTAACAGAATCGTTTTAGCTGATACGACCACGTTTATATCAGTTAAAACATTTTACAAACTTTTTCTAAGTATAAAACAATCGATTGAATCGCGTATTAATCGATTGATTTGTTTAAAAACCTTCTTATAAAACTTTCCAAGTTATTTTAGCTGATATAAATTCGTTTTAATCGATTGAAAATCTGCACATATATTTTCAAGTCATTTTAATCGATTGAAATACGTTTTAATCGATTGAAATAAGTCTGATCGGTCATAATTCAATTTGATCGATCATAACCAACTCGATCGGTCATAATTTCATTCTGATCGATCATCCTGATCTTCCAAAGTGGTTTTAATCGATTAAAACATATTTAAAATCTGATTGATTATATTTCATTCTGACTGTTATATTCGAATTCCAATCGGTCATAAAGGGTTTTAATCGATTAAAAGAAGTTTGTATCGATTAAAATACTGTAAAAACACTTCTTAAAACATTCTAAGTGTTTTTAATTGTTTCTTTCAAAGCTATATCAGTTAATAAATTTGTTAGGAAAGTTCTTTGACAAAATGCTTTTGTTTTTGATTTGTTTAAAACTATTTTTGAGGCATTTTGCAAAATGAGTGAAGAAGCTTTATGCAGTGGAAAAGGTAAAGTGGTTTTACCTAAGCTTTCTGTTAAGACACACTAAGTCTTCAGCTCCATTCTTCTGAGTGACTTGTTTGACTGTTGCAGAGTTGACCTTTGACTTTATCTTTGACTTCATCAAATCTTTGAGATCTTTGCTAGGATCACTTTCAGTCTCCCCCTATTTGATGAAGACAAACACCATTTTGAAAAATCAATCTCTGCAAAATAAGTCACTTGATAATGTAGTTAAGTGAGAAATATAAGAATGTAATAAAGTTTTATTTCTCCCCCTAAAACTTATTTCTCCCCCTAAAACTTATTTCTCCCCCTAAACTATTGCTCTTAAATTTATCTTAAAGTGATGCAACTATTTCTCCCCCTTTTGACTTCATCAAAAATATGGAATAGAAGAGAGAAGAATAAAATGTAAGGTTTCGAAAATATGCTCAAGTTTTTGAAAAATACAAAGTGAATCAATATTTCACTCATGAAAAGAATCAATTAAAGTTGATTCAAACTTATCTCCATTAACACGTTTGTAATGAATACAATTAACACGTGTAAAGATAAGGGAATCACGCTTTAGTAGCATGTTTACGTAGAACGACCATTAACTAAAGCCTTTAATCTTTCTTCCCGTAATAAAAATCGATTAAAAACGAGCATAATCGGTTAAAATGTTCTTGGTAAATGATTTTAATCGATTGAAAGAAAAGTTTAATCGATTAAAACATTTAAGATTTTGAAAACATGAAACTTTAGTAAAAATAATCGATTATTTCGATTTTGAATCGATTAAAACATGTTGAATAAGTTCATTTAATCGATTAACAAGATGTTGTATTGATTAAAACAATCAGCTTTTGAAAATGAAGTAATGTTTAATGCATATTTTGTAAAACTGATCATTTAGAAGGATGTTTTAACAATACTAACAACTATATTGATTAAATCTTAGCTAATAGATCCATCGAATAAAATCTTATTTAGCTAAAGCTCTCGTGGATCTATTTAAATTCTATTTACGCCGATCTGATCTAGATTAGATCCTAAACCATATTTAACCAAAGGTTAAGGCAAATGTTCCTGGTATAACACCAGCTAATATCACAATCCATGCAAACAATATAAAGATAGAAATAAGCGTAAGATAAAGATGATGAGGGGAACTAGTCATCCCAATTTCCCTGATTGAACCGCTTATCCACCAACTTGATGATCATTCATTTGATTCCCACCAATATCAAAAGATAATAGGCTTTCCTTTTTGCTGGAACCAATTTTGCTCTATCAACTATTTGAGTCAACAATCGTCGTCACTCCCGTATCAACAATGCATTACGTAAACTTTTCCCGAAAAGAAATCTTTTAGCAGCTTCATCGTTACTATTGATCGCATTACAGTCCATGGTTGACACTCAATGGAATTAAATGCTACTTAGCACATCAGCTATTAACGTCGAGAACCATGCACCGACATGACTTACATTCACTATCGGATTCCACACGAGTGCACGATACCATAAATTGCATGAATCACATGTTAATGATGTACCGAGATAGGAATTTTCTTTCATAATAGCCAACCCATTTTGAACCTCGCAGTTATCATCATCCAAGCAAATAACCGTATTTTTATTAATGTAGTATGATGGGTGTTATTCTCACTTATAATGAACCAGTCATCATTATCTTTTGAGGAATGAGTCATTTTTAACTTTGTTGTTTCCAAGTGGTATCATATGCACAAGTGATTAACAAAAAACTTATTCTGGTAGAGTGGGCAATGATTAGTAATGAGGATAGGTGATGACAATCAATCCGGAATTCTAAAACAATATAAAATTTATCCCCGTATCGACCATAAAACATACATTCCCTGTACTCACGCTATTCAATTTTTGAATTGTCGTTCCAGATTGGTTCCCTTATAGTGTCACCTCGTGACATTGATGATTAAAGCAAATATTTAAAGTTGCACAGTTCCAATGAATATCACCAAGAGTTTTGAACCAATGCATGCCCAAAATTATTTCACATATATTGTTAGGTAATATCAAGAAATCTAATGTAAACATTTGTTTATTGAACTTCCTAGTAATCAACAACTTATTACCAGAAGCAACTAACATTGAAAAAATCTTTGATAAATTATGTTTTCAGTCCTAACAGCTTGTCCTGTTTGTAACTAGTGTCTATAAGAAAAGTTACAGTCTATTCTTTTGATAATTTCTTTGATTTTCAGTGTATTACCATGCAGCATTCCATGTAAGGACATCTACAGCTTGAATCATGACTATGTTAAAATAACTTTTTCATCTATGGATAACTTTCCCACATGTAAAGTTTGCAGTAATTCAATCGGCAATAACTTTCCCACATTTATTCCACTAGTCTTAGTTTCTAATTCAAGGATTTGTTCAAGCATGTGCCATTTAAAGAAAATTGGGTAAAACAGATAACTTGAATCGGATATGTTCGAGACTCATTTATGATTATCTGATCGCTACAGAGGCACAATTTACAGTGACAATGGGTGAAAGTATTATGCAGATTTTGTTTATCAAAGAAACTGGGTTTTTGATTCGAATTGGCCTATCAACCTTTAATTAGATGTTATAAAACTTGTTTTCAGAACCTAATTAATCGATTAATCAACTAATTATCTATTAATTTCATTTTTCCTATCGGGTTTGAAAACAAGTTACAATGAGTTAATCGATTGGTTTATAAAAGAATCGATTAGTTTATTACAAAATGAAATCAATAACATGACACCAGAATTTAAATCGATTAAAACGTGAATGAATCGATTAATTTTGATACCTAAGTGTTTTTAGTTGATATACAGATATTATAATCGATTAAAACAATTAAACCAAAATCCCGAGATCAGTTCAATCGATTATTTCGACATTTTAATCGATTAAAATGGTACTGACAGATGTTGTGTAAGTTATTTTAATCGATTAATATTGTTATATATCAATTAAAACAATTAGTTTAAATACTCGAACCTGATTTCGCAACTCTGATCTTCAAGGGATTCCCGGACTTGTTCCCGCAAAACAAATTAAGAATTGTTCGGTACCCTTTATAATTACTGGGTCCTGATCAGTGTTATTTGAAAGGAATTAATCTTTGGAACCCATTTCATTCTTCCTTTAGGAATGGCATACTTTTTGATTCTCGCAATTTTTAACAGAGTGCCCTTTTTTCATACAAGTAAGAGCATTTAATTACAGAGTATGAATTCCTATTTGTTTTTGTTTTATCGGATCTAGATTTAAATCCTATTCCAGATTTGTCAAAAATTAATTTTTGAGATCCAAGTAATACATCTAGATTGGCTTTCCCTTGTGTGAATCTTGAAATAGTTTGAGATAGAAAGTCAATTTTCTTTTGCAATTCGTAACGCTTATTGCATGGTTTATTGCATTCACAATCGAATTAGCATGAATCAGTTTCAAGAAGTCACGCTCAGTTTCATTTTCAAGAATTTGTTTTTCCGGAGAATCAACTTTATTTACTAGCCAGCTTGTTTAGCCCTTTCAGCCTATCATTTTCTTTTTGAAGTTTCTTATCCTATTCATGCATTTCATTAAATGCTTCTTGTAATGCATCATAATTGACCAAATTTGAAGAGGAGCTAGAACTTACCTGGCCGGATTGTGGATTTTGACTTGCCATTAAACAAAGGTTGGCTTCTTCATTGTCGAATTATCTCGTTGATGAAGTATCATTGTCATCCCAGGCTATGTAGGCTTTTCTTTTTTATTTTTCCTCTTTCTTCTCACTTTGTTTATTTCTCTCTGGACATTCCATTTTAACATGGCCCTGTTTGCCACAACCATAACATTTAAAGTTAGAAGAATCAGCTTTTTTCTCATACCTTTTATGTCTTTCTTTGTCTTGGATCTTTTTCTTGAGAAATTTGTTGAATTTCCTAACAAGCAATCCAAGGTTTTCATTCTCTTCCTCTCGATTCTTGATTTTCTTCAACTTTAAGTGCAATGCTTCGTTCTTCTTCTCGTAGTCATCTTGTTCATTGAATCTTGTGATTTCCATTTCATGTTCTCTAAGTTTTCCAAACAGAGAGGTCATTGTCATAGCGTGACGATCTTTTGATTCCGATATTGCCGTGACTTTTGGTTGCCAGGACTCGTCAAGACATTTCAATACTTTAATATTTAATTCCTCCTTATCAAAAGTCTTACCTAGACCCATTAAATGGTTGATGATGTGCGTGAAGCGTTTCGCACATCTGCGATGCTTTCACCATTCTCGCATTTTGAACAGACTTCATACTCTTTTATTAATGTGTGCTTTCTGGCTCTTTTAACATCTGCAGTCCCTTCATGAGTGACCTCAAGAACATCCCACATCTCTTTGGCGTAATTGCACTCGGGACACCCCGAAAAATTCATCCATGTTAAGAGCGTAAGTAATTATATTTTTTGCATTGCAGTCACTTTGAACTTTCTTCTTCTCCTCATCATTCAAGCTTGACCATCCTTTATCTATAATTAGAGGACCATTAGTAATAACATCCCAAGCATTTCGTCAATGGATTCAATGAAGATTTTCATCCTAATTTTCCAGTAAAGGATAATCTGCTCCACGTAATAGTGGAGGTCTCGTTAATAGATGCCCCTCGTAAAACGGTAATCTGTTCTCAGCCATGGATCAAGAGACTTGAATAACTTTCAAGCACCTTGCTCGATGCCAATTGTTAGAAAAGTAGTTTTAAATCAAGAGGGGGTGAATTGATTTTTGAAAGTTTTTCGCAATAAACGCATTATCTAATTCGAAAATTAAGTTTACTAATCAATTCACGAATCACAAAACAATTAAACAATAGAAGCGCAACAACTCGAATTAAAGAGAGAAAGGTTAGGAAAGATTTCACCGGTAATTTTATACTCGGTTCACCCAATACCAGGGCTACGTCCAGTCTCCGACCAAATTCCAGCTGGGTTCCACTAGAATAGATGTTTTACGAGACTCAACAATCTTACACCTACTCTAACACCGGAACCAATTTCCAGTTCTCGACTTTAACCTTTCCACCAAGAACCAAATTCCAGTTCTTGGAAACCTCTGCAACCAAATTCCAGCCACGAGAGAACCCAAGTACCCAAATTCCAGGCACCACACACAAGAACTAAATTCCAGCTCCTGTGCTCAACCTCTTACCAAGAACCAAATTCCAGTTCTTGATAACCTCCACAACCAACTTCCAGCTGCAGAGAAAACTTGTGCCCAAATTCCAGGCACAAACACAATACAAAGTAATGAAAATGAATTTACAAAGAAGAAACAAGAAAGCTCAAACCGGATTACGCTAATCCACAGTAAGTTTCTTCTTCAAGGATGCAATATGCCTCAAGAAAGATTTCAAAAATAACTTCACAAAATAGTTGTAATTCTTTCTTGGAAAAAGTGCTCTAGTTGCTTGATTGATTGCTTTGTTTCTGTAAAAACTGATATTCAATCTGTTGTTTCAAAGTTTCAAGCAAAACTGTTTTTAAAGAGAATTTTCAAATCTGCTGCATTAATTAATCTGTTGAAAGTTTGTTTTAATCTGTTGAAATAGCCGTTATAATCTGTTAAAAGTCCTTTCAACCCATTAATGCGTTCTTGCTTCTTTAACAGAATCGTTTTAGCTGATATGACCACTTTTATATCAGTTAAAATATTTTACAAACTTTTTCTAAGTATAAAACAATCGATTGAATCACGTATTAATCGATTGATTTGTTTAAAAACCTTCTTATAAAACTTTCCAAGTTATTTTAGCTGATATAAAGTCGTTTTAATCGATTGAAAATCTGCACATATATTTTCAAGTCATTTTAATCGATTGAAATACGTTTTAATCGATTGAAATAAGTCTGATCGGTCATAATTCAATTCTGATCGATCATAACCAACTCTGATCGGTCATAATTTCATTCTGATCGATCATCCTGACTTCCAAAGTGGTTTTAATCGATTAAAACGTGTTTTAATCGATTAAAAGCAATCTGATCAGCTCATATTTAAAATCTGATTGATTATATTTCATTCGACTCGTTATATTCGAATTCCAATCGGTCATAAAGGGTTTTAATCGATTAAAAGAAGTTTGTATCGATTAAAATACTGTAAAAACACTTCTTAAAACATTGTAAGTGTTTTTAATTGTTTCTTTCAAAGCTATATCAGTTAATAAATTTGTTAGGAAAGTTCTTTGACAAAATGCTTTTGTTTTTGATTTGTTTAAAACTATTTTTGAGGCATTTTGCAAAATGAGTGAAGAAGCTTTATGCAGTGGAAAAGGTAAAGTGGTTTTACCTAAGCTTTCTGTTAAGACACACTAAGTCTTCAGCTCCATTCTTCTGAGTGACTTGTTTGACTGTTGCAAAGTTGACCTTTGACTTTATCTTTGACTTCATCAAATCACTGAGATCTTTGCTAGGATCACTTTTAGAACCAACCCCTGCCAATGCACTATTCTGCAGGAAAACCCTACCTCGTGATAAAAACGAATTCTCGCCTGTTCGCGGATGACTGAATTGTGTGTGTGCATATGTTTGCTGCATTTGTCTGTTGCATAGCATAAACAAACAACAAAACAAAAAATTCAAAAATATTTTCACAAATAAACACCCTTATCTCGGACAGTCTTCCTTTTAGCTAGCCTGGTTTCAGGTTCTTTGTAAGCTAAGTAGTCACGCAGTTCCGATAGAAGAGATAAGGGACGCTAAAAATTCTTTCGTATAAAGCCACATTTTATCTCGGACAGTCTGCCTTTTAGCTAGCCTGGTTTCAGGTTCTTTGCAAGCTAAGTAGCCACGCAGTTCTGACAAAAGAGATACAAGGCTATAAAATAAACAAATAAACATCAAATACAAATCAAAATACAAAAAATACCAGAAAATAAATAAATAAACGTCTGACAAAGTCAAAACATTCATATTACATCATACCATGAGTAAAGAAAAACCATGAGAGAGAAATAAAAAGTGAGAACGCATACAGCATCATTCAAACAGAATCTCTCATGCATAAACATACCCATTTTTCAAGCACTCAACATGCATTAATAAAGTTCTTCCGGGCATTCTAGAAAGTGGCTGGTCCTCTCCCCACTCGCACTCGTGCACAAAAAGCAAAAGCAATGGAAAACTTGGAGGAGCAGAACCGAAAGCTCACCGCGGAGGTCAATACCCTCCGCGAGCAAGTAGCCCAACTGATGGAGGTCGTACGCCAGGGACAGAGTAAGGGCGAAGGACAGGCTGAACACATCCCTCACCGTGAGGAGGATGAAGAAGAATACTTCTATGACGAGAAGGATGCTAAAACTGCCCACATCCTTACCCCAGAAGTATCTAAACAACAACTCTCCTCCCTGGAAGAGAGGCTCAAAGCAGTAGAAGGGCACAACTTCGACGTCAAGGAGGTGGCGGACATGTGCCTAGTAAAGAACATCCATTTCCCTCCCAAATTCAAGATCCCGGACTTCCCTAAGTACACCGGGATGACCTGCCCAAAGAACCATCTTACGATGTATTGTCGTAAGATGGCCGCCCATGCTGAGAATGAAAAACTCCTGATCCACTGCTTCTAGGAGAGTCTGGCGGACACAACTCTCAACTGGTATATGCAGCTAGAGAGAGGGCAGGTCCAGAGCTGGAAACAGTTGGCTAATGCTTTTCTTCATCGTTACCGATACAACATCGATCTGACCCCCGACAGGTCAGATCTCAGGACTCTGAGCAAAAGGAACGACGAGCCTTTTAAAGCGTATGCCCAAAGGTGGAGGGAAATGGCAGCCCAGATAGAGCCTCCTTTGACGGACAAGGAGACAGTGGCTATGTTCATCGATTCGTTGACCGGAGCGTACTACGATAAGGCAATAGCCAATACCTCCAATCTCTTTTCGGACATAGTCACTGTGGGGGAAAGAGTAGAGCAGGGGCTGAGGAGCGGGAAGATAGCACAGTCTTCCCAAGCTGGCGTCTCATTCAGGAAGCCTGCTGGCAAGAAGAAGGACGAATTGGTGCATGCAATCAACTTTGCCACTCCTTCTTCTACCCCGCAAACGGCCAGGCAGCCCTGCAAGAAAGAGAGGAAGTTCACTCCAATCTCCACTTCCTATGGAATGTTGCTGCCTCAGCTGTTGGAAGCCAAGCTCCTAACCTGCGCTCCTCCCAAGAAACAGTTGGAGCCTCCCTACCCCGAATGGTACAAGCCAAACGAGAAATGCACTTACCATTCGGGTTCACCCGGGCACTCTACAGAAAATTGCTTGACCCTTAAGTATCGAGTTCAAGAATTAATCGACGCCGGGTGGATAACTTTCGACGCCTCTGCTTCCGATGTCGATGTCAAACCTCTATCGAAGCCAGAGTAGCAGAAAGGGAGGACTGGGAGGATCAGCCATGGGGTGTCCTTTTTTTAGCTTTTTTCTACATCTCCTGTGGTCCCTGCCCGTGGCTGCAGGAATTTTTGATTAAAAGAGCTTGTACATACATCTTCTTTTTCATTAATATACGAGGCATTTTGTCATATTCATTCTTTTCCCTCTTCCATTTATTATTCTTTCAAAAATAAATTGAATAATAAAATCTATGACTAAAACAGAACCTAAAACACATCATGTCTGTGATTGATGAGTCTCCGTGGACCCCAGAAACGGAAAGTGAATGGGTCGAGTCTGACAATGAGCAGGAGACCATTTCTCTGGACATGCAAAGAATGCTGGAAAAGGAAGCACGCATCATACAACCGCATCAGGAGGAAATAGAAACCGTTAATTTGGGAAAAAAGGATGAAGAGAAAAAAGTGAACATCAGCACCCAAATAGGAAGTAATGTAAAAAAGGGATTGATCCAGCTTCTGAAGGAATATATGGATGTATTTGCTTGGTCTTATCATGACATGTCTGGGCTCGACACGAGTATAGTGGAGCATAGATTGCCCTTAAAAGAGGGGTTTCGACCTGTAAAACAAAAACTCAGAAGAATCAAACCGGACTAGTCCTTAATGATAAAAGAGGAGGTGTAAAGGCAGTTGGATGCCAATTTCCTTGTAGTTTCCAAATACCCAGAATGGTTGGCCAACATAGTGCCCGTCATCAAAAAGACCGGGAAGGTCAGGGTGTGTGTGGATTATAGGGACCTCAATCGAGCAAGTCCAAAAGATGACTTTCCCCTACCCCATATAGACACGCTGGTAGACCACACCGCTACCAACATGCTTTACTCCTTCATGGACAGGTATGCGGGATACAACCAAATTAAGTTGGCCGTTGAGGATAGAGAAAAAACCTCCTTTATCACACCATGGGGCACCTTTTGCTATCGCGTAATGCCCTTCGGACTCAAGAATGCAGGGGCTACTTATCAAAGGGCTATGGTCACGCTGTTCCATGACATGATCCACAAGGAAATAGAGGTGTATGTGGATGACATGATTGCCAAGTCCAGGAATGAAATGGACCACATTCATTATCTCAAAAAGCTCTTTGACCGACTCCGAAAGTATCAACTCAAACTGAACCCAGCAAAGTGTACTTTCAGAGTATGATCAGGAAAGCTCCTAGGGTTCATTGTCAGCGAAAGGGGAATTGAAGTGGGCCCCGACAAAACCAAGGCAATTTTGGAAATGCCTCCACCAAGCACAGAAAAGGAGGTCAGAGGTTTTCTGGGCCGGATCAATTACATTGCCCGTTTCATCGCACAGTTAACGGATAAATGTATACCCATCTTTAAGTTGTTGCGCAAAAACCAACCAACGGTGTGGAATGAAGAATGTCAGCAAGCGTTTGTTAAAATCAAAACTTGTTTAACCAATCCACCAGTATTGGTACCACCCGTTGAAGGGAGACCTCTGATCCTATATTTGTCAATTCTTGAAGAGTCCATGGGATGTGTGCTCGGCCAACATGATGAAATCGGGAAAAAGGAACGAGCCATTTACTATCTCAGTAAGAAATTCTCAGATTATGAAACCCGTTATACAGCATTCGAAAAAACTTGTTGCGCATTGGTGTGGGTCACTCAGCGGCTCTGACAATACATGGCTCGACATACAACATGGTTGGTCTCCAAAATGGACCCGATCAAATACCTCTTCGAAAAGCCCATTCTAAATGGAAGAATAGCCAGGTGGCAAGTCCTTCTCTCAGAATTTGATATCATTCATGTCACCCAGAAAGCTATTAAGGGAAGTCCCCTAGCGGATTATCTAGCCCATGGATCAACAAACGAATATCAGTCCCTACAAGACGACTTTCCCGATGAGCATATTATGCATATCGAACACGAAGAGACCAAAGAAGAAGCATGGACTATGTTTTTCGATGGGGCCTCAAACATGCTTGGACACGGGATAGGAGCTATTTTGATATCCCCTGAAAAGAAACACATCCCTGTAACGGCCAGGCTTAATTTCGATTGTACCAACAACATGGTCGAATACGAAGCATGTGCGCTAGGGATCCAAGCGGCTTTAGATGATGGGGTCACTAAGCTCAAAATATTCGGTGACTCATCCCTCGTCATCTACCAACTTAAAGGTGAATGGGAAACCCGCAACTCAAAACTAATCTCATATCTAGAATACATCCAGGACTTGGTCTCAAGAATGGAAAGTGTCACCTTCCAGTACATCCCCCGGGAAGACAATCAAATTGGCGACGCCCTTGCCACCCTATCATCCATATTTGCCCTGGATCAAGAACATGAGATGCCAATTATTCAAGTTAAGCTGCATGACAAACAAGCTTTTTGCATGGCAGTAGACAGCGAGCGCGATCAAAACCCCTGGTATCATGACATCAAGCAGTACCTTATGAGGGGCGAATATCCCGAGGGAATCAGCGACAATGACAAGCGAACTATTCGCAAGAGGGCCGCAGGGTTCACATTGATTGAAGGAACCCTCTACAAAAAGAGCCCCGATTCCACTCTCTTAAGGTGTGTGGACCAAGAAGAAGCCCGAACCTTGATAAGAGAAATCCACAAAGGAGCTTTTGGGACCCACGCACCCGGGCATGTCATGGCAAAGAAAATCCTTAGGGCAGGGTATTTTTGGTCCACAATGGAAGCCGATTGTCACCAATATGCCAAGAAGTGTCACAAATGCCAAATTTATGCTGATAGTATTCATGTGCCGCCCGCACCTCTCAGCAACCTGGCTACACCATGGCCATTTTCTATGTGGGGCATGGATGTCATCGGACCCATTGAACCCAAAGCATTTAACGGCCATCGTTTCATCTTGGTAGCAATCGACTATTTCACCAAGTGGGTTGAGGTGGCGTCATATGCGCATGTGACTCGGAAAGTAGTGACCACCTTCATCAAGAAAAACCTTATATGTCGGTACGGTATCCCTCATAGGCTCATTACTGATAATGGGACCAATCTCAACAATAAAATGATGGAGGAATTATGCTAAGACTTCAAAATCCAGCACCACAATTCCTCTCCGTACTGACCAAAGATGAACGGTGCAGTAGAGGCAGCCAATAAAAATATCAAGAAAATCATCCAGAAAATGGTGGTCACCTACAAAGATTGGCATGAGATGCTTCGCTTCGCCCTACATGGCTACCGAACATCGGTACGAACCTCCACGGGAGCTACCCCTTTTTCCCTCGTATACGGTATGGAAGCCGTACTACCAGTAGAGGTCGAAATACCCTCCCTACGAGTTGTCATGGAAGCAAAGTTGACAGAAGCTAAATGGGTCCAAAACCGGTATGATCAGTTGAACCTAATCAAAGAAAAACGGCTGGACGTCATATGTCGGGGGCAAGCTTACCAAAGGAAAATCAAGAAAGCCTACGACAAGAAGGTCAATCCCCGCACTTTCCAAGAAGGAGATCTAGTAGTAAAGAAACTGCTTCCAGCCCAGAAAGACAAAATCGGGAAATGGACAGCAAACTACGAAGGACCCTTTGTGGTCAAGCGAGCCTTCTCAAGAGGAGCCCTCATCCTCACCAACATGGATGGAGAAGAGCTTCGATATCCTGTCAATTCAGATGCGGTAAAGAAATACTATGCCTAAAGACATTGCTCATGACCCGTCAGGATGAAAACTCGCAAAGAGCGTCCTAGGCAAAAGATAGGGTCCACATTCCTCGCTAGGACACGTCCTAGGCAAAAGTCAGAGGTTCACAAAAAAAAAAAACACAACAAAAAAGAAAGAGCAATGATTACCTTAGCCGAAAACCGCAAAGGCGACTAAGGTAATACCTCCACAATAGCAAGCAGACTTCGCATAGTCTTCACTCCGGATTCGAGCATCTCAACTAAAGGGACCAGGAAAAACGGGGAAACAGAGATCGCAGACATGATTGTGACACCCTCATACAGTTTAGCCAACCTTGGCCAGCCTTGCTTACAAATTCTTTTGTAAACCCCCATGTAAAAATAAACCATTTGTTTATATCAATAAAGTTGTCTTTTCTTCTCTTTACCTACTTGTGTGAATGCCTCTGTATTAACGAAATATGAGCATGCATAAAACAAGCAATTCGAGAAAGCATAAAAACAAAGATGAACATCACCAACCAAGGCCGTCCCAAGTAAAAAGTACAGGGTAGCCTGCTAGATTGAAAACCCGCAAAGGGCGGTCTAGGCAAAAGATAAGGCTTTCATAAAAAGGAAAAAGAGCCCACCAAAAAAATTTAATTTAAAACCCGCTAGATCGAAAACCCGCAAAGGGCGGTCTAGGCAAAAGATAGGGTTAAAACAAAAGTACAAAAAGAATAGTCACGAGAGAACAAAAAGAAGGAAGTACCGGTCACTTTCTAGATGTCCTCAACTAAAACAAAATTGCATGAAAAGCATCCACACACAAGTAGTCGCACAAAAATGACTTTGTCAAAAAGTAAAACAAACAAAATACTGTAGACAAATAAAAAGCATTTATAAGATCAACTTTATGCTTGCATTCATCGAAAACAACCGAAAAAAGGTACCCCGGTAAAACTTCACCGACCTTTTTACCTTAACCAAAGGTTTCTTCGATTACCAAGTAAAAGTCAAACAAGAAACAAGAATCATCCGATCAACCCGCAAGAATCGAATAATCACCACCAAAGATCAAAAGCAAAGAATCCCCAACAAACAAGCAAGCTGGATGAGCACCCACAAAATCCCCGGCACAACCCGGATGACCATTCAAAGAGGTCCAAGTGCATTTACCAACACAGAAGTCACTCCCCAAGGAACCGGCGCATGAGCTACCCGAGCAGTAAGCCGCCACTACCACCAGTCCTACGCAGTGGACTGTACCAGCCTGATAGGGGGTTTATACCTATCAACCTGTGCACGCATTGCGCCTGATCTGCGCTCGAGCCGGATTAGTAAGTCGCACTACCACCCTGATGGGGGGTTCGTACCCATCCAGTCCCATGCAACGGACTGCAACTACCAACCTGATGGGGGGGTTCATACCCATCCAGTCCCACGCAACGGACTGCAACTACCACCCTGATGGGGGGTTCATACCCATCCAGTCCCACGCAACGGACTGCAACTACCACCCTGATGGGGGGTTTATACCCATCAACCGAAGGATCGGCTACCAGCAGAAGGAGTATCCTGAGGTTCTACCACGTGTCCACCGAAGGGATCGGCTACCGTCAGAAGGAGTATCCTGAGGTTCTACCACGTGTCCACCGAAGGGATCGGCTACCATCAGAAGGAGTATCCCGGAAGTGCACGAACACCAACATTTCCCCAGAGGATCATCCGCCGCAAAAATGGAACATTTGAAGGGCAACCGGGCAAGAGGGTCAACTCCTTTACCCTCTAGTCGATCACCTTGGCACAAAAGGCCGGCAATCGACTGGTCGGGTAGAGGGGGGCAGCTGTAGACCCCAAATCTTGCCCGGCCTCCAAATAAAGAGAAGAAGACCTCCTATTCGAAGATGGACGAAGCCTAACAAGCCACTAGGAGAGACTATTAGGCCCCATACTAGGATAGGAGGGGTTTTTTGTACAAAAAATAAGTTTTCTCGCCTCTTTGGGACGAGACTGCCGTCTCGCCTCACGCAAATGGCGAGACCGCCTTCTCGTTTGATGAGACGGCGGTCTCGCCACCTGCGAATAGCGAGACGGCGGTCTCGCTTTCCCAGACGGCGGTCTCGCCACCTGCGAAGGACGAGACGACGGTCTCACCACCTGCGAAGGACGAGACGGCGGTCTCGACCCTGTCAGACGAGAATGGCGGTCTCGCCACTGCCAGGTGCGAAAATCTATAAATAGGGGCCTCCCCCCCCCCTCATTTCCACCACACACAGTTTCTCCTCCTTCTCTCTAGATTTTCTCTCTCTAGAACCCCTCCGAAACCATCGCGTCGCTCCGACCGCCTTCTCTCTTTTTTTTAGACGGCAGCGACAGGGTGCGTACTCATCGGGCCTTACAAAAGGGGGCTTAGCAGACGGGGGTTCATACTCGTCAAACACCAGATGGGGGTGCATGCTCATCGGCCCTTACAAAAGGGGGCTTACCAGACAGGGGTTTATACTTGTCAAAAACCAGATGGGGGTGCGTACTCATTAGGCCTTACAAAAGGGGGCTTACCAGGCGGGTGTTCATACTCGTCACACACCGGATGGGGGTTCATACTCATCAGCCGAAGGGGTCAGCTACTGCATTAAACGAGCATCCCAGAGGATCACACTTAGCGTCCGGAAGGCTAGCTACTAGGACAACAACCGAAGGACAACCAGGCAAGAGGGTTAACTCCTTCACCCTCCAGTCAATCTTTTTGGCATATTGAGCCAATGGTCGGCTAGTCAGGTGAAAGAGGGGCAACTGTAGACCCCAAATCTTGTCCGGCCTCAAAATAAAGAGCAGAAGACCTCTAGTTCGAAGATGGACAAGGCCTAAAAGGTCCCTAGGATAGACTAATAGGCCCCATATTAGAGTAGGAAGGTTTTTTGTACATAAAAAATAAGGAATTGCACCTGGAAGGTCGAGACCGCTGTCTCGCCATCGGCAAAGGGCGAGATCGCCGTCTCGTTTGGTGAGATGGCCGTCTTGCCACTCACCAATGGCGAGATCGCCGTCTCATTTGGAGAGATGGTCGTCTCGCCACTCGCCAAGGCGAGACTGCCGTCTCGTTTGGTGAGACGACCTTCTCGCCATTTACCAAGGGCGAGATGGTCGTCCCACTTGGCGAGACGGTCATCTCGACCTGACAGGCGCGAATCCCTATAAAAGGAGGGCGCGCTCCCCTTCTTTTCACACAGTTCTTCAACTTTCCCTTCTACAATTTCTTCTAATTCTTCTCCTAGGATCCCTCCAAAGAATTTCCGGAGTTTCTTAGCATTCTTAGAGGGTATTTTGTAGCATTGCGAGGAAGAGCGACCAATATTGTAGAGTGAAGGATTACCAAAAAGCATCCTACTTCAAGAATTTTAATTATGAAAGCGTGCTTAGAGGTTTCCACACTTTCTCCCTCTCTTTTATCGCTTTTTATTTACATTTATCCGTGCATTAGTTGTTAGGGCCACGTAGTCGATACCTTAAATTTCGCAAATAAATAAAGGGTAAAAGCCTCATTTTAAAAGTTCATTTATGAAATAAACGACCCTGTTGAACATTCAAGGACTTGATGTTAGACTTGATGGACATGAAGCTTGTTGATTTTGATGATGATTCAAGAACACAAGACTTAAAGAGTTGAAGACTTATTTTGTAGTGTAATAACTCTATTTTGATTAGATTGAGTCTGTAATATTAGAGTTTGAGATAGCCGGTACATAGTCTACACCTTAGAAGCTTCAAAAAGCTCAAATTTATCAAAGAGGCTCGGCTTTAATCGATTAAATGGTGAAATAATCGATTAAAACAGTGAGAAAAACCATTTTCTGTATCTGCTCACTGGTTTAATCGATTAACACACCTGTTAATCGATTAACAGGCCTGTTAAAACAGAGAGTTTTGGGGTTCTGTTGATTTTGCCTCTGTAATAATCGATTAGCTCTTGATTTAATCGATTATTTCAGTCAGATTTCGAATTTTAACTTCAAATCAACCCTATTTTCGAAAACCCTATTTCCAAGAACCCTAGTTTCGAAAATCCCAATTCCAAAACCCTAATTTCTCTACTTAAGCATCTATATGGCACTCAGAAAAGAAGAACAACCTTTTTCATACAAAAGTTAAGTGATGTGAGTGCCAGAGAACTGTTTGTTGCAAGAAAAAGGGGCTTTTGGAACCTGGTGTGGGCTAGAAGTGATAAGAATCACTAAGTGGAGTTCTTAGTGGATTGTGTGTTGTGTCGTCTCTAGGGAAAGTTGTTCTTCATCTCTTGTGGATTTCAAGAGAGGTGTTTTCTTTACTTTGTCTTGTTCATTTGTAATCTGTTTGTAACAAATGTGATTATAGTGACAGTGTTAATCCTCTGTTTGAGTGATTAGCAACTGGACGTAGGGTCTTTTGATCCGAACCAATATAAATCTCCTGTGTAAGACTCTATCTCTTTCTCTATTTACATTTACACAGTTTTTAATCGGTAAAATTTGGGGAAAATTTTGAAAACCTAATTTTTGTTAAGAAACCAATTCACCCCCCCTCTTGGTTTTTGTCCGACCACGCGAACATTCTGCTGCGCGATTCTAACAAGTGGTATCAGAGCTTGCTTTGATAGTCATTCAAACTTTTCAAAAATGGCCGGACAAAATCAAACTTTTGTCGAAGGTGCGTCTATCAACAGACCCCCACTTTTTGCGGTCAAAATTATCCTTTCTGAAAAGTAAGGATGCAAATCTTTTTAGAGTCTGTTGATAGAGGCGTTTGGGACGCTATTTTAAACGGTCCATACACTACAAGAAAAACACCAAATAGTGACCGAAATTAGTGACTGAAAAATTCAGTCACTGATAGTAACTGAATCAGTGACTGATTTCCCTTTTTATATTTAGTGACTGATTTAGTGACTAAAATTTCAGTCACAGATATCGGTCACACGATTCAGTCACCGAATCGGTCATCGATTCAGCCACTACTAGAAAAATGGTTAATAGTGACCGAAAGTGGTGACCGATTTTTTTTATATTTAGTAACTCGATTTAGTGACTACATTTTCGATCACTAAAAAAATAATTTTTAAATTGATAACTATTTTTCATTTATATAAATATTTTATTTAAAATATTTTAAATATAAATCTACTTAATAATTTAAAATAAGTGATAACATTGTTAATAACATTATAAAAATTTTAAAAAAATAGTTTACTAACTTATTAAATAATTTAGTAATATAATTATTTAATTTTATTTTTTAATTTAGCATGTGAATAAAAAAATTAAAATTGATTATTAAATTAGTCACCGAATCGTACATCGATTCGATCACCGAATCGTCCACCGAATCAGTCATCGATTTGGTCACTGAATCGGTCACTAAATCAATAATTAAATTAATTATTAATTTAGTCTCTTTTATATATATATATATATATATATATATATATATATATATATATATATATTACTTGTATGTTAATAAAAATGTATTTCAATGTATTTATAAAAAATTAAAATTATTTTAATTACTGAATTGATATTTTAAATTTATATTAATATCTTGGATAATTTAATAGTTGGATATATATTTTAAGTTTATATTAGTCATTTTTATATAAGAGTGTAAAAATAAAGTGAACTTATTTTATAATTTAATTAAACATAATAATATAATATAGTATTAACCATAAATATGTGAAGATTTAGTTAGAAATTAATTTTAAGTTTTATTGTTTTTATTTAAAAAAAATCGTTAAAAAAATTTAAAATAATTAATTAAAGTAAAGAATTTTAATTTAATAAATGTGTTAATATTATTAGAAGAATTAAATTTATATTAATAATTATATAAAATTATAGATATATTAAAATTTAAATTATTGGTAATTTTTTTAATTATTAAGCTAAAATTTGATAATATTAATAAATTAAAAATAATATATATATATATATATATATATATATATATCACTTTAATTTTTTTAATTAAAATTAATTTCATAAAAAAATTAATATTTGAAAATTAAATTGCAAAAGTATATATATTTATCTTTTATTTAATTATACTTTTACACCTAAAAAAGAAAAAAATAATAAAATTTTCTTTTATTAATCATTTTTATAAAATAAAAAAATATATAATAATTACTTTTATAAAAAAAATTTAACGTTCTTGATTCTTTAACAGATTTGTTTTAACTGATACGACAACGTTTATATTAATTAAAACACTTTACAAAAAATCTTCTAAGTTGATTTAATCGATTGTTTCGCGATTCAATCGATTGAAATACTCGCAAAACTTTTTTGTAAAACTTTTCAAGTTATTTTAACTGATAAAAATAAGTTTTAATCGATTAAAACATCGTGCGTAAATTGTTTTAATCGATTGAAATGAGATTTAATCGATTCAAATAGTTCTGATCGGCCATAACCGCATTCTGATCGATCATAATTGAAACGATATAATAGCGGCTCCAGTGTTAACCGCTATCTAAGTGAGCTTTTAAGAGCGGTTCCTGTGTAACCGCTATCTAAAAGGTATCTCGCTTGAGCGACACTCTTCTCGCTCGAGCGAAACGCCCCCCGCACAAAATTGGCATTCTCGGGTTGTATTTCGCTTGAGCGACTCTAGTCTCGCTCGAGCGATATTTGATTCTGATCGATTAGATTTTCGAAATGATCGATCATATTTGATAATTTTTTCAAATAATTAATTATAATCGATTAGTTTTCTAAATTATTGATTAGAATTGATTAGTTTTTCAAATAATAGATTAGAATTGATTAATTTCGAAATATATACTAAAAAATTATAATTAAAAATATAAATTAGTTAAGAATATTGACTATTGTAAAGATAAAGTAGAACATGGGAGGAGATGAGGATGATAATATAATGATAGAACTTACAAAAATGTAGAATTGAGAAGTTTGAAACAAATAAAAATAAGAAAATAGATATTTAATTACACTTTTAATAAATTTAAGATAATACTAGTTTTGATTTTTATTTTTAAATATTTATTTTAATTATTTAAAACAGAGAAACTATAATTTTAGTTTCTAGCTACTGAATTTAAAGAATTAAATTTATTATTATTTAATCTTTTAATTTGTAGAATTAAACTCAATATAATTGTTAAAAATACTTTGTAGAGGCATTTGAGAAAGCTTTTGTCAAAATACTTTGTTTTTAATTGTTAAAAACATTTGTAGAGGCATTTTGCAAAATCTTTTAAGTGAAGAAACCTCATGCAACATAAATCTTTTAATTTTAGTATTAAAAATTTAAATTATATTTTATTAAATTAAACTAATTACAATATATTTTTTTACCTTGAGAATGAACAATATAATTAAACTCAAAATTGACAATATTATAATACATTTTTGAACTCTTTTGGATTAATTTTTTTTTCCTAATTTTTGATAAAGTTAATTTTAATATTTAAAAGTATTTAACATTTTGAATTCTGAAAGGTTTTCTCTAATAGAAAATTTAAAAACATAATATTCAAAAAAATAGTTAATGTAAGTTTTCATCAACATAATTGAGAAGATATGATAGCGGTTCCACGTTAACCGCTATCTAAAGTATAATTTAGATAGCGGTTAATGGTTAACTGCTATTAGAAGTGCACTTTTAAGAGTGGTTCTTGTGGAACCGCTATCTAAAATTTATTTCGCTTGAGCGACAATATTCTTGCTCGAGCGAAACGCCCCCTGCACAAAATTGGCATTCTCGGGTTGTATTTCGCTTGAGCGACACTACTATCGCTCGAGTGAAATACGATTCTGATCGATCATAACTTGAAATGATCGATCATAATTGAGAGGATATAATAGCGGTTCCACTATAACCGCTATCTGAAGTGTATATTAGATAGCGGTTAAGGCTTATGCGATATCTGAAGTGTATTTCGCTTGAGCGAGACTACTCTCGCTCAAGCGAAATCCGATTCTGATCGATTATATTTTCAAAATGATCGATCATATTTGATAATTTTTTCAAATAATTAATTATAATCGATTAGTTTTCTAAATTATTGATTAGAATTGATTAGTTTTTCAAATAATAGATTAGAATTGATTAATTTCTGAAATGTATACTAAAAAATTATAATTAAAACTATAAATTAGTTAAGAATATTGACTATTGTAAAGATAAAGTAGAACATGAGAGGAGATGAGGATGATAATATAATGATAGAACTTACAAAAATGTAGAATTGAGAAGTTTGAAACAAATAAAATTAAGAAAATAGATATTTAATTACACTTTTAATAAATTGAAGATAATACTAGTTTTGATTTTTATTTTTAAATATTTATTTTAATTATTTAAAACAGAGAAACTATAATTTTAGTTTCTAACTACTGAATTTAAAGAATTAAATTTATTATTATTTAATCTTTTAATTTTAGTATTAAAATTTTAAATTATATTTTATTAAATTAAAATAATTACAATATATTTTTCTACTTTGAGAATGAACAATATAATTAAACTCAAAATTGACAATATTATAATATATTTTTGAACTCTTTTGGATTAACATATTATTTGTATACTATGCTATACTAACATATTATTTGTATACTATACTAATAGTATAATATACTATATTATAATATTATTTGTATACAAAACTAATATTATTTGTATATAGTATACAAAACTAATAAGTATACTATACTATACTAACATATTATTTGTATACTATACTAATAGTATAATATACTATATTATAATATTATTTGTATACAAAACTAATATCTTTATATATAAATATATAAATATGGAAAGATATAAATATATGTAAAAATATAAACATATAAATATATATATAAATATGTAAAGATATAAACATATATCTTTAATATTTTGTAAATGTAAATATAATTTATATATATTTTTAAATCTTTTTCTAATATTTATTTTTAAAAATATAATATTATTTTTAAAATTTAATATTTTTTTTTCAAATATATAAATATATAAAGATATAAATGTATAAGGATATAAATAAATATATCAATATATAAATATATCAAAATATAAAAATATAAAAATATAAATATATAAATATATTAATATATTAATATATAAATATATCAATATATAAATATATATAAATATATATAAATATATATATATATATATATATATATATATATATACAAATATATCAATATATCAATATTATCCCCTCATATATCAATATATAAATATATCAATATATAAATATATCAATATATCAATATATTTATAGATTTTATATTTATATATTTATACTGGATATACATTTATTTGTATATAAATATAATTTATTTGTAAGTTATTATTAAAAGATCCTAGTAGCTCAGTGGTTGGAGTTTCAGCCTCCAACTCTAAGGTATCGGGTTCGAATCTTGACAATGACAATAAACCACCTAATAATAAGTTAAACTAAATAAATATAAATAAAAACCTAAATAAGCAAAATATAATATAATTAAGAGATAGGGAAAATAAATAATAGATATAATAAAAATGTAAATAATTAAATTTGTTATTGATTAACTTTTTCATTGATTTAGTGACCGATTCAGTGACCGATTTGGTTATATATAATCGGTCACTGATTCGGTTACTGAATCGGTCACTAAAATCAGTGACCAAGGAAATAGTGACCGATTCCAGTTGGTCACTATTTCGGTCACTGATTCGGTCACTGAATCGGTCACTGATTCGGTCACTGAATCGGTCACTAAAATCAGTGACCAAGGAAATAGTGACCGATTCCAGTTGGTCACTATTTCGGTCACTATTTTAATTAGTAACCGATTTTGCACATTTAGTGACCGAATTTTCGGTCACTATTTGGTGTTTTTCTTGTAGTGATATATTCCTAAAGTTATTGAGAACGGTGTAGACATTCCTAAACCTTTTTTAGATGGACTGCAAAAGAAAACAGAAAAGCACAATTTGACGTTAGGGCTAGAAATATAATTTCATCTGCTCTAACCCTTGACGAGTTTTACAGGATTTCTGTGTGTAAAGTGCTCAGGAAATGTGGGAAATGCTAAGAGTGACCCACGAAGGTACCGACGACGTTAAAAGAGCACGGAAAAATTCTCTAATCCAAGAATACGAGATGTTCCGGATGCAACAAGGCGAAACAATATTTGACGTTCAAAAGCGTTTCACTCATATTGTGAATCATCTCACTGGATTAGGTAAAATCTTTGACATTGATGAATTGAATGTTAAAATTTTAAAATCTTTGGATAGGAAATGGCAACCTAAGGTGACGGCCATCTCGGAGTCACAAAATCTTTCCACTATGTCAATGGCGGCACTCTTTGGAAAGCTTAGAGAGCATGAGCTTGAACTTGGAAGGCTAAATGAGGAAGAAGGTCAATACCAAAAGAAGAACCTAGCCTTCAAAACCGAAATTTCCAAAGGTAAAAATAAAAAGGAAGAAGAAGACTCGGAGAACGATGAAGAAGAATTGAGTCTTATGATTAAGAAGTTCACCAAATTCATGAAAGCTAAAGGAAGGCATCCTTTCAAAGGTAAGGGAAAGGTAAAAAAAAGTACTTCCGTTAATATAAAATGTTATGGTTGTGGTGAAGCAGGGCATGTAAAGACCGAATGCCCAAACAAGAAAAACGATGAAAACAAAGGCAAAAAGTTCTTCAAGAAGAAAGCTTATATTGCTTGGGACAACAGTTATTCAAGTTCGGAATCAAGTGACTCGGAAGTAGAAGCAAATATTTGCTTAATGGCAATTGACAACATATCTTCTGACTTTGAGGTAAGTGATTCCGACTCATCTTCTAGTGATGATGATAATGACCATGATGAACTGCAAAATGCTTACAATGAACTATTTAGTGCCTTTAAGAATTTGAAAAATGAATATAAAGTTGTGAAGAAGAATTTAAGTAGATCCGAAAAGGAAATTGAGTCCTTAAAAACGAAAATTGCATGTTTAGAAGAAAAGGAGTTATTAAATACGAAAATTGTATGTTTAGATGAGGATAATGATAAGAACTTAGCATGTGCAACTTGTAAAGAGTATGAATATGACATAGATATCCTTAACCATTTGCTAGATAAAGCCGAAAAGGAGATAAGTGATTTTAAGAAGGATAAAATTGTTTTAGCTCAAAATAGTGTAAATCACCAAGTTCCTTTGAAAAATCCTAAAAGGAAAAATAAAAGAGTATGGGTACAAAAAGGAACTAGAACATCTATGGTTAAAGATTCATCATATTCAAAAGTTACATCAAATGCATGTTTTTATTGTATGAAACATGGTCATACTTCAAATAGATGTAAAATCAAACATTTTGGTGTTCCTAAAGGAAAATACATTTGGGTTCCTATAGTTAAATGAATTGTTTGTCTCTTGTATTTATTCAAAGAAAATTGATCATTTAGTATGTTTTGAATAGGATGCTTATTAGGTCAATTATAAAATCAACTCCCTATGAATTGTTAAATGGTAGAAAGCCTAATGTTGCTCATTTGAAAATTTTTGAATGTAAGTGCTTTGTGTTAAATAATGGAAAGGATAACTTAGGAAAATTTGACTCTAAAGCCGATGAGGGCATTTTCTTAGGTTATTCATTAACTAGTAAGGCTTACAGGGTGTTTAATAGAAGAATCTTAAATATTGAAGAATCTATTCATGTTACATTTGATGAAATTGTAGACCTTGGGGGAAATCCTCTTGAGTCAAATAAAGAATTTGCAGGTGATGATGAATATATAAGAGAGGCTCTTGATGAATTATATTTGGAAGAAAATGAGCCTTCTCAAACACCTGAATTAGCAAAAGAATGGCAATCACCAAGAGGACTCTCAATGGACAATATCATTGGTGATATCTCAAAAGGGGTAAGAACGAGAAATATGACTAATTTCTGCATGTCTGTAGCTTTTGTGTCACAGATAGAACCCAAAAATGTTGAGGAAACGCTTAAAGATGACCAATGGTGCATAGCAATGCAAGAAGAACTTAACCAATTTGAAAGAAATCAAGTCTGGGAATTAATCCCAAGGGAGGAATCACATCAAGTTATTGGAACCAAATGGGTGTTTAGAAATAAGCTTGATGAAGATGGAAATATAACAAAGAATAAAGTCAGACTTGTTGCCAAAGGCTATTGTCAGGAGGAAGGTATAGACTATGATGAAACTTATGCTCCTGTTGCCAGGTTAGAGGCTATATGCCTACTTCTTGCTTATGCATCTTTGATGAAATTTAAATTATATCAAATGGATGTTAAGAGTGCATTTTTAAATGGTTTTATTAAAGAAGAAGTTTATGTGGAGCAACCCCCTGGATTTGAAGATTTTAGTTATCCTAATCATATTTTTAAATTAAAGAAAGCTTTATATGGGTTGAAACAAGCTCCTAGATCTTGGTATGAGAGGCTAAGTAGTTTCCTAACTTCAAATGATTTTACTAGAGGAAAAATTGATTCTACTCTGTTTATAAAGAAAGTAAAAGAGCATATCTTATTGGTCCAGGTATATGTTGATGATATTATTTTTGGATCAACTGATAATTCGTTATGTGTAGAATTTGCTAAGATAATGCAGGGAGAGTTTGAAATGTCTATGATGGGAGAATTGACATTCTTCCTTGGACTACAAATCAAGCAACTTAAAGATGGCATCTTCATCTCTCAAACAAAATACTGCAAGGAGATACTTAAAAAGTTTGGAATGGACACCTCAAAGGAAGCTAACACACCCATGGGAACTTCATGCTATCTAGACAAGGATGAATCAGGTTTGGAAGTTAATCAATCATGTATAGAGGTATGATAGGTTCACTGTTATACTTAACTGCAAGTAGACCTGATATTATGCATTTTGTCCGTGTGTGCTAGATTTCAGGCTTGTCCAAAAGAATCTCACCTAATTGCAGTAAAACATATTTTAAAATATTTAAAAGGAACTATTGGTTTTGGTTTATGGTATCCATCTGATGCTTGTACTAGTTTAATAAGATATTCTGATGCTGATTATGGTGGATGCAAAATTGATAGGAAAAGTACTAGTGGGGCATGTCAGTTGTTAGGTTCATCCTTAGTATCTTGGCATTCTAAGAAACAGGCATGTGTTGCTTTATCTACCACTGAAGCTGAATATATTGCAGCTGGTAATTGTTGTGCTCAAATTCTGTGGATGAAACAACAGTTAGAAGATTATAGTATATTTCTGAATGACATACCTTTAATGAGTGATAATACGAGTGCAATTAATCTTACTAAGAATCCAGTAATGCACTCTAGGACTAAGCATATAGAAATTAGACATCATTTCTTAAGAGATCATATCAGCAAAGGAAACTGTAAAATAGAGTACGTTGATACAAAGCATCAATTAGCAGATATATTTACTAAGCCTCTACCCAAGGATAGATTCTATGAACTTAGAAGAGACTTAGGGATATTAGAAATAGCTTAAATTCTGCTTAATAAGACAATTTTTAGATGTTTATGATGTTATAATTCATTGTGTAGGATGTTCATAGTTAATCATGTGTAAAAACCTCAAAAATTTGATGTACTCTCTGGAATAATCGATTAATTAGAGTTATAATCGATTATTTGCATCCAATACACCTAAAACATGACATTCCTCTCTGGATTAATCGATTAATTCACCCATTAATCGATTAAACACAACATTAATCGATTAACTACATTAATCGATTAAACCTGGCAAGTTTGGCTTCCTAGCCGTTGCCAACGGATCTTTTGCACCCTATACACTTTCATATGTCCGTTGGAGTTGCTTGGCTATAAATAGGGACCTCCATTTCACTTCTACTCACTCCTATCTCTTGAATTCAAGCTTTCTTGCCTCATTCTATCAATCTTGCCCTATTCTAGCAATCTTGTCTTCTTCTATCTACACTTAGCTTCTTAAATCTTCTTGTTACTCTTCTAATCCTTCAATGGCCTCATCTTCTCAGGCAAAAATCCCCACTAGAAGAAGATCTGCACCTTCATCTCATCCCCGTCCTAATTCTGTAGAAGGATGGATCTCTAATGCAGATGACAGACAAGAATTTGTGTCCTATTGGAAGGAACATGCTATTATTTCTCCTAAGTTCCTTATTAGTGAGCAGTTCATCAGTAGGGGATTCAACTTTCCAAATCTTCTTGAAATTCAAGGAGTTCTCCCTTTCATCCAAATGCAAGGTACATATTATCCTGACTTAGTTAGGGTATTTTACTCTAAGTTCAAATTTAGAGATCAAATTGCTACCTCTAGAGTAAAGGGAGTAACAATTATTCTTGATGATGATATTTGGGAAAATGTTGCCCACTTTCCTATTAGAGAAGATGTTATTAACGTATATGGTGAGTTAGATGATTTTGATAGGTTCTTAGCTTACCGTTCTTTTCTGCGTAATCTCTCCATGGAGATTGGGCGTCTCCTTCTAGCTGGACCTTTGAAAAAGGAGGAACGCATGATTTTACATCTACTTTTCTCGGATTCTATGTCCTCGGCTACAAATCATGCTCAATGTTCTTCAATTGATCTTCGTATTATTCATGCCATAATGAATAATGAGCCTTTAGACTGGGGCGTTCTTGTCACCATGACTATGTTAAAAACCAAACGTCATCCCACCTTCAAAATTCCATATGCTCTCCTTGTCTCTCGCATCCTTGAATACAAAGGAGTAAATGTCGAAGGTAAACAAGCTGTAAGGACAAATAACTTGAATCGTATGTTAGACAACACATTAATCCAACTACAAATGGTGCGCGTCAACGATATTTATGTTCATAAGGATGATGTTCCAAATGAAGGTGACGAAAATGAAGATTCTGATGAAGATATGCCTCCTGCTGCTAAGCTTCCCTCTGATCAAATCCAAAGTGTTGGAACTTCCTCTACTCATCATGAAACCCGACAATCCATGGAAAACATGTTATCTGACATGAATCAGAGAATGCGGTCATTCTTCACTCTTTCTGGAGTACGGCATGAGGAAATTATTCGCCGTATATCTGATGTAGATGATAAAGTGTGTCGTTTAGAAAATCGATTCGATGCACACTTTCATAGTGATGATAGTGAAGAATTTTAAAATTTGTAATTTTTCTCTTATATTGTAATGAATGCTTATCTCTGAAATAAAATGTGGTGTTCTGTTTTTGCTATGATTGAGGGGGAGTTTTCTCTAAGTTATGCATATTTTGAGGGGGAGCTCTTATGTTTGCCTTAGAAGAATTATTTTTTATTCTAATCAAAATAGGGGGAGAAATATTTAAAGCCTTATATTATTGTTTTTAAATATTATCTGGTATTTTTAATGTGTTTGTTAGTATGACAGATAAAATAGGTTATTCCAAGGCTTTAAAAGATAATTTTGATCATCATCAAAAAGGGGGAGATTGTTGAACATTCAAGGACTTGATGTTAGACTTGATGGACATGAAGCTTGTTGATTTTGATGATGATTCAAGAACACAAGACTTAAAGAGTTGAAGACTTGTTTTGTAGTGTAATAACTCTGTTTTGATTAGATTGAGTCAGTAATATTAGAGTTTGAGATAGCCGGTACATAGTCTGCACCTTAGAAGCTTCAAAAAGCTCAAATTTATCAAAGAGGCTCGGCTTTAATCGATTAAATGGTGAAATAATCGATTAAAACAGTGAGAAAAATCATTTTTCTGTATCTGCTCACTGGTTTAATCGATTAACACACCTGTTAATCGATTAACAGGCCTGTTAATCGATTAACAGGGCTTTTAATCGATTAAAACAGAGAGTTTTGGGGTTCTGTTGATTTTGGCTCTGTAATAATCGATTAACTCTTGACTTAATCGATTATTTCAGTCAGATTTCGAATTTTAACTTCAAATCAACCCTATTTTCGAAAACCCTATTTCCAAGAACCCTAGTTTTGAAAATCCCAATTCCAAAACCCTAATTTCTCTACTTAAGCATCTCTATGGCACTCAGAAAAGAAGAACAACCTTTTTCATACAAAAGTTAAGTGTTGTGAGTGCCAGAGAACTGTTTGTTGCAAGAAAAAGGGGCTTTTGGAACCTGGTGTGGGCTAGAAGCGATAAGAATCACTAAGTGGAGTTCTTAGTGGATTGTATGTTGCGCTGTCTCTAGGGAAAGTTGTTCTTCATCTCTTGTGGATTTCAAGAGAGGTGTTTTCTTTACTTTGTCTTGTTCAATTGTAATTTGTTTGTAACAACTATGATTATAGTGACAGCGTTAATCCTCTGTTTGAGTGATTAGCAACTAGACGTAGGGTCTTTTGATCCGAACCAGTATAAATCTCCTGTGTAAGACTCTATCTCTTTCTCTGTTTACATTTACACAGTGTTTAATCGGTAAAATTTGGGGAAAATTTTGAAAACCTAATTTTTGTTAAGAAACCAATTCACCCCCCTCTTGGTTTTTGTCCGACCACGCGAACATTCCGCTGCGCGATTCTAACAAACCCATCATAGGGAACCCGAAAGGGGCATCTTAGGGAAGCTAATACCTTCCCTACACATAAGTAACTCCCTTACCCAACTCTGGTTATAATGGCCAAAGTTGGTTTTTCAAAACGAACGCCTTCTTTTTTCTCCTTTTCCAATGTTTTTGGATAAAACATTGGTGGCAACTCCAGAACCCATTTTCAAAAGCCTCGCCTTTAGGTCTAGCCCGGTTATCGGACAACCTAAAGGCGTTGTAACATCACTTTAAAACGTGAGTCGAGGTCAGAAACCATCGCGCCACTCCGACCGCCTCTTTTGATGACGATGACAGGTATATTATGGAATTTCCCTGAAATCAAGACTAACTTGAACTTTTTCATTTTTATTTTGCTTCCTTTAATAAATTAGTTCAACTTTCAACGATATTCTTCTATTTAAAATTTACCTATATCTGTGAATGAATATTCAGACTCATGTGCTCGTTACCTCCCTATTAATCAAATGGTCCATCACTGAGGCAAGTTATTTCATTGTTGCTTTCATGTTATTGTGTTTGTATTTGATCATGTATGTTTCAATTTGCATTATTCTGTTTATGTATTTTAAATTCAGTCATCATACTGAAAAATGAAACTGCAAAAATTGAAGTTATTAATTTGCATTAAGGGTGAGTATAATATGGTTTTTACATAATATAGAAGATATTCGGGAGATAAATGTAATTGTGAGAGTTGGCTATTTTAGTCAAGAAACTTATAGAGTGTTTGTAGGATGCAGTGGAAAGGCATTGGATCTTTGAAATCACAAATTCAGCAGAAAGAGAAACATTGCCACCTCTAAAACATCCTCAATTACAACTATTGGTCTAGTCAGTTTTTGAAATGATTTCTTAGTTTGGTGAGTCTAGACTTTGTCTAACAGTCCAATATGCTAAATGACTTAAACTTCCTATGTAAGTTGATGAATTTTGAACTGATTCCCCAACAATAATCTTTGGGGATTCAAATCCCAAATTGACCCCCTAAAATAATAATGTTTCTTATTTAAAATAGTTTTTGCAATCCACTCCCATAGTTCCCACTTCATGTGCTTGGGTGATCTGGAATTCCCCATGTGATTTTTCAGCATTGCACTCCTCCCCTGTGTTTCTTTAAGAATTCAATGAGTTGATATTTTGTCTTTTTTGTTAAATGAGTGATGCTTGAGCTCTTTTAAGTGCTCAACTCAATTATCCAGATCCCTCCTTTCATTTTAGAAGAATGGAAACAAAAAAAGATAGAGTACATGCTTTGAATGAGTTAGTAACTAGTAAAGGTGAAATAATAAACAAGATAAGTACACAAGTGTTCTTTCAAATTCCTTTTCATTTTAAAAGTTTAAGCTGACATGATTTGTTTTATTTATTTTTTCACAAGATTTGGTGAAAAATTAAAATGATGTGAATGAATGAAAATTACATAGCTTCATTCATGTATCTTAAGATACAAATTCAATCAAGATTCATCTTAAGATACAAATCAATAGATAGGAAAAACGTATCAAATCATGAATCTCAAGATTCTCATAACTATCCAATCCTATATAGATAGATAGATATATTAACCACTCAAGTAGAGTGTTCTTTGACTACCCTAATTAGGGCAGTGCCATTAGCATGCCTCAACTTTGAAGCCTTTCTTCATTGGTGAAGTCGATTCTGAAGCCTTTCTTCATTGGTGTCGCCGCCTTCAAAAGAGGCGGTCGGAGAGACATGATGGTTTTGCTTCGACTCGCGTTTTTAAGTGATGCTACAACGCCTTTAGATTGTCCGATAACCAGGTTGGACCTAAAGGCGAGGTTTTCGAAAAGGGTTCTAGAGTCGCCACCAATGTTTTATCCAGAAACATTGGAAAAGGAAGAAAAAGAAGGTGTTGGTTTAGAAAAACCAACTTTGGCCACTATAACCAGAGTTGGGTAAGGGAGTTAGTTACGTGTAGGGAAGGTATTAGCTTCCCTATGATGGACCATTTATTTTATAAATAAGAAACTCTAAAATTGTGCTTTTACCCTTATTTATTCATTTGCGGAATTTAAATTGTTGACTATATGGCCCTAATAGCTAATGCACAGATAGATGTAATAAGAAACTGGTAAAAGAAGATAGAAAGTGTAAGAACCTTCAAAACAAGTTTTGTATTAATGTTCTTGGTAAAGAAAGGCGCTTTTTGGCAACCTCCATGCTCTACAGTGTTGATCGCTCTTTCTCGCAACACTACGGGACGCTTACAAAGAATATTAAGAAACTCTAGAAATGCTTCAGAGGGATCCTAGGAGAAAATTTTGAAGAAAATACATAAGGGAAAGTTGTTCTGTGGTGTGAAAAGAATGAGGTCGCCCCCCCCCCTTTTATAGAAATTTGTGTTTGTCAGGTCGGGACCGCCGTCTCGCCAAATAGGATGGCGGTCTCATCCTTGGCAAATGGCGAGAAGGCCGTCTCGCCAAACGAGACGGCGATCTCGGCCCTCTAGGTGGAATTTCTTATTTTTCCCGTACAAAAAACCTTCCTATTCTAATATGGGGCCTATTGGTCTATCCTAGGGACCTTTTAGGTCTTGCCCATCTTCGAACGGAAGTCTTCTACTCTTTTATTTTGAGGTCGGGAAAGATTTGGGGTCTACAGCTGCCCCCCCCTTCACCTGACTAGTCGACTATTGGCTCAATATACCAAAAAGATCGGCTGGAGGGTGAAGGAGTTAACCCTCTTGCCTGGTTGTACTTCGGTTGCTTTCCTGGTTGTGGTAGCTGACCTTTTGGACACTAAGTGTGATCCTCTAGGATGCTCCTTTGATGCGGTAGCTTACCCCTTTGGTTGATGAGTACGAACCCCTATCCGGTTTGAGCCCCCTTTTGTAAGGCTTGATGAGTATGTACCCCCATCTGGTTTGACGAGTATGAACCCCCGTCTGGTAAGCCCCCTTTTGTAAGGCTTGATGTGTACACACCCCCATCTGGTGTTTGACAAGTATGAACCCCCGTCTGGTAATCCCCCTTTTTTAAGGCCCGACGAGTACGCACCCCCATCTGGAGTTGACGAGTATGAACCCCCGTTTGGTAAGCCCCCTTTTGTAAGGCCTGATGAGTACGCACCCCCATTTGGTGTGAAATTCCGCTTTGTAGGACTGGTTGCGACTTATTGCTCTGAATCATGTGTAGGTGTTGCCTGTGTGCAAGTCTTTGTCTTCGGGACCTTCCTTGTCCCAAAGTGGTGGTGGCGGCTTACTGCTCTAGCTCATGTGCCGGCTCTATGAGGAGTGATTTTTGCTTTGGTGAATGTTTTTGGACTTTCTGGTAAAGTCTTCCGGTGTGCCGGGGATTCTTTGATTTTTGGCTTTTCCTAATAGCCATCCAACTTGCTGATTGCTGGGGATTCTTTGTTTTGATCTTTTGGTAGTGATCATTTTATTTTGTTGGTTGTCGGGGATTTTCGGTGAGCACCTTTGAGCAGGCAGGCATCTTTGAAGTTCTGGTAATGTCTCTAAGTGGGCAGATGCTTCGTGGGAGGTGAAGGCTTTTGGATCGCGTTGTTTTCTTGAGGGGAGCTTCATTCGGAGGCTTGCTTTTGAATGCTTCCTGTTTTCAAACGCAAGCATGGAGCTAGTATCCTTATATGTATGAATGTTTTTCATTTTTTGTTATTTATCTGAAGCGATTTTTGTTTTTCGATTTTGACAAAGTCGTTTTGTGTGACTATTTGTGTGGATTCCTTAAATGCAATCTACTTTTATTTAATGCACCTAGAAAGTGATTGGCATTCTTTTGTTGATCTTTCATTATTACTCTTGATGGGCTCTTCTTTTCATCCATTTTCTTTTTATTAAGCCCTATCTTTTACCTAGACCGCCCTTTGTGGGTTTTCGATCTAGCGGGCTGCCTTAGTTTTTACCTAGGATATCTTAGCGGGTTTTTTCCTTTTTATGAGTGCCTTAACTTTTGCCTAAACCTCCCTTTACGGGTTTTCGGTCTAGTAGGTTGCCCTAATTTTTGTCTAAGAAATTCCTAGCAGGCGTCATTCTTCTTTATTTTTCCTTTTCTTTTCCCTTCTTATGCTTTCTTGTATTGTTCTTTTATGCATGCTCATGTTTCATTAATACAAAGGCATTTTCATAAATCGGTCAAGAGAAAAAGGAGTAAAAGACAATTTTATTGATATAAAAAATGGTTCATTTTTATAGAAGGATTTACAAAGGGATTTAGAAGCATGGCTGGCCAAGGTTGGTTACACTGTATAAGCTATAACAATCATGTCCCTAAGATCGGTCTCCCTGTTTTTCCCGGTCGCTTTAGTTGAGATGCTCGAGCCCGGAGTGAAAACCATGCGAAGTCTGCTTGCTTCTGGAAGGACATTACCTTAGTCGCCTTGCGGTTTTCTGCTAAGGTAATCACTGCTATTTGCTTTTTTTTTTAACCTCTAATTTTTGTCTAGGATGTTTCCTAGCGAGGAATATAGACCCTATCTTTTGCCCAGGACGCTCTTTGCGAGTTTTCATCTTGACGAGTCATGAGCAATGTCTTCAAGCGTAATATTTCTTTACTGCGTCTGAGTTAACTGGGTATCGAAGCTCTTCTCCGTCCATGTTAGTGAGGACAAGGGCTCCTCCTGAGAAATCTTGTTTGACCACAATGGGTCCTTCATAGTTTGCTGCCCATTTTCCAATTTTTTCCTTCTGGGCGGGAAGAAGTTTCTTTATTACTAAATCTCCTTCTTCGAAAGTGCGGGGATTGATTTTCTTATCATAGGCCTTCTTGATCTTCTTTTGATAGGCCTGCTCATGACATATGGCGTCCAATCGTTTTTCTTCAATCAGGTTAAGCTGGTCGTACCAATTCTGGATCCATTCTGCTTCGGTCAGCTTTGCTTCCATAATGACTCTTAGGGAGGGTATCTCGACTTCTACTGGAAATACAACCTCCATGCCGTATACGAGGGAGAACAGGGTGGCCCCAATGGAGGTCCACAATGAACTCTGATATCCGTACAAGGCGAAGTGTAGCATTTCATGCCAATCCTTGTATGTTATCACCATCTTTTGGATGATCTTTTTGATGTTTTTGTTGGCTGCCTCCACTGCACCGTTCATTTTGGGTCGATATGTAGAGGAATTGTGATGTTGAATCTTGAAATCTTGGCATAATTCTTCCATCATCTTGTTGTTTAGATTGGTCCCATTATTAGTAATGAGCCAATGAGGGATACCATACCGACATAGAATATTCCTCTTGACGAAGGTGGTCACCACTTTTCTAGTTACGTGTGCGTATGATGCCGCCTCTACCCATTTTGTAAAATAGTCAATGGCCACCAAGATAAAACGGTGACCATTAGATGCTTTAGGCTCGATGGGTCTGATGACGTCCATGCCCCACATGGAGAATAGTCATGGTGTAGCCACAGTGCTGAGAGGCGTGGGCGGAACGTGAATGTTATCAGCGTAAACTTGGCACTTGTGACATCTTTTAGCATATTGGTGACAGTCGCTTTCCATTGTGGACCAGAAATACCCTACCCTTAGGATCTTCTTTACCATGACATGCCCAGGTGCGTGGGTCCCAAAAACTCCTTTGTGAATTTCCTTTATCAGGGTTTGAGCCTCAACATGATCCACACACCTTAACAGAGTGGAGTCAAAATTCTTTTTGTAGAGGGTTTCTCCAATCAGTGCAAACCCCATGGCCCTCTTCCGGATGGTCCTGTTGTCATTATCACTGATTCCCTCGGGATATTCACCCTTCTTGAGGTATCGCTTAATATCATGATACCAAGGGTTTCTGTCTTGCTCGCTATTTATTGTCGTGCAAAAAGCTTGTTTGTCATGCAGCTTGATTTGAATAGTCGGCATCTTATGCTCTTAGTCTAAAGAGAACATAGATGATAAAGTAGGGAGGGCGTCTGCAAATCGATTGTCTTCCCGAGGAATATACTTGAAAGTGACGTTTTCCAGCCTCGAAATCAAATCGCGAATATGTTGGAATCGCGCAGCGGAATGTTTGCATTGTCGGACAAAAATCAAGAGGGGGGGTGAATTGGTTTCTTAACAAAAATTAGGTTTTAAAAATTTTCCCCTAATTTTACCGATTAAAATGCTGTGTAAACGTAAATAGAATAGAGATAGAGTCTTACACAGGAGATTTATACTGGTTCAGATCAAAAGACCCTACGTCCAGTTGCTAATCACTCAAATAGAGGATTAACGCTGTCACTATAATCAAAGTTGTTACAAACAGATAACAATTGAAAATACAAAGTAAAGAAAACACCTCTCTTGAAACCCACAAGAGATGAAGAACAGCTTTCCCCAAAGATGGCAAAGTACACAATCCACTAAGAACTCCACTTAGTGATTCTTATCGCTTCTAGCCCACACCAGGTTCCAAAAGCCCCTTTTTCCTCCAACAAACAGTTCTCTGGCACTCACAGCACTTAACTTTTGTTTAAAAAAGGTTGTTCAATTTTCTGAGAGCCTTAGAGAACCTTAAGTAGAGAAATTAGGGTTTGGGAATTGGGATTTTCGGAACTAGAGAGTATTGGGATTAGGGTTTTCGAAAATAGGTTTAATTTGAAGTTTAAAATCAAAATCTGACTGAAATAATCGATTAAATGAAGTGTTAATCGATTATTACAGAGCAAAATCAATAGAACCCCAAAAATCTCTGTTTTAACTAATTAAAAGCCCTGTTAATCGATTAATAGGTGTGTTAATCGATTATTACAGTGAACAGTGATAGAAAATGGTTTTTCTCACTATAATAATCGATTATCTTACCATTTAATCGATTAAACCCGAGGCAAACTGATAAATGTGAGTTTTTGAAGCTTCTAAAGTGTAGACTATGTACCAGCTATCTTAGACTCTAATATTACAGACTCAAACTAATCAAAACAGAGTTATTACACAATAAAACAAGTCTTCAACTCTCTAAGTTCTTTGTTCTTGATTCATCATCAAAATCAACAAGCTTCATGTCCATGTAAGTTCAACATCAAGTCCTTGATGTTTCCCGAGGAATATACTTGAAAGTGACGTTTTCCAGCCTCGAAATCAAATCGCGAATATGCTCTAGATATGGGACTAATTTGGAATTTCGGGTTTCCCATTCACCCTTGAGTTGGTATATGACAAGGGATGAATCATCGAAAACTCTGAGTTTGGTCACCCCATGATCTAGAGCTGCTTGGATTCCCAATGCACAGGCTTCATATTCGGCCACATTATTTGTACAGTCAAAATTTAACCTGGCTGTTACCGGGATATATTTCTTTTCTGGGGATATCAAAATGGCTCTGACCCCGTGTCCAAGCATGTTTGAGCCTCCATCGAAAAACATAGTCCATACATCTTCTTTGGTCTCTTCGTGTTCAATGTGCATGATATGTTCATCGGGAAAGTCATCTTGTAGGGATTGGTACTCGTTTGTCGATCCATGTGCTAGATAGTCCGCTAGGGGACTACCTTTAATAGCTTTCTGTGTGACATGAATGATATCAAATTCTGAAAGGAGCACTTGCCACCTAGCTATTCTTCCAGTCAAGATAGGCTTTTCGAAGAGGTACTTGATTGGGTCCATTTTGTAGACCAACCATGTTGTGTGTCGAGCCATGTATTTTCGGAGACGTTGAGTTGCCCACACCAATGCACAACATGTTTTTTCGAATGGCGTATAACGGGTCTCATAGTCTAAGAACTTTTTGCTGAGATAATATATGGCTTGCTCCTTCTTCCCTGTTTCATCTTGCTGACCGAGCACACATCCCATGGACTCTTCAAGTATTGACAGGTATAAGATCAGAGGTTTTCCTTCAACGGGTGGAACCAATACTGGTGGATTGGTTAAGAAAATCTTGATCTTATCGAACGCTTGTTAGCATTCTTCATTCCACTCCGTTGGCTTGTTTTTATGCAACAACTTAAAGATGGGTATACATTTGTCTGTTAGCTATGTGATGAACCTGGAAATATAGTTGGTTCGGCCCAAAAATCCTCTGACCTCCTTTTCTGTTCTTGGCAGGGGAATTTCCAATATCGCCTTTGTTTTGTCAGGGTCTACCTTGATTCCCTTTTGGCTGACAATGAACCCTAGGAGTTTGCCTGACCGTACCCCGAAAGTACATTTTGCTGGGTTCAATTTAAGCTGATACTTTCAAAGTCGATCAAACAGCTTCTTAAGATATTGAATATGGTCCACCTCATTTCTGGACTTGGCAATCATGTCATCCACATATACTTCTATTTCTTTATGGATCATGTCGTGGAATAATGTGACCATAGTCCTCTGATAGGTAGCCCCTGCATTTTTTAGCCCAAAAGGTATTACCTTATAGCAAAAGGTACCCCACAGTGTGATAAAGGAGGTTTTTTCCCTATCCTCGACGGCCAACTTAATTTGATTATACCCCGCATATCTGTCCATGAAGGAATAAAGCGTGTTTGTAGCAGTGTGATCCACTAATGTGTCAATGTGTGGTAGGGGAAGTCATCCTTTGGACTTGCTCGATTTAGGTCCCTATAGTCCACACATACTCTGACTTTTCTGCTTTTCTTGATGATGGACACTATGTTTTCCAGTCATTCGGGGTATTTGGACACTACTAGGAAGTTAGCATCTAGTTGTCTTTGTACTTCCTCCTTAATCATCAAGGACCAATCTGGTTTGATTCTCCTGAGCTTTTGTTTCACAGGCCAAAATCCCTCTTTTAATGGCAACCGATGTTTCACTATGCTTGTATCGAGTCCGGGCATGTCATGATAAGACCAAGCGAAAATGTCCACGTATTCTTTTAGACGTTGTATCAATCCTTCCCTGATGTCATTATCAATCTGGGTGCCAATATTTATCTCTTTCTTATCGTCTCCTTGCCCCAAATTGATAGTTTTCGTTTCTTCTTGATGCAGCTGTATGATGCGAGTTTATTTTTCTAGCATTCTTTGCATGTCCGGGGAAATGGTCCCCTGCTCACTGTCGGACTCGATCTATTCGTCTTCGGCTTTCGGGTCCCATAGAGATTCATCAATCACAAACATGATTGTTTTTTAGGTTCTGTTTTAGTCATAGATTTTATTATTCAATTATTTCTTGGAAGAATAATAAATAGAAGAGGGAAAAATGAGAATGAATATGAAAAATGCCTCATGTATTAAAGAAAAAGTATATTTACATGCCCTTTTAGTCAGTGTTCCCACGGCCACGGGCGGGGACCGTGGGAAATACAAGAAAAAGCTTAAAAACATGAAAAGGAGCCCTAACAGCTGATCCTCCTAATCTGACCCTCTTCTACTCTGGTTTTTCCAGAGGTTTGGCATCTACATCGGCGGTGGGAGCGTCAAAGGTTATCCACCCGGCGTCTATTAGCTCTTGGACCTTATATTTCAAGGTCAAGCAGTTATCCGTTGAGTGCACAGGTGCATCTGAGTGGTAGTTACATCTTTCATTAGGCTTATACCACTCGGGATAAGGAGGCTCCATTTTCTTGGGAGGAATGCATGCCAAGAGGTTGGCTTCCAGCAATTGGGGCAGCAACTTCCCATACAAGGTCGAAAGAGGGGTGAATTTTCTTTCCCTTCTTCGTGGCTGTCGGGCTGTTTGTGGAGCGGAGGAAGGAGTAGCGAAATTGATGGCATGTACGGCCTCTTCCTTCTTTTTAAATGGCTTTTTGAATGAGATGCTGGAAGAGGAATATTGCGCTATCTTCCCTCTTCTTAACCCTTTTTCCACTCTCTCTCCCACGGTGACTATGTCTGAAAAAAGGTTACAAGTGTTGGCTATTGCCTTGTCGTAATAAGCTCCGGTCAATGAATCTATGAACATAGTCACCGTCTCCTTGTCCGTCAGTAGGGGCTCTATCTGAGCAGCCATCACCCTCCACCTCTGGGCATATGCCTTGAAGGACTTATCATTCCTCTTGCTTAAAGTCCTAAGATCTTACCTATCTGGGGTCAGATCGATGTTATATCAGTAATGACGAAGGAAGGCATCCACCAGCTGCTTCCAATTTTGGACTTGCCCCTTCTCCAGCTGCATATACCAGTTAAGGGCTGAGTTAGCCAAGCTCTCCTGGAAGTAGTGGATCAGGAGTTTCTCATTTTTGGCGTGTGCAGCTATCTTACGACAGTACATCGTAAGATGATTCTTAGGGCAAGTCAGTCCAGCATACTTGGGGAAGTCTGGGACCTTGAATTTTGGCGGGAACTGGATGTTCTTAACCAGACACATGTCTGCCGCCTCTTTGACATCAAAGTTATGTCCCTCCACTGCCTTCAGCCTTTCCTCCAAGGCGGAGATCTATTGCTTGGATACCTCAGGGGTGTGAATGTCCATTGCCCTGGCATCAAACTGCACAGGGCCTTTTTGCTCGAAGAAGAACTCCTCTTCTTCTTCTTCCTCATGGCGAGAGGCACGGTCGCCATGGGTTTCCCCCTTGTTTAGGTTTTGTTGGAGCATGACCTCCATTAATTGCGCCATTTGCTCTCAGAGGGTGCTAACCTCAGCGGTAAGTTTGCGATTCTGCTCCTCCAAATGCTCCATAGCTCTTGCCTTCTGTGCACGGGTTCAGATGGGAAGTGGACCAACCACTTTCTAAGATGCCCAAGAATGAATTTATTAATGAAAATGAATGATAGGTGTGGGATTAGTATCTTCTAAGACAATGAGTTACGTATCGTCCTTAGAGGTTACGCATTGCGGAGTACCATACCCACTTTGGTGTAATGGTTCCTTCCTCGTCATGGATTTTGACAAGTATAACAAAGGTCACCTCCTTAGTACATTTGTCCCTTCCTTGTGGATGGTTAAAAATGTGCTCGGGACCTCTTTCGTCTTTGTCTTAGAGATATCTAATTGCCCCCTAGCATGAATGTGTTTATGCATGGGAGTTTTCATGCGTACTTTATTTTCTTTCTTGGTCTTTCCACTTATGACATGATGCGATATGAATGTTTTGACTTTGTCAAAAATTGTTTTATTTATTTTATGAGTTTAATGTTTATGAACAAGGTCCTTATTTTTTGGATTATTGGATTTATTTGGTTTTTATAACCTTTTATCTCTTTTGTCGGACTGCGTGGCTACTTAGCTTACAAAGAACCTGGAACCAGGCTAGCTAAAAGGCAGACTGTCCAAGATAAAATGGTTTCTTGGAAAAGAATAATTTTAATGTCTCTTATCTCTTCTGTCGGACTGCGTGGCTACTTAGCTTACAAAGAACCTGAAACCAAGCTAGCTAAAAGGCAGACTGTCCGAGATAAGGGTGTTTATTGCGAAAATATTTTTTTGGGATTTTCTTTTTTTATCTGTTGTATGGTTATGTTATGCAATCAATCAAATGCAGCAAACGAATGCACACACAATTCACTCATTCGCGAACAAGTAGGACAATATTTTTAATTACGAGGTAGGGGTCTCTTGTAGAAGAGTGAATATTCAGGGTAGTTTTAATTTTCTTCACCAAGGCCAAGCCCCCAAGGTTCCCCCATTATAGGGTCCCCACTCTCCAGCCTTCCGACCATGCATGGCACTAAGGCCTTAGTTGAAAGAATTAATGGTTGAGTTCAAGAGGGGGGGTGAATTGAACTTAAAAAACTTTTTCGCAAAACTTTACTTTCTTTTGGAAGAATGAGTTATCTTTATTCAATTCTTGAAAAGATGATTTGATTTAAAACACAGCAAGCTTATATTCAGAATTTAAAAGAGATGATAGAAAGAAATCAACACACAAATTTATACTGGTTCACTCTAATCCAGAGCTACGTCCAGTTCTTGACAAAACCTGTCAAGTTTTCACTAATACCAAGTGACAATTACAACCCGTAGATCCTCACCAATCTACACCAAGAACTATCTTTTCAACCTATAAGATAGAATCTTGAAAAACACCCAGTAACCAAATCCAGTTACTGTACCAAGTGTAGATTACAATCCAATCTACACAATTCACACGATACAAAAGAATAAGGAAAGAAGAAACCTGGACTTTGAATTCTAATTGCCCAAGCACCAATTCTAAAGCACTCTCTCGTCGTGAATGACCACAATGTTGATCAAAGCACCTTATGATATGACAAAATCTTGAATGCGAGAGAAAAACGTAGATGAACGATTCACAGATTGATTTCTCAAGTTTTCTCAAGTAGTGTGTTGTATATATTTTTTGAAAGATAGATCAATACTCGTTTATATAGAGTAAAACAAAGTTTCAAGTACGTGTTCTCTATCAAAATCTGTTACGAGAGAGAAAAACAATCGATTAAATTTGAAGTATATCGATAAAAAGTGATTCTGCCCGATTAGAATAGAAGAATAATCAATTAGACTGAATTATGATCGATTATATTTAAACTATGATCGATCAGAATATATTTCAACTGATTGAAACCGCGATTCAATCGATTGATTTCACTTAAAGGTTCATTCAATCGATTGTTTCGAGTTTTCAATGGATTGAAACAGACTTTATGAAAAATAATAGCTCTCTGTTTCAACCGATTAAAAAACATTTCAACCGATTGAAATCCTGCAGACTTTTAAGACTCGAAAATGACTTTCTGTTTCAACAAAGTTGAAAACCATTTCAACATATTGTTTTTTTGAAAACATTTAGACTTAAAAAATATCTTTATTTTAACAGATTGAAAAACGTTTCAACCGATTGTTTTTCCGAAAACTCTTAGATTGAAAAATATCTTTCTTTTTCAACAGATTAAAAAGTATTTCAATTGATTGTTTTTCCGAAACCTTCATATTGAGAAATTTACTAAGTTATTTTAACTTGTTGATTCTCGCGAATCAATCAATTGAAAATACGATTATATAGAACCACTTATTCGTTAAGTGATTTTAACCGATTGAAAATCTTTTTCAACAGATTGAAAAACTTAGTTTGTTCTTTTAATGCAGAAAATGATTTTCAATGCTATGCGTAAGATTAAGGCGCTTCATCACAACATATAATGGCCTATCAAGGGATTAAGTGCTCAAGTTATTAAGTGCTCAAGTTAAAAACCTAATCATCTACACACCCACAACCTAAACTAAACTTATGTCTTCATCAAATTATATCTAAGTCTTCATCAAATCCACCAAGTCCACCAAGTGCTTCAATCTCCCCCTATTTGATGGAGACAAATAACCACTACACCTGCATAAAATCGGACCGGAGACATGCATACCGGAGACATATATTTTGTGATGTGGTGTGTGTGTAGTGGCAGTTTTAATCAAAATAATTCTCCCCCTATTTGACTGCATCAAATAGATTGTCATGGATACAGATCCAATGGGGCCACTTGGGAACCCCCAAATAAAAAGCGTAATATAAAACCAACTAAGAAAAGAAAAAAACAGAATTATCGGCAGACATTGATCGAGTAAACTTCAATCATCTCCGGGACCTGGGTTGAATTGTATTTCCACAATTCCGTTGTAAATGTCTTCAAGTTGATTATCGATGTGCTGGAACCTTGCAATAAAATTCTCATCCAAATAGTGTCTGTCGAGCCCTTATAGCTGTAGTCATATTCATATGCCTCCTTTGATCAGCTTGAAGTTGATTCATTTGCTTGCAAGCATTGTTCTTTCAAACCGTGACAGAGGTGTGCCACGGTCGGGGGTGAATTATATGGAATCATCTCCAGCGGGATCACTTCTTCCATAGGATCAGATGGATGAGCTCTAGAAGTGCCAGGAATATCGGTGTTGATATTTTCTTCCTCTTGTCCATCTTCATCACTTTCTTCATCTCTTCCAAGCATCCTCCTTGGAGACCCACTCACCATCAACTTTCATAAATCCCATTTTGTGAAGCATAGAGTTATTTATTTCGTTTGTTGAACGAACTGTCTCGACAAGTTCTCCTTCAAGATCAACACCAAAATATGTTAAAAATTTGGAAATCAGTATAGCATAGGGGTACCTGAAATCACTGAGTCTTTTTGCCTTGATCATGTGGTCTTTGATGACAAAAACCCAGCTTACCCGAATCCCGTGGTGAATGCAATACATTAGTACTAAATCTCCCTCATTTAGCACCGCATGATTGCTCCCCCTCGGAGTGAGCTACCAAGACACAATGCAGGCAAGCAACCTTTCTTCCAATTTTAGTTTCCCAGTATTGAACGAGCTGACGAGTCATGCCTATTCTTCATGCATGACCGAAAATATTGAACCTTATTAAATTCCTCCACATCGAAGTACACCCTTTGGTGACTTTCACTCCTAAATCCTTTAAACCAAGCAACCTCCTTCCGGATGTTAGGAGTAATCTCAATGTCCACACCTTTAATTTGGGTTTTCAAGGTGGAACCTTCAAAGGACAAATTTGTGAAGAAAACTTTGATCAAGTCGGGATAAATCCTACCGTCCAACTCCGAAACTTCGAAGCTTTTGATGTTGCAGCGAGCTTTCCGATGCCTCTAAATCCTTCAAGCATCAAACCAGGAAAACTTTAACAGCTTTGGTATGTTGACTTGTTTTCTGCTCAACTCATGGATAAACAGATTCATTTGCTCTTGGTCCCCGTTGAACCAAGTCTCAATCCTTCCTTCAACATTTTGTTCCTGCCGAACGTAAGACGACTCGCCCTCGCTTGATTTCTTTCTTCCAGACTTCGATCGTTTGAACATGCTTGATGAGCAAAACAGAAAGGAACCGAGAAAGAAAGAGTTCAAGTTAAGGAAATAGGAATACGGAAATCGTTCGACTTCGGGATTTTGTCTTTAGTCTTTTTGTGATCTTGCACAGTGATGATAAAGGTGGAGAGAGAAGAGTTTGATACGTAAACACTTAATTACCTTCGCAGTATGTATCCAATCAGAGTCAATCAGTATTAAAGGAAGTGGTTGAGATTTTATCTCATTGTAAATGAGTTCAACCTAATCTGCAGAAATTACTTTGTGTGCAGAGCCAATTCATTTAATTTCAATTAATCAATTGATTTTTCCTGTAACCAATTGATTTCGCACTTCGCAGAAATTCATAAATGAAATAAACCAATTGAATCGATGAATAAATCGATTGTTTTTGCAAAGGAAAATTAAGCAAAGTACCATTAGTGAATTCAATCGATTGAATCGAAGATTTAATCGATTGATTTATAGAAGAAAATTTGCAGAGCTACAGGGTTAGTGAAATAAATCGATTAAAAGCGTATCTAATCGATTGAACTAATAACATATCAATACCAGAGAGTAAGAAACAGGAAATCAACAGATTATTTCACAGTTTCAATCGATTAAAACAAATAATATCAAGTTATTCATGCAATTATTAATCGATTGAACTTGTTATCAGCCTGTTAAAAGACATATAATTACTATAAAGAATCAGTTATACAATACTAGATATATCTAGAATTCCTAATTCAGTCCTAAGCATATTAAGTCTATCTCTAGGAAGTGGTTTAGTGAATAAATCAGCTAACTGTTTTTCAGATTCAACAAATAATATCTCACAGTCACCCCTAGATACGTGTTCTCTAATAAAGTGATGTCTAATTTCAATATGCTTAGTTCTAGAGTGTTGAATAGGATTCTTAGTTAAGTTTATCGCACTAGTATTGTCACAAACCAGAGGTACCTTGTTTAGAGTCACTCCATAATCTGTTAGTTGTTGCTTGAGATAAATGCTTTGAGCACAACAGCTCCCAGCTGCAATATATTCAGCTTCTGCAGTTGACAGAGCAACACACGCTTGCTTTTTGCTGTGCCACGATATAAGACTGCTCCCCAGTAAATGAGAAGTACCAGAGGTACTTTTTCTGTCTAATCTACATCCTGCAAAGTCAGAATCGGAAAATCCAACAAGCTTAAGGGACGCACCTTCAGGATACCATAGTCCAACATTGACTCGTTCCCTTAAGGTACTTCAGAATTCTTTTGGCAGCAGTAAGATGTGATTCCTTTGGATTTGCCTCGAAATCTTGCACACGGACATACACTAAACATAATGTCGGGCCTACTAGCAGCTAGATAAAGCGAGAGAACCAATCAAACCTCTATATTTAGTTTGATCAACAGATTTCCCTTTTTCATCTAAATCTAAACAAGCAGCTAGTAGACATTGGTGTAGAGGAATCCTTGCAATTGTGCATATCAAATTTCTTTAACAGTTCATTGCAGTATTTAGATTGACTAAGAAAAATGCCATTTGTTAATTGTTTAACCTGTAGACCAAGGAAGAAATTCAATTCTCCCATCATAGACATTTCAAATTCACTTTGCATTTCTTTTACAAACTTATTACACATGGCATTATTGGTGGAACCGAAAATGATATCATCTACATACACCTGCACTAGAATAATATCAGTTCCAGATTTCTTAATGAACAGAGTTTTATCAACCTCACCTTGCTTGTACCCTTGATCAATTAGAAAATTACTTAACCTCTCATACCATTGTCTAGGTGCTTGCTTCAAGCCATAAAGAGCCTTTTTCAATTTGTAGACATGGTCAGGATGCTTGTGATCTTCAAACCCAGGAGGTTGAGAAACATACACTTCTTCATTGATAAGTCCATTAAGAAAGGCACTCTTTACATCCATCTGTAGTAATCTGAAACCACTTAAACAGGCATAAGCTAATAATAATCTAACAGACTTCAAGCCTAGCTACAGGTGCAAATGTTTCATCAAAATCAATGCCCTCTTGTTGGTTATACCCTTTGGCTACCAACCTAGCTTTATTCCTAGTGATAATGCCATGTTCATCTAGCTTGTTTTTGAATACCCACTTAGTACCAATTATATTGATATCATTGATTTTAGGAACTAATTCCCATACATTATTCCTTTCAAATTGATTGAGTTCATCATGCATGGCACTAACCCAGTATTCATCATTCAATGCTTCTTTAACAGATTTAGGTTCTGTTTGTGAAATGAATGCCATATGATTACAGAATTGGTTAAGAGAATGTCTAGTAGATACTCCCTTATTGATTTGCCCGATGACATTGTCTAGAGAGAGATCTCTTGGGACAATCCACTCTTTAGGAAGCTCTTCCAGAACACCTTCTTCCTGTTCTACAGTAATTGTAGATGGATCAGCTTTTGCAGGGTCCACAGATGGATCACCCTCTTCAACAGTATGCTGATCTGTGCTACTGGGACATTTCAACTGATAAGAATTATCAGTTAAATCTTCTTCATCAGCAGTACCTGTTGATCTATTCTGCACAACTCGAGGAGACTCATTAAACACAACATGTACTATTTCTTCAACAGATTTAGGTCTTAAATTGTAGACTCTATATGCATGACCAAATTTCATTTGGATGTTTTGAAAATGATTTTCAGGAACAAATTGATTAAACAAATTATTTTACTAATTTGGTCTTTAATATTCGTTTTGAAAATGCAATAGTAAAATGATCGATTAATACTTGAAAGAATCGATTATTTCTGTATTGGAAGAGATCTAGAAGATGATACCAGAATTTAAATCGATTAAAACGAAAATGAGTCGATTAAATTTGATACCTTAGTGATTTTAGTTGATATAAATTCATTCTAATCGATTAAAACAGCTAAAACTCAAATCATGAGAACATTTTAATCGATTGATTCGCATTTCAATCGATTAAAACTGTACGGACAGATTTACTAATATCTTCTGTAAGTTATTTTAATCGATTAATACTGGTTTATATCAATTAAAACAATCAGTTTAGACAAACAGAACCTGATTCGTAGCTCTGAACTCCAAGGGATTCCCAGACTTTGTTCCTGCAAAACAAGTTAAGTATTTTTCTGGTACCCTTTAAATATTTTGGGTCCTTAGGAGTCAAACTTTCTGCTTAACATGTTTTGGAACCCATCTCTTCCTTCCTTGCGGCACAAAATATTTCCTAGCATGACAGAATTTTATAGTATGCCCTTTCTTCAGGCAGTAATGACAGGATGAGAAAGGGGATGCTGTTGTTTTTCTATATGAAAAGAAGTTCAAATATTTCTTAGTTTTTACCCCATTCCTAGGTTTGTACCCAATTCCAGAACGTTCAAACACACAGTTTTGAGATCCAAGCAGTGCATCTAAATTCTCTTTACCTTGAGTAAATTTTGTTAAGGTTTTAGTTAAGTAATCAACCTTATTTTGTAAAACAAGTACACTTTTCACAATTCTTATTAACGGCAACATTATCTGCGAGATGAATAGATAATATCTAGATGTTCTAAATCTGTTTTGCTTTCTAGCAGTTCTTTTCCAGAGTTTTAACTCTATTTTCTAACCAGTTATTTAGCCCTTTCAACCGATTATTTGTATGAGATAAATTTCTGGCTTCACTATGCATTTCATTGAAAGCATTCAGTAATGTGTTGTAATTCATTTCATTTTCTCGTAGGAGTTGAACTTACATGTGATGAAGAGGATTCACAGCCAGCCATCAAACACAAGTTCACCTCTTCACCTTCGGATTCAGAACTCGGAAGAAGATTCATTGTCTTGCCAAGCTATGTAGGCCTTTTTCCCTTTGTATCTTGAATCTTTCTTGTTCCGATTCTTGGTCTTTTCTGGACAGTCGCTCCTTATGTGACCTCGTTTACCACAAGAATAACAAGTAATATTATTTTGAACAGATTCAGTCTTTCTATCATTGTACCTTTTTACTTGGCCAGTCTTGTTCTTTCTTCTCGAAATTTCCCGAATTTCTTAACCAATAAAGTCAGGTTCTCGGACTCATCTTCTTCAGAACCACTCGTTTTCTTCAATCGTCTTGAGAACAATATTTCTACTTTTCTTTTCTGCATTCTCTTGTTCTTTGAACCGATTGATTTCCAACTCGTGTTCCCTTAACTTACCAAAAAGTGAGGCAGTAGTCATTTCGAGTCAAATCTCTTGATTCGGATATTGCTTGTCACCTTTGGTTGCCAAGTTCTCGTCCAAACACTTCAGTATTTTGATATTCAACTCCTCCTTGTCAAAGGTCTTCCCTAGCCCGATCAAATGATTAACTATGTGCATGAATCTTTTCTGCACATCTGCAATTGTCTCCCCTTGCTGCATTTTAAACAACTCATAGTCCCCGATTAACTCATGCTTTCTTGCCCTTTTCACATCAGATGTTCCTTCATGTGTGACCTCTAGAATTTCCCACATCTCTTTGGCGTAAGCACACTGAGACACCCTGAAAAACTCATCAAGATTTAAGGCAGAGGTAATAATATTCTTTGCAGTATAATCATATTGCACTCTCCTATTTTCTCGCATCAGTCAACTCACTCCAACTTTTCTCAACAGTTTTACCATCTACTATATGAGTTGGTTTAAAAGGACCATTAACAATTGTTTCCCAAATGCCTCTATCAAGGGATTCAATAAAGATTTTCATTCTAACCTTCCGTAAAGAATAATTCACACCAGCAAAAAGTGGAGGCCTGTTTATGGAGGCTCCTTCGAAAAATTCATCTTTCCCTCGGCCATTGGACCGATTACTTGAGTAACTTACAAGAACCAACTCGATACCAATTGAAAGAATTAATGGTTGAGTTCAAGAGGGGGGTGAATTGAACTTAAAAAACTTTTTCGCAAAACTTTACTTTCTTTTGGAAGAATGAGTTATCTTTATTCAATTCTTGAAAAGATGATTTGATTTAAAACACAGCAAGCTTATATTCAGAATTTAAAAGAGATGATAGAAAGAAATCAACACACAAATTTATACTTGGTTCACTCTAATCCAGAAGCTACGTCCAGTTCTTGACAAAACCTGTCAAGTTTTCACTAATACCAAGTGACAATTACAACCCGTAGATCCTCACCAATCTACACCAAGAACTATCTTTTCAACCTATAAGATAGAATCTTGAAAAACACCCAGTAACCAAATCCGATTCATTGTACCAAGTGTAGATTACAATCCAATCTACACAATTCACACGATACAAAAGAATAAGGAAAGAAGAAACCTGGACTTTGAATTCTAATTGCCCAGGCACCAATTCTAAAGCACTCTCTCGCTGTGAATGACCACAATGTTGATCAAAGCACCTTATGATATGACAAAATCTTGAATGCGAGAGAAAAACGTAGATGAACGATTCACAGATTGATTTCTCAAGTTTTCTCAAGTAGTGTGTTGTATATATTTTTTGAAAGATAGATCAATACTGTTTATATAGAGTAAAACAAAGTTTCAAGTACGTGTTCTCTATCAAAATCATGCTACGAGAGAAAAACAATCGATTAAATTTGAAGTATATCAGATAAAAAGTGATTCTCGCTCGATTAGAATAGAAGAATAATCAATTAGACTGAATTATGATCGATTATATTTAAACTATGATCGATCAGAATATATTTCAAGCTGATTGAAACCGCGATTCAATCGATTGATTTCACTTAAAGGTTCATTCAATCGATTGTTTCGAGTTTTCAATGGATTGAAACAGACTTTATGAAAAATAATAGCTCTCTGTTTCAACCGATTAAAAAACATTTCAACTGATTGAAATCCTGCAGACTTTTAAGACTCGAAAATGACTTTCTGTTTCAACAGGTTGAAAACCATTTCAACATATTGTTTTTCCGAAAACATTTAGACTTAAAAAATATCTTTATTTTAACAGATTGAAAAACGTTTCAACTGATTGTTTTTCCGAAAACTCTTAGATTGAAAAATATCTTTCTTTTTCAACAGATTAAAAAGTATTTCAATTGATTGTTTTTCCGAAACCTTCATATTGAGAAATTTACTAAGTTATTTTAACTTGTTGATTCTGCGAATCAATCAATTGAAAATACGATTATATAGAACCACTTATTCTGTTAAGTGATTTTAACCGATTGAAAATCTTTTTCAACAGATTGAAAAACTTAGTTTGTTCTTTTAATGCAGAAAATGATTTTCAATGCTATGCGAGAAGATTAAGGCGCTTCATCACAACATATAATGGCCTATCAAGGGATTAAGTGCTCAAGTTATTAAGTGCTCAAGTTAAAAACCTAATCATCTACACACCCACAACCTAAACTAAACTTATGTCTTCATCAAATTATATCTAAGTCTTCATCAAATCCACCAAGTCCACCAAGTGCTTCATTAGTCAGTCTTTGTGCCAAAAGAGGAAGGTTATCACCTTGAGTGGTGGTTTCCGACCATACCGGTGGGCTCATGGCCCTCACTACGGCAAATCGTACCTGCCACCCACTCCCTATGGATTTCCCACAAGGGTTTGTGTACAATTTGTATTTCAAACAATTGCATAAAATAAACAAACAATAGTTATTAAAGCCAAGCAAATAAAGCATGTTATAAAAACAAGGCAAGGCAAAAGCGAAATTTTCAAGTCTTTTATTTATCAAACTGGTCCATCACTAAATGGGATCAACTCTCTAGCTTCCCCAGTGGATTCGTCATTTGTCGTTGTTGTCAAAAGAGGCGATGAGAGCGACACGATGGTTTTGCTTCGACTCGCATTTTTAAGTGATGCTACAACGCCTTTAGGTTGTCCAATAACCGAGCTGGACCTAAAGGCGAGGTTTTCAAAAAGGGTTCTGAAGTCGCCACCAATGTTTTATCCAGAAACATTGGAAAAGGAAGAAAAAGAAGGCATTGGTTTAGAAGAACCAACTTTGACCACTATAACCAAAGTTGGGTAAGGGAGTTAGTTATGTGTAGGGAAGGTGTTAGCTTCCCTACGACGCCCCTTTTGAGTTCCCTATGATGGATTGTTTATTTTATAAATAAAAAACTCTAAAATTGTGCTTTTACCCTTATTTATTCAATTGCGGAATTTAAATTGTTGACTACATGGCCCTAACAGCTAATGCACAGATAGATGTAATAAGAAAGTGGTAAAAGAAGATAGAAAGTGTAGGAACCTTCGAAGCAAGCTTTGTATTAATGTTCTTGGTAAAGAAAGGCGCTTTTTGGCAACCTCCACGCTCTATAGTGTTGATCGCTCTTTCTCGCAACACTACGAGATGCTTACAAAGAATACTAAGAAACTCCAGAAATGCTTCGGAGGGATCCTAGGAGAAGAATTTGAAGAAAATGCAGAAGGGAAAATTGTTTTGTTATGTGAAAAGGATGAGGCCGCCCCCCCTTCTATAGAAATTTGTGCTTGTTAGGTTGGGACTGCCATCTTGCCAAATGGGACGGTGGTCTCACCCTTGGCAAATGGCGAGAAGGTCGTCTCACCATTGGCGATTGGCGAGACAGCAGTCTCTCCAAACGAGATGGCGATCTCGCCATTGGCAAGTGGTGAGACAGCGATCTTGCCATTCGCAAGTGGCGAGACGGCGGTCTCGGCCCTCTAGGTGGAATTTCTTATTTTTCCCATACAAAAAATTTTCCTATTCTAATATGGGGCCTATTGGTCTATCCTAGGGACCTTTTAGGCCTTTCCCATCTTCGAACGGAAGTCTTCTACTCTTTTATTTTGAGGTCGGGCAAGATTTGGGGTCTATAATTGGTGAAGTCAATTCTGAAGCCTTTTCTCCTTACCTTGTCTCAAGCTTGGTGGGTTTTCTTTACTACTTAATGTTTGGTCACCTTAGGAGATAAGACCTATTAATCGAATTGTTGGTATTCTTAGTGGAGAGTGCTACAAGTAACACATTGCTATGGTGCCACTGCTCAAGTTTTGTGTGAGCAATAAATAGGGAGCTTACACTCCTGTTCGGTCTCCCTCTAAACAGATGTGCGTGTCTCACCCCCTGGATCATTTTCAACTCTCCTCAGTTTATCTTGGTCACTCTGCATCTGAGAAGCTAGCCACTTGGTTTGCATGTTTCTACTCTGTTCTGTTGCAAACCTTAATGGTCTTTAAGTAGCAAGGAATTGTTAGAATATTGTTCTAGATTCCTCATTATATTCAGTTTATGCTAGGATATTAGTCAACAATTCTTCTAACTATTTAATTATTGTTAATTAGCTCTGTAATGAAACCTATATTTTCTACTGTATACAAAATTTCTTCATAAGATTCTCCTTTTTCCAACGGATAGATAGTAAAAAGGATAGAATATATTTCCCTGAGGAGATTCTGGATAATTGTAATACATTATGTTGTCTTTATATCCGTATTTATACCATGATATATGTTGGAAGGCCTTGATGTAAAAGGAGAAAAGGGAATATAAATTATTGATATTGTAATGACTTGAGATGTGATAACAAAAAACTTACCTTACAGGATGCCTACTTATACTAATCTTATAGATTGTGTTAGCATGGGTAAATCAATAAAATTTAGGGGTTTTAGTGTAATTTGTTCATAGCCTTTTAAGACCATTTCACTTCAAAGTTTAGATTAACTCCTTATTATGGCCATGTGACATCTCACTAGTCTTAAACCTATACCTTTGGAGCCCAATATTTTGACATAAGTTGGACACAGAACCCCTTGTAAACACTAATTAAGTTCAGATTGCAATTTGAAGGCACGATATGGGTGACTAGAAAAGAAGCCTTTTATACTTGAATCCCTCCCTTCCCTTGAAATTCTTCTCTTGTTCATGGTAAACATACCTCTTTGTAATCCATGGCAAAATAATTGATTGAAAATGGAATATTCTACAATTTAGTTTGTTATTTTTTGTTTCTTCTCTTGGTTTTTGTAGTAGTTAATTTATACATTTCATGAAACTTTACTAAAACCATTCATAATTAAAAAATTAACCTTTCAATTTAACCCCCAAACGCCTTGGTAGTGAATAATATTTGCAAATATAATTTTCCAATTAATATATATACGCCAAAGGCAATGGGTCCTCATCCAACTTTTATTTTTTGAATGAATGCTTATTTTAAACCGTTCTTCTATATTCTTTCTTTATTATATATCAAAGAATGGATCGCTTTGCTTCTCTTTATCTTCTATTCTTTCTATATAATAAAATAAATGCTAGTATATACATGTTTTTGTTTTTCTTCTATTATTTCTATACAAAACAACCTTTATTTTCTTCTTAGTTTATTTTTTTTTTTTGCATTTTAAATTTAACGAAAAGTTTTTTTCCCCTCAAGTGTAATAGTGTGGGGCATTCAAGAAATCTAAGGTTTAACTGCCCACAACTCAGTCGACCTTCAAGGTATTTTTATCCATTGAAAACAATTGCACAGAAACTTCCAATGTCGAATACTTTTTCAGGAAAACCAACACACATAATCGCACACAAACATCACATGTGTTTGGTGGTCACTGCTGTTTTTCTTGATTGTCTTGTTCCTACACATGTTATTTTTTTTTTCACTTTATCTTGAAATGAATAATTAACTTAAGCCAATAATTAAGCACATGATGTGTCCATTTCAGGTTAGGAAGAAGAAATTAGGTGACAGAATAACAACCCTTCATCAACTCTTTTCCCCGTTTGCAAAGGTATAAAACATGTTTTATTCAATTGAAGATTTACATAAACTTAATTGGAATGAAAAAAATGAGTCAAATATATATATATATATATATATATATATATATATATATATATATATCTCCATAGAAAAAACCTAGAAAAGTTAAGTGCATTCCCTAGTTCCCAAATAATAATGGAAAACAATCTTGAAGAAAACGATACTTTTTCTTGTATGATTCATCTTCCCCATCCCATCTTTCTTTAATATATATACTTTTTAACACAGTGTTTTAGAGGAAACAACATGCTCTTTGTTTAGCATTACATAGAAGCAGAGAGATGACTAGGAATGTGACTGTACCTTTTTTTTGTTTACTTTTGCAGACTAACACAACGTCTATCTTATTATAAGCTATTGAGTATATCAAATTCCTTCAGATTCAAATTGAGGTAATTAATGTTTATTCCCTCTGTCCATTTTTGCAAACAACCACGAGAATCAATGAACAGTAATGGCACACAGCTGTTAAAACTCCATTATTTCACGTTGTTCTAATCTTCCACACATAGATGCACACACTCTAGTTTTTTACATTCTAAAAGTATTCTCTTTTCACTGTGGATGTAGGCCCTTAGCTTACCCTACTTGAGCAGTGGATCGGGAAACATGACTCACCAACAATCTGTAAGAAATAATATCAACCCATTTCTGGTTAGCACATAATAAAGTCATTTCTCACTTCCCAAAGCACACAATATAGTTTGAAACAGGCATTTGGATGTGCCCCATCATGGCTTTTGTGGCTTCGATATGCGTTCATTCTGGTACTCTCCTGTATCTAATATGGTAATCATTCTTATATTCCTGACTTCCTGTTATATTGGCTGCAACTTTTGTTCTGGTAGGTATAGCACCTTTTTAGTGCTATATCCAACAGGCATCAGCAGCGAAGTTGGTCTGATATACATTGCCTTGCCATTCATTAAGGTAAATATTTAGAATAGCTAAATGTCCACAATGCTTTTAGAATCATGTAGTGACCCGCTGCTTTGGGTTTGTTTGTTCATCGTGGATGCATATTTTCTCTTTCAAAAGATATATACATGTTAAAAATTTCCCTAAACATGGTGATGTGAGGTGATTGGTTTAATTAGTCATTGTGAGATTGTTAATGAATTGATGGAGTACTTGAATTTCTTATCTTTGTTATTATGTAATTGTGTGATAGATTTGTGTTTATATAATGTTGACTTATTTTGTGGTTAACAATATAGTAGTCATTTATTATCCATCATTAACTATTATGGTTTTCGTATTTGTGTTTTTTTTTTATCATATAGGCAACTTTTCTTGTTAGGCTGCTAGCAATATCTTCGTACTACTAGGCAATTTTAGTGGCAGAGGTATAACTTCTAGCAAGGCCTATAAATTTATTGTTAGAGATTTTAATGTAATTATGTTGTGGATAATTATATGGTATATTATTTATTAAAATAAGTCCTTTGTTGGCATATGACAGAACATGGATGTTCGTGAAAATCGTAATTAGATGTATAATAGACTTTTACCTAGTCGAAAGGGGTATACTGATGCATTTTTAAATGGTGTGACTGAATTTGTGTCATTTGCTCTTCAACATGCAAACATGTCAAATGGAAAAATTAGATGTCCATGTAGTAAATGCAAAATTAAGAACTTTTTACATTCTGAAGATGTTCAAGTCCATCTTTATCGTCGGGGATTTGTACCTGCATATTGGTATTGTACATGTCATGAAGAAATGGATCCAAATATGTGTGATGTGAATAATATGTATCCAAATTCATCTAAATGCACATGAGGTTCATAGACAAGACTTTGACAACATGATTCATGATGCTTTAGGTGCAGAGTTTGTGAGTCATTTTGATGAAGAAAATGAGCAGTTTCCAAATACTGAAGCAAAGAAGTTTTATGACTTATTACATGCTTCAAAAAAACCCTTGTGGCCAGGATGTACTAATCACACTGAATTATCTGTTGCTGTTAGATTGTTGACAATTAAATCAGAGGGAAACATGTCCCAACAATGTTTTAATCAAACATTGGCTCTTTTGAAAGAGACACATCCTGTAGATAATTTTATCCCAGAAGATTACTATAGAACCTTAAAATTGGTTTCAAAACTTGGTTTATCAGTATAAAAATTTGATTGTTGTGTTGATGGGTGTATGTTGTTCTACTCAAATGAAGATAAAAAACTATCTACATGTAAGTTTTGTCAAAAACCTCGTTATAAGAGAAAAAAGTGGGTAGAGGTAAATATAAAAATGTCCCTGTGAAGAGAATGCATCATTTACCCCTCATTCCTAGGCTTAAGAGATTATATGTTTTAATGAGTTCTGCTCTGCATATGAGGTGACATTGTGAAAATAAGAGAAAGGAGGGACATTTGTGTCATCCATCAGATGGAGAAGCATGAAAACATTTTGACAAGACATTTTGTGATTTTGAAATTGAACCAAGAAATGTAAGATTAGGATTATGTGTTGATGGTTTCACCCCATATGGTCAATTAGGAAAACCATATTCTTTTTTGCCAGTGATTGTAACTCCTTACAATTTACCACCACAATTGTGCATGACTACCCCATATATGTTTTTAACTTCAATTATTCCTGGGCCAAAAAATCCAAAGGAAAAAATAGATGTACACCTGCAACCTTTAATAGAAGAGTTAAAAATATTGTGGAATGAAGGTGTGTTGACATATGACATTTCCAAAAATTAAATTTTATGATGAAAGCTGCATTGATGTGGATTGTTAATGATTTTCTTGCATGTGGTATGTTGTCTGGTTGGAGTACAGCTGGAAGATTGGTTTGTCCATATTGTATGAATAATTCAAAGAGCTTTTGGTTGGATAGTGGTCATAAGTTTACTTGGTTTAATTGTCATCATCAATTTTTTCCTATGAATCATGCATATCGAAGAAATAAGAATGCATTTTAAAGAATCGCATTGATGATTCTCAACCTCCATTGATATTTTCTGGGGATGATGTGTACGAGCAAGTTGCTTATTTTCCAAAAGTAACTAACGAAGTACAATTTACATGTTTTGGTTGTGGTGTATATCATAATTGGATAAAACAAAGCATTTTCTGGGAGTTACCATATTGGAATTCCAACTTGTTAAGGCATAATCTTGATGTGATGCATATTGAGAAAAATGTGTTTGATAATGTCTTTAATACAATGATGGATATCAAAGATAAGATTAAAGATTATATGAAGGCAAGAATGGATGTAAAAAAATATTGTCGGAGAAAGAAGTTAGAATTGCTACAATTACCTAATGGAAAAGTTATAAAGCCTAAAGCACAATTTTCTTTATCTAAGGAGCAAAAAATTGTTGTCTATAAATGGATTAATGAGTTGAGAATGCCCGATGGTTATGCATCAAATTTGCAAAGATGTGTAAACATAGAGCAAGGAAAAATGATTGGAATGAAAATTCATGATTGTCATATATTTATGGAGTAGTTATTGCCTATTTATTTTAGTGCATTGTCAAATCAAATTTGGAAACCAATTGCTAAGTTAAGTAAATTCTTCAAAGATCTATGCTCAACTATTTTGTGAGTGGATGACTTGTTATTAATGGAACAAAACATTGCAATTACATTATGAAAATTGGAACGATTCTTTCCACCTGCATTCTTCAATTCAATGGAACACTTACCTATCCGATAAGTGTCTAGTTTGCATCATTTTTAATAGCGCTTTATTTGAGTTTTCTAGTTTATTTGTGTTAGAATTCCCCTTAATTCCAATTGTTTTCTTTCATTCCACACATGTTATTCGGGTGTCTCAGCTTTGCAGGAATAGCTTTGTTATAGGTTTATAAACTTGGAAACGGGAAGCATTCGATGAAGCATTGGATGGAAAGGAATTCAAGCCACTAAAAGCACAAACATAAAACCTTGGATTGCATTGTAAAAGAAAAGAGAAAAGAACACTTCAGGGCCTTAAAATATTGTTAAAGAGCATTTTGGGTGAAGTTAAGTGAAATCCACTGGCCATGGGTTTTTCCCATCGGCAGTGGACTTCACTGGAAAATGGCACTCGTGGCGTAAAACAAATCCACTCGGCCATGGGTTTTTCCCATCGGCCGTGGACTTCACCGGAAAATGAGTTATTTGGCCCTCGTCACGATCCACTGGCCGTGGGTTTTTCCCACTGCCGGTGGGTTTCTCTCGGAAAATGATTATTGGGCCCTCGTCACGATCCACTGGCCGTGGGTTTTTCCCACTTCCAGTGGATTCTCGCACGTTTTGCATCTTCCCTGAATTAAAGGAGCGGTTTTTGAGCATAAAAGATAAAAAAAAAGAAGTTACAGCACACAACAAGGACAACAGAGACACGAAGACACGAAGACACGAAGACAGAGGAAGAGGCGTTTTTCCCAAAAAGAAAATTGAAGAAAACCAGAGCAAAAGAGGGAGAACGATTTCTTCTATCAAGAGGGAAATTGAAGAAGCTACAGAGGAGATAGTGAGAACTTCTCTTCTACTCTCTAATTTCTTGTCTCATTTATACTTTTCTCTTATGTTAGGGTTTGATTTGATTGTATTGTGGATTGTAATCATCTCTTCTATGGCACACTAAATCTCATTCTTGGGATTAGGGGGAATATGTTTATGTATCAATTTTGAATACTTTGAATTTCTCTGTTATTGAATTTCTGTTTTCTATTCATTTCCATGAGAACCTAAAGCTTCTAATGGCTTAGAGATAAGGTTAGATGAATTTAAATGATGTGGATGATTGAGAGATCGATATATCATTAGAAAAGCATGGAATTGAACCTAGGGATTTGGGTTACGAAAGTAGGCAAAACTCTTTGAGGGGTAATTGGATTTTCATAAAGCGTAAAGGATCTACTTAACGAATTGAACGTTGTTCTTCGGTAATTAGGTACGTTAGTGGGGTTTCGAGAGGAATACATTAATCAATTAAGGAAAATTCACCTTAGAAATAGAAGTTAAATAATGGGAAACGAATTGATTTAAATTGAATACGTAACATATAAACCTACCGACTCCTAAGAAAGTTTTCACCTTGAGTCTCTTGTCAATAGTTTTTGGTTTTCTATTCATTTTGCAATATATTCTATTTGAAACGATTTGTTTAGATAATTGAATCACTGTGTACCGGTACTTGGGCATAATCCTTGTGGGAACGATAACTTTTTATTACGCGATACTCCGTACGCTTGCGGAATGGCTATCAAGTTTTTGGCGCCGTTGCCGGGGATTGTGCTTTTCCCAATATTGGCTAAGCGATGATTTAGTTAGATTAGACCTTTTAAATTTTCTGCATTATTTTTCTGGTTTAATATTAATATTTTTCTGCAGAATTACACTTTGGTTCTTGTGTTTCTGTTGATTTTGCAGGTTTCTTTTATGCGAAGGAGTGTTAGATTTGAGGACATCTTTGACCCTGAAATTGAACGGACTCTCCGTAAGATTAGAGCCCTCCGCAGAAAACTAGAGCAAAGCAAACAACAAGCATCTGTTTCAACAAACCACAACCATATGGCTAGTCCAGAAAATAGAGCACTCCGTGATTTTGCAACACCGAATTCAATGGGTAGAAAGCCTAGCATCACACGTCCTACCATTGAAGCGAACAACTTTGAGTTGAAGCCATCCTTGCTCTCGATGGTTCAACAAAACCAGTTTGGTGGACTGTCTTCTGAAGACCCAAATTTGCATCTTCAAATTTTCCTTGAGTACTGTGATACACTTAAAGTAAATGGAGTTTCAAGTGATGCAATCCGATTAAGGCTTTTCCCGTTCTCTTTAAGGGATAAAGCTAGAGCTTGGTTGTATTCACTTCCTGAAGGGTCAATATCAACATGGGAGCAGATGTCTCACGCTTTCCTTAACAAGTACTACCCACGCAGCAAGACAGACCAGTTAAGGAAACAGATCATCACTTTCATCCAGAAAGATGATGAAACTTTATATGATGCTTGGGAGAGGTATAAAGAAATGCTTCGGGAATGCCCACACCATGGGATTGAGCGCTGGTTGACCGTGCACATTTTCTATAATGGGTTATCCCCAAACCAGAAAGTGACACTAGACGCTGCAGCTGGCGGTGCCTTCATGAGCAAAAACATGGAGGAAGGCTATAATCTCATTGAAGAAGTTGCCCAGAACACCTACCAGTGGTCTTCAGAAAGGAGTTTATCGACAAAAACTCCAAGTAAGTATTCTCTAGATGTTGTCTCTTTACTTACTGCAAAGGTAGAGGCTTTGTCTGTTAAATTTGATAAACTAGGAGCAGGTAATACTAATGTTGTCTGTGAGTTATGTGGTGTTTTAGGTCACAATATTTCAGGTTGTCAGCTTGGAGTAACCCAGAGTGTCGAGCCAGAGATGCATCAGGTAGATGCAATTGGAAATTATGGTGGGAACTATGGAAATAATTTTAGACAACCACAAGGACCACCTAGTTTCCAAAACAGACCACCTTCTTTCCAAGGCAATCAAAGTAGTTATAGACAACCACAAGGACCATACATTCCACAGAAATCCAAATTAGAGTCCATGATGGAAACGTTTGTAGCTACTCAAATCAAGCAAAATGATGAATTCTCTGAGGCCATAAAGAATTTAACTACTAAGATGGATTCATTGGCCACCCACAACAAGATCTTGGAAACTCAGATTGCCCAACAAGCCTCCAACTCCATGAGAATACCAGGGACATTTCCTGGAAAGCCCGAGGTGGGACCATCCAATCACACCCTAGCTATCACTCTTAGGAGTGGTACTCAATATGATGGTCCAGTTGGCATGTCAAAAGAGGAAGATAAGGAGGAGAAGAAATTGGATGAGTCTCCATCTCATTCGCTGATTGAGGAGAAACCGTATGGGAAAAAGGAGGAGGTTAAGCCATATCAACCTCCAATTCCGTTTCCTCAACGTTTGGCTAAGGCCAAGTTGGACAAACAGTTTGGTAAGTTTCTTGAGGTTTTAAAAAAATTGTATATCAATATTCCTTTCACAGATGCTTTGCAGCAAATGCCCACCTACACGAAGTTTCTGAAGGATATTTTGTCAAATAAGAGAAAACTGGAGGAAGATGGTACAGTAGCACTTACTGAGGAGTGCAGTGCACTGATCCAAAGGAAGCTACCACCCAAGCTTCAGGATCCAGGTAGTTTCTCTATTCCCTGTATGATTGGTGACATGGCTATAGATAGAGCATTGTGTGATCTAGGAGCTAGTGTTAGCTTAATGCCATTGTCTATTTCTGAGAAATTAGGATTAGGTGAGTTGAAGCCTACTAGGATGTCTTTACAACTAGCTGATAGATCTATTAAATATCCTATAGGCATTTTAGAGGATGTTCCTATCAAGGTAGGAAAATTTTTCATACCTGCTGATTTTGTTGTTTTGGAAATGGATGAGGACTCCATGATCCCCATTATCCTAGGCAGGCCATTTTTGGCAACCGCGGGCGCGGTAATAGATGTTAAGAATGGTAGATTGTCTCTGACTGTTGGAGACCAAAAGGTGGATTTTAGCTTGAAGGAAGTTTTAAAAAAACCTTTCAATGATGATGTTTGTTGTAGTGTGGATTTTGTTGACCAAGTGGTGAAGGAAGAAACTCTTCCTAATGACCCACTTGAATCTATTTTTGTGATTAAGCCTGCAGGAACATCTAGTTGCTTTGAAGAAAATACCCCACTAAAACATGATACTGAAGTCATGTGTGGTAAAGTGGTGAGCCCCAATGTGGAATTAAAGCCTTTACTGGCTTCTTTGAGGTATGAGTTTCTTGGTCCTAATTCTACATATCCTGTGATTGTTAATGCTGATTTGAACTCATGTGAAACTGAAAAGCTTTTGAAACAACTTAGGTCATATAGGAAAGTAATAGGTTATACAATGGATGACATTAAGGGGATTAGCCCTTCTTTTTGCATGCATAGGATCACAGTAGAAGATGCGAGTAAGCCCACCGTAGAATCACTTAGGAGATTAAATCCAAAAATGCAAGAAGTGGTTAAAAAAGAAATTTTAAAATTGCTTGATGCTGGAGTTATATACCCTATTGATAGTAGCAAATGGGTGAGTCCAATTCATGTGGTACCTAAAAAGGGAGGGATGACTGTGGTAGAAAATGATAAACATGAGTTAATCTCTACTAGGACTGTTTCTGGCTGGCACATGTGCATTGACTATAGGAAGTTAAATAGCACCACAAAAAAGGATCATTTTCCTCTCCCTTTTATTGATCAAATGCTAGAGAGACTTGCAAAACACTTATTTTTGTTATTTGGATGGGTATTCAGGTTTTCACCAAATTCCCATTCACCCTTCTGATCAAGAGAAGACTACCTTCACTTGCCCTTATGGGACTTATGCATATAGGCGTATGCCTTTTGGCTTATGTAATGCACCTGCAACTTTTCAAAGGTGTATGCAAGCCATATTTTCTGATCTTATTGAAAATGTGATGGAAGTCTTTATGGATGATTTTTCAGTGCATGGTTTGGATTTTGATAATTGTTTAACAAATTTGTGCCAAGTTTTGCAACGTTGTGAAGAGACCAATTTGGTCTTGAACTGGGAGAAATGTCATTTCATGGTAAGGGAAGGCATAGTTCTTGGACACTTGGTGTCCGAGAGAGGCATAGAAGTTGATAAGGCTAAGGTGGAGGTGATTGAAAAATTGCCCCCACCTACAAATGTGAAAGGTATCCGGAGCTTTCTTGGACATGCTGGTTTCTACCAACGATTCATTAAAGACTTCTTTTTTGTTTTCAGGTACAAATGCTGATGAGGATGGTCCTTTGGACACACAGATGCCATTTCCCCCAGCGAACTCAGCTGGCCCTTCCCAGTTCACCCCCAACTCCAGTGTTTCACTAGAACAGATGTATTCCTTAATGCAAGGAATGAAAAGCCGCTTGGAGTCGATGTCCATAGAGCAAATTCGGCAAGGGGGTCAGATTGATGACCTAGCTCAGAGGGTGGATGCTATGTATCATTGGCACTCCCAACAGGGGCATTTTGCTCCCCCCTCTCCATGAGAAGGTACTCTTATGCAGATAAGTTTCCTTTTACCTTCCCCTCTATCTACTGTCCAGTGCGGACACTGCCCATCATCAGTTTGGGGTGGTCGATGGTAGTAAAGGAAACTTGTTCTGAACCATTAGCTTTGTTTAGGCATTTATTTATGTTTTTACTTATTGTCTAATTAGGATGACATGGTTTGTTTATTTGTGATTACTACTTCTACAAGTTATGTTGCAATTGGAATGTTTGAATTTTAGGCCTCTATGGGAATCCATAAAAAGGAATGAATGAGTTTTATGATTGCTAGCTTGTCAGGTTGAACTATACACTATGATTTCCTGTTTTCTTTGACTGGATTCATTACCGTTTCAATTGAGAGCTTTTGAACCAAAAAGGGTAAACATTCTGATAAACCCTTATTTTCTTCTTTGAGTGTATCATACATTTTAAGCACTCTAGAACTTGGCTTGTGACCGATTCAAAATAGTTTGTGATTGTATGTTAGGGGATGATAAAGGCATTTTAGGGCAAAAAGCTTCGTATTGGCCACAAAATTTGAATACTGCATACACCATTAGTTGCCCCTATTGAGCTTTAATTGTTGAATTTTCAAAGCCTTTTGATCTAATTCTCCAGAATTTCTGAGAAATGACAAGGATGGCAACTAATTGATAAGGGCTTAGGAAAGACTGTTCTCTATTCCAAAAAAAAAAAAATACAAAAAAAATACAAAAAAAAAAGAAAAAAAAAAAGCAAAAAAAAAAGAAAAAGAAAAAAGAGAGATCAGTAGCAATGTAATAAGAAGTCCCATTTATGAATAAGAAAATATATTTTTCTGAATGCCTTCCAAACTTGCTTTTCTCAGGAATTTCATTTCTAAAACCCTTTGACTTTTCCCTCTTTCTTGGTATCCATTCCTATTCAGTGAACCCCTGGCCCCATTACAACCAATTCAAAGCCCTTTAGACCTTAACATACTTTCTAGATAACTGTGGAGATTAGGGTCATTTGCCAAGCCTATGGTAGTGTTTGAAATGTTTTGATTTGAGTGATACTCGAAACACAAGCCTAAACACATTGAGAGAAAGTAAGGAACCATGTATCTCTAGTCTAGTCATAGTAAGCATGGCATGAATAATTGTGTGGCTTCTACTTTGATAATCCTGCAATCATCTATTAATAATATTTAAAATCAGATTCCTTTAGATGGTTGGAGTTCTTCATTCTTTATTACTCATGCTTGTGGTGATGGTGATTGCTTAGGGACAAGCAATGTTTTAGTTTGGGGTATTTTGATAAGTGTCTAGTTTGCATCATTTTTAATAGCGCTTTATTTGAGTTTTCTAGTTTATTTGTGTTAGAATTCCCCTTAATTCCAATTGTTTTCTTTCATTCCACACATGTTATTCGGGTGTCTCAGTTTTGCAGGAATAGCTTTGTTATAGGTTTATAAACTTGGAAACGGGAAGCATTCGATGAAGCATTGGATGGAAAGGAATTCAAGCCACTAAAAGCACAAACATAAAACCTTGGATTGCATTGTAAAAGAAAAGAGAAAAGAACACTTCAGGGCCTTAAAATATTGTTAAAGAGCATTTTGGGTGAAGTTAAGTGAAATCCACCGGCCATGGGTTTTTCCCACTGGCAAGTGGACTTCACCGGAAAATGGCACCGTGGCGTAAAACAAATCCACCGGCCATGGGTTTTTCCCACCGGCCGTGGACTTCACTGGAAAATGAGTTATTTGGCCCCTGTCACGATCCACTGGCCGTGGGTTTTTCCCACTGCCAGTGGGTTTCTCTGGAAAATGATTATTGGGCCCCTGTCACGATCCACTGGTCGTGGGTTTTTCCCACTTCCAATGGATTCTGCACGTTTTGCATCTTCCCTGAATTAAAGGAGCGGTTTTTGAGCATAAAAGATAAAAAAAAAGAAGTTACAGCACACAACAAGGACAACAGAGACACGAAGACACGAAGACACGAAGACAGAGGAAGAGGCGTTTTTCCCAAAAAGAAAATTGAAGAAAACCAGAGCAAAAGAGGGAGAACGATTTCTTCTATCAAGAGGGAAATTGAAGAAGCTACAGAGGAGATAGTGAGAATTTCTCTTCTACTCTCTAATTTCTTGTCTCATTTATACTTTTCTCTTATGTTAGGGTTTGATTTGATTGTATTGTGGATTGTAATCATCTCTTCTATGGCACACTAAATCTCATTCTTGGGATTAGGGGGAATATGTTTATGTATCAATTTTGAATACTTTGAATTTCTCTGTTATTGAATTTCTGTTTTCTATTCATTTCCATGAGAACCTAAAGCTTCTAATGGCTTAGAGATAAGGTTAGATGAATTTAAATGATGTGGATGATTGAGAGATCGATATATCATTAGAAAAGCATGGAATTGAACCTAGGGATTTGGGTTACGAAAGTAGGCAAAACTCTTTGAGGGGTAATTGGATTTTCATAAAGCGTAAAGGATCTACATAACGAATTGAACGTTGTTCTTCGGTAATTAGGTACGTTAGTGGGGTTTCGAGAGGAATACATTAATCAATTAAGGAAAATTCACCTTAGAAATAGAAGTTAAATAATGGGAAACGAATTGATTTAAATTGAATACGTAACATATAAACCTACCGACTCCTAAGAAAGTTTTCACCTTGAGTCTCTTGTCAATAGTTTTTGGTTTTCTATTCATTTTGCAATATATTCTATTTGAAACGATTTGTTTAGATAATTGAATCACTGTGTACCGGTACTTGGGCATAATCCCTGTGGGAACGATAACTTTTTATTACGCGATACTCCGTACGCTTGCAGAACGGCTATCACTATCCATTTGCCTTACGAAGCAAGAGTAGGAGGTCTTGTTCAATATTGGTGGATGTATCCATTTGAGAGGTACTACTTTTTAATTATCAAATTTGAACATGCATATTTGTCTTATTTGAAATTATAATAATAATATGATGGTGTTGTATTAGGTACTTTAATAAAGTTAGTCACAATAATAATGGAGATGAAAATGTAGAACTAGATTATGTATCAACAATTTTTAATCATCCTGGTCGCTTTAGTGGAAGATCTTCATGTCGATACTTAAATAAGAAAGAATTAGAAGTTGCATATTTGCATGTGTTACTTAATTGTGAAGAAGTTCAACCATTAATCAAGTAAACACCACAATTCATTTTGGTATGCATTTTTCATGCATAAAACCACTAACACAATGTTATGTGTAAATGTAAGAATATTTGAACAATTTCTAGAAGCAGTGAATCCAAACATCACTCGAAGAGAAAATGAGGCTCGGATTGCTTCCGATTTTCCTAGATGGTTTCAAACATATGTAAGTTTTAAAAATATTTTGTGAATGAATCATAAGAATAATTTATGTTCTCATACTGACCCATTCATTCATACTATGGTTATCATTCGTTTAGGTTCACGATAAGAACAATATGGTTCAAAGTCAATTTTTACATGACTTACCATGGGGTCCACGAAAAAAGGTTTTTACATAGCCTATTTATTTTGTCAATGGTTTCAAGTTTCATACGGAAGAATGGAGCATTGGAAAGAAAACTGTCAATTGTGTTGTTTGTGTTAAAGGGGATGATACTGAAAATGAAGAAAACTATTATTATGGTATCATCAAAGAGATTATGCAACTTGAATACATAGGAGATCCAACAAAAGAATTAGTTGTATTCAATTGCCAATGGTTTGATTCTAAAAGGAATCGTGGTGGACGAGTTCACAAGGAATATGGTATAGTGGAGGTTCATCATTGTAGAAGGTATTTGAATTATGATCCTTTCATACTTACATCAAATGCAATTCAATTATATTATATGCCTTATCCTGAAAAGGTTAAGGAAAAGGTAGATTGGTGGGTTGTAATTAAAACCAAACCAAGAAGTATGTTTGATGATCAATATACACTAGAGGTTGTCTATCAACATGGTCTTTCTAATTCTCAACTTGTGTCAAATGATGAAGTACTTGGTCAATTAAGAGATGATGAAGGTGAACATGAAGAGCTAGAAGAGAATGAATTACTTGATGGAAATGAACACAATGAATATAATGTGGAAGATGTAGAAATCAATGAAACAGAGTATGATGAGGAAAGTGAATTTGATGATGATTACAACTCTGGTGATGATGATTAGAATGCTGATATGTCATATAATTTTGATGAAGAAAGTGATGTTAATGCCGATGATGATGATTATAATGATAATGATGCGATGATGAATGATTTATGTATTTTCATTTTGGTGAGTATTTAATAATTATAAGTACAGTTAATAATGTTCCCATCAAATTATTATTTTTTTGTTTCAAACATTTCAATAAATATGTTATTGTTTAATTCATTACTATTACTTATTAAATATATGCAATTTTCTTACATATTGTTGTTCTTTTTTGTTACATGTGTAGATGTCGGACAAAAGAAAAACCAAGCTTATTTTAAAAATTCGTTGAATGAAGCATCAATTCAATCAATTACCAAGAAATAACATGGTTGGACCACAAGTTGCACATTCATTAGTTGGAATTATTGCAGAACATGTTAGTTCTACCCCTTCAGTACAAAATAAGTCTACTGAAGTCCCTTCTGTTGGACCACACATTGGTCGTACTCCACCACTTGGAGGAAGTTCTAAATCTCTTCCACTAACTACTCCACCATTAGGACCACAATCACCACATGATACACCTTCCCCACAAAGTGTTCAAGCATCTAACCCTCAAACTCAAGGCACATTTGTTGCTCATGATAATCACAATGTATCAGATGTTCAGACCACTTGTGAGAAACCCATTTTAACATTTGATGGATATGGGTAAATCAATTAAATTTTAACAATGTTATATTTTGTTCACATTCTATGTACAACTTGTACTTTATCACTTTTTTTTTGTTGTATATTTTTGCCTTCATACTTTGCAGCTACTGCCATTGGTGATATTTTCAAAAACCATTACATTGATGCATGGCCATCATGGAAAAAGGTACTATCGCCGCCACAAAAAAAGCAGTCAGAGCGACGTGATAGTTTGATGACTCACGTTTGTTTTAAAAGTGTGATCATCGCTCTTACGATGTCTGATAACTGAACTACCCATAAAAACGAGGTTTTCGCAAATGGGCTCAGGAGTCATCACCGAAATTTTTACCATAAACATCGAAAAAGGAAAGAAGAAGGCGTTGGTTTAAGAAAAACCAACTTTGGCCATTATAACCAGAGTTGGGTAAGGGAGTTAGTTACGTGTGGGGAAGATATTATCACCCCACAACGCCCCCTTTTGGGTTCCTTATGATGGAATAATCTTAAAATAAAGACTTTAAAAATTATGCTTCTACCCTATTTATTCATTGCAGTATTTAAACGACTATCTACATGGCTTTAATAACTAATGCATACAAGAAAAGCAGTAAAAGAAAGCAGTAAAAGAGAAGAGATATGAAGAAGAACCTTCGAAGCGAGCTTCTATAAATCTTGAACTAGAGGATGCTTTTCGGCAGTACCCGCACTCTACAAAGGAACTCCTTTCTCGAACAAAAATAATAACTAAACTCCTTTTGTGTCAAAAAGATCACTCGTACTCTGGAATAATGCTCAGAGTTGCTTAGAAGTCCCAAAAAATAGGTCCTCAGAGCATAGGAAAGTTTGTGGTCTATCCAAATGAGCTGGAATAAGCCCCTATTTATAGCAAATCACGTCATGCAGGCCGGGACGGCCGTTTGGGGATTGTCAAGTGGGACCGCGGTTTGGAAAAATGGGACAGTCGTCCCGGGCTCAAGGAAAAGGTGGGACGGTCATCTTGGAAAGTGGGACGGCCTTCTGGGAAAGTGGGACGGTCGTCCCAACCTAAATGACAAGTTGGACAGCTATCTAGGAAAGTGGGACGGCCATCCCAGGCTCCCTGACAGGATTTTTCCTACTTTTTCTTATTTTATTTTTTTGCATCCAGAAAGCTCTCCTATCTTCACATGGAGCATAGTGAACATTACTAGGGGCCTAATGAAGCCTTGTCCATCTTCATATGGAGGATTTGTGGTCTTTATTGTGAGGCCTGGCAAGATTAGGGGTTTACAGGTACCTCAAGATATTCGAGACATGTGGTTTAGTGAGTTCATGGTATGTATTTATATTAGTTCTTAACTTTAAAATAAGTTCCAAATATTGAATGCCTTATAACATTTACTTGTTTTGTTTGGGTACAGAGAAAATATACTATTTTCCCACTTGATCATAGGTTTGCTAGAAGGAACTTTGAAATGCGAGGTGCCAACATATTGAAAAGTTCACTAAACAAGGCATGCATGATAATGAAGAAGTCAAATTGGCTTGCAGAAGATGTATGGGATATCTTATCCCAACATTGGGGATCAAAAAAATTCAAAGTAAAAAGTTTAATTGCAAGAGTAAATCGAGCTTCTGATTCTGATGGACTTGGAATTTCACTCCATACTGGTGGCTCCATTAGCACTTCTCAACATAGAGAACATTTGGTAAAGTTTGCTTTATACTCCTTTATGCATGTATTGGTCCTATATGTTGTACTTTTGAACCTATAATGTATATGTGAATTATGGAACCCTGGACTACATTTAGGTGTGGAAAGAATGTACATTAGTTAGTTCAAATTTGATTGCATGGTGTTGTTTATAATGGAAGAGAAAAATAGTTATTACATTACCTATTGTCATGAATTGACAAAGTTCTTTTCTTTTGGTGGATATTGCACTTCTAAGTTTGTGTTTTTAACCATATTTTAGATAAAGTTGAATGGAAAACCCCCTACCCCCTCAGAGTTGTTTCGCAAAACACACAAACGAAAGGATAACACATGGGTGGATCAAAGATCAACACATGTGGATGTAAGTTTCTCATTTCTCTTCTTATGTTAATTTCTTAAACAATTGTATCCTTTTTTATGTTTTTATCCAATTCGCTACTATTCTATTTCAATGTTTATAGGAAAAGTTTAGTCATACATGGGAAGAAGCCTCCCAATCAGGATCTATTGCTGGAATAAACACAAGTTAGAGGAAGTTAGAGGAGGCTCTCCGCCTGATGAATTACATGTTTGGTGTAAAGTTGCTGGAATAAACAAAGGCAAAGTATATGGGCTTGGATCTGAGTCAAGCAAAGCAATTGGGAGAAATCTTTGCCACGACTCTACATCATTTGTCCAACATATGAGAGAGGAGATTGAATAATTAAAACACAAGTTAGAGGAAGTTGAGACTGAAAGGGATGATCTCCATGAAAGAATGTTAACTAATGAGAGACAAATTCAGAAAAATGATAAAATGTTCTTCCTCTTGATGGAGAAGATGGATGTTCAACCTCCTGAATTATGAACTGATTTTATTTTGTATATTGTATTTGTTTTGTTAGTTTCTGACATTTCCAGAATTATGACTCTTATTTTAGTTTATTTTACTTAATTATTTTATTCAACCTACTCTTATTTAAATATGTCAGAAAGTATTTAATTAATGAATGATGAATTTATTTAGAACAAAATTTGTGGTATTATTTTGATGGTTAACTTAGGTAGTGAAATTTTCATATATTTAATACAATATATATATATATATATATATATATATATATATATAATGCATTTTATATTCCTTAATCGGGTTTATCATTATTTTACAAATAATATAAAAAAATAAAAAAATTAGTGACTGATATAGTGACCGATTTGGTCATGTATATTCGGTCAAAAAAACGGTCATTGAATAGGTCACTGATTCAGTCACTAAATCGGTCACTAAATCGGTTACTGAATCGGTCACTAGTTCAATCACTGATTTGGTCACTGATTCGGTCACTGAATTGGTCAATGATGAATCGGTCACTAAAATAGTCACCAAGGAAATTGTGACTGATTCTAGTTGGTCACTATTTTGGTCACTATTTTAGTGAGTAACCGATTTTGGTCATTTAGTGATCGAATTTTTGGTCACTATTTGGTGTTTTTCTTGTAGTGTAATATAGGTGCAACAGGTGTGGAGGGTATGTCTGTGGGAACTACTTTCAATATATAATGTAACATCTTTTTTTTTTGTTATCTTTTTCCCTTTATTCCCACAAGAGGGTGATGGTTGAGGTGAGTCAAAGCCTCTATGGTCATATCTATATAGGAAAATAAGATTATAAATAAACCATGATGTAAAAACACATATCAATTAAGGAAAAAGGCTTAATAACACTAAACATCACATATGGGTACAATATGTCTTTGTTACAAAATTAAAACTTGTAATACATTATTTTCCTAATTATGTTGAAAACTAAAGTTTTCTTATTCTTCATGTTCCTCAACCTCGTTCTCGTCCTCTTCCTCCTCCTTTTCATCTTTCTCTTCCTCTTCTAATTATTCAAGATCAACTTCAAAGTCATGTAATCAAAATATACCTTCAACTTCAATTACTTCATTACTATGTAACATTTGATCTACTTGGTAAGGGACATTGTCTTCCAGACCATCAGATCTAATGCGACGTCTTAGTTTTGTTTTGATTGCAACACACCAACCGCGTTTGTCTATTCGAAATGTTGGATATGAGACATAATGATGTGAACATGACCTACCCTAAAGATCCTAAATCACCTCTTGTGATTCATATCACATAATACACTTGTCTTACGTTATATGCAAGGATAAATGGATCAAATGGTTCATATCTTCAACCCATTCAAATATCCACAATATTATATTTAGGATCTACTTTTGTACCTTTTCTTTGAGATAACTTGAATTTTGTTCTCCAACTCATATTTTAATAAGTACCCCATAAAAATCATCTTTACTACTTTTTGTCAAATCCTTAATATAAACACCGCTATTTATCGTCTTTCTTCCCTTTCTCCATGTATTTGTATGAAATTTGTATCCATTCACAAAATATATGTGTCATTCTTTAATGTATTGCATGGGATGATTGGACAAATACCTTAGGTCTTAATTTTTCACACTACATGGCTCATTATGAATCTACAAATATAAAATGCACCAAATGTTACATTAATAGCTATACACCATATTTAAAAGAGAATGGTAACAAGTATTCTTGTTGTAAGAACCATATAAGAAAATATGCGTGTACCCAAGCACATGCTTGTGATTCACTTATTTTCTCTAATTGCAAGAATGAACTAGTTAAATAGAAAATGTTAGAAGTTACTTTAAGAATGTGACAGAATTTAATAATGAAATTGAAAAGAAGTATGGTTTGAACCTACTCAAAGTACCATTTAACTTCTTGACAATTGATTAATACATGAACATGAGCTTACTTGAATTCAACACCAATTAACTAGTGAGTCAATTCTTGTCCAAATGGACAACCATTGAATCAAAGAATGTAGAAGAAAATATTCTCTCCAACTTGCAAAGAATGATTGGAATATTTTCTTCCATCCTAATAAGCACTTCCCTCTTCAACATTGTAGAACACAAATCTTTGAATAAATGACTAATTTCAATAAGAGGATTTAAAACATGTATTATTTACACACTAAATGCAATAGGAAGTAAACATTCCATCAATACATGACCGTCATGACTTTTCATGCCAAAATATCTTTCTAATACGAGAGATCCCAAAATATGCTTTTTTTGTCCTATTATTCCATTCTTTATATCCTTTTATCCTTGTGACACCACAATCAGTTACTTTTGTCAAATCTATTTACTCTTCTCCAAACTTGTGTAGGTGTTAGCCTAGGAGGTGACCCTTCTTCTTTGACTTCTCCCTTTCAAAAGGTTGTAGTGTTCCCTTTTAAATGGATGGTCATTTGGTATGAACCTTCTACGCGAGTCAAATAAACAACTTATACGACCATAGTTTAATGTAAATAATTATTTATGCTCCACGCAATGCGGACAAGTCAATCTACCATGAGTCCCCCAACCAAATAACATCTAATAGGCTGAGAAGTCATTAATTATCCACATTAAAGCTACCCTCATCAAAAAAAAATTGTTTCTTTAAAATATTGTATGTGAGAACACCATTCCAAGATTTTTTCAAATCATCAATTAAAGGCTATAAGTAAACATCAATGGAGACCTTAGGATTTCATGGACCCGGAATTAGGCAAGTTAGAAACATATATGGCTTTGACATGCACAGTTCAGGAGGAAGATTGTATAGGGTAAGACCAACAAGAATAAGGTGATGATGAAGCCTAAATATATGGGTTAAATCCATTAGAGCATAACCCAAGTCTGACATTATCTAAATCAACAACAAAAGTTGGATCTTTTCAACGAGGTGCTTCCAATAGCTTCACCATCTGATAGATGGCGTAATACACTGAAACTTTTATTATCATGGTGTCAAGTCATTTGCTCAGTAGTTTGCATTGATGCAAATACTTTTTGTAATCTAGGAATGATAGGCAAGTAAAATATGACCTTTATTGGAACTGGCTTTTTATGACTTGTTCTAGTATTGTTCTCGTGATATCTTAGCTTTTGACAAAATTTACATTAAAGAAATATAACATATTTTTTACCACTGTCATTATCATAAAAAAACATACACTCATTCACACAATAATCGATACCATTCACCTCTAATCCCAACTTTAATACTAAACTCTTGGTATCATAATAAGTTATTGGTAAACTGACTTTTATAGGTGTAACATCCAACAACATGCATGTCATAAAGTTTAAACATTGATAAGGAATATTTTAATTTGACATGCAAACTGAAATCTAACACATATTGACAGTTTTGAATCTGTTAACCCTTCAAATAATGGTTTATTTGTCTTTGCCAACAAATTATAAAACCTATGAATTGAGTCATTTAGTTGCTCTTCTATGTTAAAACACTCGAGTCCTTGAATAGATTGATGTTGCCAGAGATAATTGTACACCAACTCCTGCATTGACATAAATGGGTCTTGTTTAGTCATGTGTACATCAATACTTGAACCGCCAACACAATTATGATCAACATTCCCTTCAAATTTAGGCACACATTCACTGTAATCAGTCCAAATGATATTGTTTTCCCTATTAGATGGATAAAGCATCTATTTGGAGCCAGAAATACACCAAAAACCTAAAACACATTTTATCTTGTAATTATAACTCATGCTACATACCTTAAAATCGAGTGTTATCAAAATGAGAGAAATAATGAGATTTTAAACTACAATTTTGGCATATGAAATGTTGAATATGATCAAGTAGTTTAGGAGATATGAGCTTGAATTAATTTGACCCTAAACAAGAAACAAATAGCACAAATGACCTAGTTTACAAATTTTGGGAAAAAATGATTATAAAAATTATGAGAATAAATTATGATAGCATGGAGCCACAAACTGAAAGTTTGATAAGCCTAATTGATCGCCACAAAAATGAGAGAAATCCTTGATAAGGTCATTGGTTCAAGCAAAAACCCTAGTAGATAATCTATCTCACATTTCATAAATACTACAAAAGCTGAAAGCATTGAGGGGGAGATTGATGGAAATGTGAAACATATCCCTACATTCCCAAGAGATGATTTTGATGATGATTCAAGTCAACAACATTCAAGACTCAAGCAAGCCCAAGATATGATTTTGATAAAGATTACATTTAGACATTAAGCAAGCCCAAGATGATTCCTGAAGACTAAATAGAGTCTTAGAATACTGGATATGGAGGTACAAGTTGATGAAGTGATATTATGCATAAGCCTCCAAAGCACAAGTGTGATAAAATTTCGTAACATGACATTTTTCACTGTCACAATCAATTACGATACATCAGAAATGGAAAAACGATTTTCTCTTTATCATAATTGATTATATTGGTAACATAATTGATTATGGCAATTCATATTTGAAAAATATATCCGTTTTGAAGAATAAATGTTTTTTAATACATCCTGATTTTTCTCTACGAAAGTATTAATGTCCAACGACTATTTTCTGATGTTATTTTCCTCTTTAAATGAGTTTTGATGAAAAATAAAAAATAGATAATTACAGAATTCGAAAATTCAATTTACATTCTATCAATTTTGAGAAAAGAATTATGGGCAAGGCAACAGAGCACTTTTAGGTTTTTTGAGAAAACTTTTTCATATTGTCTTCTACACATTCATTATTAATCACAGTTGTTCTTGGAGGTTGGCATTCTACAGGCTTCTACAATTTGTTGTCTCCATTACCAGGTGTGACTGTTCTTATTTAATTGATTGTGTTATTTAGGGTTTCCTGTGTGGGAATTGTTCATCCTTTGTTCATAGGAGGTGTGGTCTTGTTTCATCCCTTGATTTGTTCCTAGGAGGTGTGATATTGTTTCATCCCTTGTTTTGTTCCTAGGAGGTGTGGTCTTGTTTCATCCCTTTGATTTGTTTGGGGAGGTGTTCATCCTATCGCCACCGTCAAAAGAGGAGGTCAGAGCGACGCGATGGTCTTTTGATTTGACTTGCATTTTAAAAAGTGTGGTCATCACCCTTAGGATGTCCGATAACCGAACTATTCTAAGGGTGAGGTTTTCATAAATGGGTTCTGGAGTCACCATCAATATTTTAACCAAAAACATTGAAAAGGGAAAAAAAGGAGGCGATGGTTTTAAGAAAAACTAACTTTGGTCATTACAACCAGAGTTAGGTAAGGGAATTAGTTACGTGCGGGGAAGGTATTAGTTTCCTCACTACGCCCCTTTCGGGTTCCCTATGATGGACTATTATTTTTTAAAATAAGAACATTAAAATAATGCTTTTACCCTTATTTATTCATTGCAAAATTTAAATTATTGACTACATGGCCCTAATAACTAATGCACAGAGATGGTAACTAATAAAAGCGATAAAATAGAGTAAGGGATATAGAGGAACCTTCGAAGAAATCTTTTATAAATGTTCTTGTAAAGGGCGCTTTTTGGCAAACCCCACTCTCTACAATGTTGCTTTCTCCAAGGACTCTAGAATGTCTAAAAAGAACCCTAGGACTATGGAAATGCTTCAGAGGGATTCTAGAAGAGTATAGGAGGATCAAGGTAGTTGGAGTAGTTATGGAAAACGAGGAGAGGACCCTCCCCCTTTTATAGAAATTCATGTCCGTCAGACTGGGACGACCATCTCGCCTGACAAGGTCAAGACGGTTGTCTCGCCATTCGGGACCGCCATCTCGACAAACGAGACGGTGGTCTCACCAAACGAGATGGCATTCTCACTTTTGGCAAATGGCGAGATGGCGGTCTCGCAAAACGAGATGGCGGTCTCTCCTTTTCCAAGTGGCGAGACGGTGGTCTCGCCTATGGCAAACGACGAGATGGCGGTCTTGCCAAATGAGACGGTGATCACGGTCTTCTGGGCAGAATTTTCTTATTTTTGTGTACAAAAAAGTCTTCCTATTCTAATATGGAGCCTAGTGAACAATCTTAGGGACCTTTAAGGCCTTGTCCATCTTCGAACAGAAGTCTTCTGCTCTTTATTTTGAGGTCGGGCAAGATTTGGGGTCTACAGCTGCCCCCCCCCCTTTACCTGACTAACCGACTGTTGGCTCGATATGCCTGCGAGATCGGTTGGCAGGTGAAGGAGTTGACCCTTTTGCCTGGTCGTCTTTCGGAGGCTCCTTTGATGCGATAGTCGACCCTCCAAACAATAAATGTGTAAACCTCTGGGATGCTCCTTTGATGCGGTAGCTGACCCCTCGGTTGATGCGTATGAACCCCCATTTGGTTTGATGAGTACGAACCCCCTTCTGTTTGTTGTAGCCTTGGGATTCTCCTTTGATGCGGTGAATGACCCCGTAACTGACAAGTTGGAAACCTCAAGATGCTCCTTTAATGCGGTAACTGACCCCTCGGTTGATGAGTATGAACCCCCATCTGGTTTGACGAGTATGAACCCTCATATGGTTATTGTAGCCTTGGGATGCTCTTTTGATGCGGTAGCTGACAAGTTGGAAACCTCAAGATACTCCTTTGATGCGGTAGCTGACCCCTTGGTTGATGAGTACGAACCCTCATCTGGTTTGGCGAGTACGAACCCCCGTCTAGTTTGAAGAACTTGCATCCCACTTTGTACGACTGGATGAGTATGCACCCTCATCTAGTTTGGCGAGTATGAACCCCCGTCTGGTTTGGAAGTCCACTTCATAGGATTGGTGCGGCTTACTGATTTTGTTCATGCGCATTGGTCTTGCCTATATGCAGGTCTTTGTCTTCGGGACCTTCCTTGTCACGAAGTTATGTGTGGTGGCGGCTTACTGCTCTGACTTATGCGCCGTCTCTGTGGGGAGTGTTTTTTGCTTGACAATTTGTTTTTGATTTTTCTGATGAAGTCTTTCGGTTTGTCGGGGATTCGTTGGTCTTCCTCCAACTGGTTGAGTGTTGGGTATTCTTTTGTTTTTTGGGCTTTTGTAATAACCATCTGATTTCGTGGGTTGTCAGGGATTTTTGGTGAACACCTTTTATGTAGGCGGGAATCCATTGGGGATTTGTTGATTTTGGTTACACCTCTGAGCAGGCGGATGCTTCGCTTAATTGTGTTCTCTCCTTAATGGGAGAATGGTGGTTAATGCTTGGGAGCTTATTCTGTTTTGATTTTCCTGTTTGATGAGATCTTGTTCCTGTTTTCTTGGGGGGAACTTTATTTGGGATGCTTTTGGTTTTCAATCACAAACATGGAGCCTAGTCTCCCTATATGAATGTGTTTTTTGTTATTTACCTACAGAGATTTTTTGTTTTTGATTTTGACAGAGTCATATTGTGCGACTATTTGTGTGGATTCCCTAAATGCAATCTATCTTTTTATGATATGTGTTTAGAAAGCAACTGTTCTTCCACTGGTTGCAGGGGGCTGAAAGATTCCTTTACGAATCTTGTTCTTGTCTTATTTTTTGTTTGGACCACCCTTGTTTTGGTTTTCTTGATTTAGTGGGCCTTTTTCCTTTTCTTATGCTTTCTTGTATTGGTTCTTTATGCATGCTAATGTTTCATTAATATAGAGGCATTTTCATAATTTGGTCAAGAGAAAAGAAGTAAAAAACAATTTTATTGATATAAACAAATGGTTTATTTTTACAGAGGGGTTTCCAAAGGGATTTAGAAGCATGGCTGGCCAAGGTTGACTACACTATATAAGTTATAACAATCATGTCCCTAACATATGCCTCCATGTTTCTCCTAGTCGCTTCAATTGAGATGCTCGAGCCTGGAGTGAAGACTAATGTAAAGCTTGCTCGCTTCTGGAAGGACGCTACCTTAGTTGCCTTGCAGTTTTCGGCTAAGGTAATCATTGCTCTCTTTTTTTGTTTTTTTTTTTACCTCTAAATTTTGTCTAGGACGTGTCCTAGCAAGGAATATTGACCCTATATTTTGCCCAAGATGCTCTTTGCGAGTTTTCATCCTGATGGGTCATGAGCATCGCCTTCAAGCGTAATATTTCTTCACTACGTCTGAGTTGTCCGGGTGTCGAAGCTCTTCTCCGTCCATGTTAGTGAGGATAAGGGCTCCTCTTGAGAAAGCTCGCTTGACCACAAAGGGTCCTTCGTAGTTTGCTGCCCATTTTCCAAGTTTGTCCTTCTAGGCGGGAAGCAGTTTCTTTATTACTAAATCCCCTTCCTGAAAAGTGAGGGGATTGATCTTCTTGTGTAGGCCTTCTTGATCTTCTTTTGATAGGCTGCCCATGACATATGTTGTCCAGCCATTTTTCTTCGATCAAATTAAGTTGGTCGTACCGATTTTGGACCCATTCTGCTTCGGTCAACTTTGCTTCCATAATGACTCCTAGGGAGGGTATTTCGACTTCCACTAGCAATACAACCTCCATGACGTATATGAGGGAGAACGGAGTGGCCCTGGTGGAGGTCTGTACGGAAGTCCGATATTCGTGAGGGCGAAGGGCAGCATTTCTTGCCAATCCTTGTATGTTATCACCATCTTTTGGATGATCTTTTTTATGTTTTTGTTGGTTGCCTTCACCGCACCGTTCATTTTGGGTTGGTATGGAGAGGAATTGTGATGTTGAATCTTGAAATTGCGATATAATTCCTCCATCATCTTATTGTTCAGATTGGTCCCATTATCAGTAATGAGCCGATGAGGGATACCATACCGACATAGAATATTTCTCTTGATGAAGGCGGTTACCACTTTCCTAGTCACGTGTGCGTAGGATGCCGCCTCTACCCATTTAGTAAAATAGTCAATGGCCACCAAGATAAAATGGTGATCGTTAGATGCTTTGGGCTCGATGGGTCCGATGACGTCCATGCCCCACATGGAAAATGGCCATGGTGTGGCCAAGATATTGAGAGGTGCGGGCGGGACGTGAACATTGTCGGCGTAGATTTGGCATTTGTGGCATCGCTTAGCATATTGGTGACAGTCGCTTCCACTGTGGATCAGAAATATCCTGCCCTTAGGATCTTCTTTACCATGACATTGTTAGAATCACGCAGCGGAATGTTCGCGTGGTCGGAAAAAAACGAAGAGGGGGGGTGAATTGGTTTCTTAATAAAAATTAGGTTTTCAAAATTTTCCCCAAATTTTACCGATTAAAAACTGTGTAAATGTAAATAGAGAAGAGAAGAGAATCTTACACAGGAAATTTATACTGGTTCGGATCAAAAGACCCTACATCTAGTTGCTAATCACTCAAACAGAGGATTAACGTTGTCACTATAATCAAGTTGTTACAAACAGTTACAATTGAAAAGATAAAGGTAAGAAAACACCTCTCTTGAAATCCACAAGAGATGATGAACAACTTTCCCTAGAGACGGCACAAAACACAATCCACTAAGAACTCCACTTAGTGATTCTTATCGCTTCTAGCCCACACCAGGTTCCAAAAGCCCCTTTTTCTTGCAACAAACAGTTCTCTGGCACTATAGCACTTAACTTTTGTATGAAAAAGGTTGTTCTGCTTTTCTGAGTGTCATAGAGAAGCTTAAGTAGAGAAATTAGGGTTTAGGAATTGGGAATTTCGGAATTAGGGTTCTTGGGAAAAGGGTTTTCGAAAATAGGGTTGATTTGAAGTTAAAATTCGAAATCTGACTGAAATAATCGATTAAATCAAGAGTTAATCAATTATTACAGAGCCAAAATCAACAGAACCCTGAAACTCACTGTTTTAATCAATTAAAAGGGGTTTTAATCAATTAAACTGCCTGTTAATCGATTAACAGGAGTTTTAATCGATTAAACCAGTGAGCAGATACAGAAAATGGTTTTTCTCACTGTTTTAATCGATTATTTCCCTATTCAATCGATTAAAGTCGAGCCTGGATGATAAATTTGAGCTTTTTGAAGCTTCTAAGGTGTAGACTATGTACCGGCTATCTTAAACACTAATATTACAAACTCAATCTAATTGAAACAGAGTTATTACAATACAAAACAAGTCTTCAACACTCTAAGTCTTTAAGTTCTTGAATCATCATCAAAATCAACAATCTTCATGTCCATCAAGTGCAACATCAAGTCCTTGAATGTTCAACAATCTCCCCCTTTTTGATGATGATCAAAATTATCTTTTAAAGCCTTGTAATAACCTGTTTTATCTGTCATACTAACAAACACATTAAACATACCAGATAATATTTAAAAACAATAATATTAGGCTTTAAATATTTCTCCCCCTATTTTGATTATAATCAAAAATAATTCTTCTATGACAAACATAAGAGCTCCCCCTCAAAATATGCATAACTTAGAGAAAACTCCCCCTCAAACATAGCAAAAATAGAACACCACATTTTATTTCAGATAAAAGCATTCATTACAATATAAGAGAAAAATTACAAATTTTAAAATTCTTCACTATCATCACTATGAAAGTGTGCATCAAATCTATTTTCTAAACGGCACACTTTATCATCTACATTAGATATACGGCGAATTATTTCCTCATGCCGTACTCCAGAAAGAGTGAAGAAAGACTGCATTCTCTGATTCATGTTAGATAACATGTCTTCCATGGATTGTCGGGTTTCATGATGAGTAGAGGAAGTTCCAACACTTTGAATTTGATCAGAGGGAAACTCAGCAGCAGGAGGCATATCTTCATCAGAATCTTCATTGTCACCATCTTGATTCGGAACATCATCCTTGTGAACATAGATGTCGTTGACACGCACCATTTGTAGTTGGATCAATGTGCTGTCAAGCATGCGATTTAAGTTATTTGTTCTTACTGTTTGTTCACCTTCGACATTGACTCCCTTATATTCAAGAATCCAAGAGACAAGGAGGGCATATGGTATTTTGAAGGTGGGATGACGTTTGGCTTTTAACATAGTCATGGTGACAAGAACGCCCCAATCTAAAGGCTCATTATTCATTATGGCATGAATAATCCTAAGATCAATTGAAGAACATTAAGCATGATTTGTAGCCCGAGGACATAGGATCCAGACAATTAGATGTAGAATCATGCGTTCCTCCTTCTTTAAAGGTCCAGCAAGAAGGAGACGCCCAATCTCCATGGAGGGATTTTGCAGAAAAGAGCGGTAAGCTAAGAACATGTCAAAGTCATCTAACTCACCATAAATGTTAATAGCATCTTCTCTAATTGGAAAGTGGGCAACGTTCTCCCAAATATCATCGTCAAGAATAATTGTGATGCCTTTTACTCTAGAGGTAGCTATTTGATCTCTAAATTTAAATCTAGAGTAAAATACCCTAACAAGGTCAGGATAATACGTACCTTGCATTTGGATGAAAGGGAGAACTCCTTGAAATTCAAGAAGGTTGGGAAAGTTGAATCCCCTATTGATGAATTGCTCACCAATAAGAAACTTGGGAGAGATAATAGCACGTTCCTTCCAATAGGTCAGAAATTCTTGTTGGCCATCTGTATCAGAAATCCATCCTTCTACAGAATTAGGACGGGGACGAGATGAGGGTGCAGATCTTCTTCTAGTAGGGATCTTAGCATGAGAAGATGAGGTAATTGAAAGATTAGAAGAGTAACAAGAAGATTTAGAAAGTTAAGTGTAGTGAGAAGAGGGCAAGATTGCTAGAATAAGGCAAGAAAGCTTGATTTCAAGAGATAGTAGTGAGTAGAAGTGAAATGGAGGCCCCTATTTATAATCAAGCATGTCCAACGGTCATTTGGAAGTGAATATAGGTCAAGAGATCCGTTGGCAACGGCTAGGAGGCCAAACTTGCCAGGTTTAATCGATTAAACTCAGATTAATCGATTAAACCAGTGCCAGAACCATTTAATCGATTAAATTGTGCAATTAATCGATTAATCCAGAGAGGAATGCCCTGTTTTGAGTGTTTTGGATGCAAATAATCGATTATAACTCCAATTAATCGATTATTCCAGAGAGTACATCAAATTTTTGAGGTTTTTACACATGATTAACTATGAACATCCTACACAATGAATTATAACATCATAAACATCCAAAAACTGTCTTATTAAGCAGATTTTAAGCTATTTCTAATATCCCTAAGTCTCTTCTAAGATCATAAAATCTATCCTTGGGTAGAGGCTTAGTAAAGATATCTGCTAATTGATGCTTTGTATCAACGTATTCTATTTTACAGTTCCCTTTGCTGATATGATCTCTCAAAAAGTGATGCCTAATGTAGACCCCAAATCTTGCCCGGGCTCCAAATAAAGTCAGAAGATCCCCTATTTGAAGACGGTCGAAGCCTAACAAGCCACTAGGAGAGACTATTAGGCTCCCGTACCAAGATAGGAAGGTTTTTTGGGCCGAAAGATAAGTTTTCTCGCCTCGAAGGGACGAGACCACCTTCTGGATGACCCAGACCGCCGTTTCGCCTCGCGTAGCAAGTGAGACCGCCGTCTCGTCTAACGAGACCGGGGTCTCGTCTAGCGAGGCCGGGGTCTCGTTGCCTATGAAAACGAGACCGGGGTTTCGTTCAACGAGGCCGGGGTCTCGTTGCCTACTGAAGCGAGGCCGGGGTCTCGTTCACCGAGACCGGGGGTCTCGTTGACTACTGAAGCGAGACGGCGGTCTCGTTCACCCGAGCCGGGGTCTCGTTGACTGCGAAAGCGAGACGGCGGTCTCGTTCACCCGAGACCCGGTCTCGTTGCTTATGTCAAACGAGACGGCGGTCTCGTTGTGCGAGACGGCGGTCTCGTTGCCTGTCGAGCGAGACCGGCGGTCTCGCCACTGACAGCGCGAAAACCTATAAATAGGGGCTCTCCCCCCTCATTTTCACACACCACAGCTGCATAGCTCTCCCTTCTCTCTAAAACTTCTCTCTAGAATCCCTCAGACGCATTTCGGAGTTTCGAGTGTTTTCAAGAGTGATTTTCGGCGTTCGAGAGGTTTCAGACGTCTTGTAGAGTGAAGGGCTGCCATAAAGCACCCTATTTTTCCAAGAGAATTAATATAAAAAAGCGTGCTTCGGAGGTTCAAATTCTCTCCTTCCACCTTTACCGCTTTTATTTTAAATTATGCGGTAAACATTAGGGCCATGTAGTCATACTTTTAAATTCCGCGAGAATAAAAAGGGCGAAAGTGTATTTTTCTAGTTTATCAATAAAATAAGCCGGCCTATCATAGGGAACCCGAAAGGGGCGTCGTAAAGGGACTAATACTCCCTTTGCACGTAACCAACTCCCTTACCCAACTCTGGTTCTAATGACCAAAGTTGGTTTTCGAAAACCAACGCCTTTTTAAAACCCCTTTTCAGATGTTTATGGTAAAAATATCGGTGGCGACTCCATAGAACCCAAAATAAATAAGTCCTTGGGTTAGCCGGTTGTCGGACAACTCAAAGACACTTTTCGAAAACCTCGTCTTTAGGTTAGCCCGGTTATCGGACAACCTAAGGACGTTGTAACCACCAATAAAAACGCGAAAACAAGAGGGTCGATAAAACCATCGCGTCGCTCAGACCGCCTCGTTTTGACGGCGGCGACAGATGGCGACTCCACTGGGGAAGCCTAGAGAGTTAGTCCCATTTAGTGATAGGTCGGCTTAAACAATAAATAAACCAAGAAAATACACTTTTGCCCTTAACTTGTATTTATAACATGTTTTATTGTTTGGCTTTCAATAAAGCTGTTGTTTGTTTATACTTACGCAATTGATTGAAATATAAATTGCACACAAACCCTTGCACACTACAGTTCCTCCTATACCGGGGGCAAGTGAGATAACCATAGGGAGTGGGTGGCGAGTACGGTTCGCTGCGGTTAGGGCCGTGTGCCCACCGGTGTGATCGGAAACCACCACTCAAGGTGATAACCTTCCTCTTTTGGCAACAAGACCGACTACGGCCTTAGTGTTGAGCATGGTCGGACAGCTGGAGAGTGGGGACCCTATAATGGGGGCACCTTGGGGGCCTTAGCCTGGTGAGAACGAGTTAGAACCTACCCTAAACCAATGCACTCTTACTGCAGGAGAACCCTACCTCGTGATAAAAACGGAATCTCGCTTGTTCGGGGATGATCGAATTGTGTGCATATGTTTGTTGCATTTGTATGTTGCATAGCATAAACAAACAACGAGAACAAAATCACAAAAAAAAATTCACAAATAAACACCCTTATCTCGGACGATCTGCCTTTTAGCTAGCCTGGTTTCGGGTTCTTTGTAAGCTAAGTAGCCACGCGGTTCAGACGAGAAGAGATAAGGGACAATAAATATTCTTTCATATAAAGCCATATTTTATCTCGGACGATCTGCCTTTTAGCTAGCCTGGTTTCGGGTTCTTTGTAAGCTAAGTAGCCACGCGATTCAGACGAGAAGAGATAAAAGGCTATAAAATAAACAAGCAACAATAAAACAAAAATAAAAATTCATTTTTTCAAAATTCACAAATAAGACCGGGTCCAAAACATTGCATTCATAAAACATTCATATAGATAGTTTATTCTTCCAAAAAATAAACGCAAATACCATACATCATGTAGGAAAAAACATGATAAAATAGCAAAATAAACACTCACATTCATCAATAAACATCATCTTCATCAAATCATACATTTTGGTTTTAGAAGATGGAGGGGTCAAGTAGACAAGTGGGGAAGGTGGACATTCTCAGAGGCCATGCTTGAGAAGCTAGAGCGGCTCGGTGCAACGATGCCCCGGAGGTCCAAAGCGAGTTTGAAAAATCCTATGGACGGATTTTGGACCTCCTGAAAATCGGTGTCGATCAAGTCTTTCTCGGGGTACTAGTTCACTTACGGAATTCAAGTCTGCGGTGCTTTGAATTTCCGCGGTTCGACATGGTGCCCACCACTGGAGGAGTACGAAACCATGTTAAAATGGCCCAAATCAGCTGGGGTCCATATCCGCCACGAGGCGTATACTCCTGCGGCACCGGTCGTCTGCCCTTATCCATCTGCCATACCGAGCGAGTACCACGATGGGAAGAGGAAACACCCGGGGGTGGAAAGTAGCAATGTTAGAAGACCACCTGTCCTACCTAGGCTGAAAGGGCGAGTGGGTTGCCTTCAACAAAACCACGGCGCTATTAATCTTCGGAACAATCTCGTTCCCCTTCCAACTCGACACGGTTGACCACGCCGTCATGGACGCTTTCTTCGCTCGGGACGTGAACTCAAAGAGTCCCTTGCCCGCTATTCTTGCCGACACCTTGCTTTACGTAGACTTCGCCGTCGGAAGCAAGGAAGAACACTCATTGCTTGCTCTTCGCTGCTTTATGTGTGGAGCATCACGCACCTCTATGCCTCCGAGTCACATGGGGATATTCCCAGAGCCCCTTGAGAAGCTTCTCCAAGATCCCCCTCCAACGACGCTGACCATAGAATGGAGGGATGAGTTAGAACGAGAAGGGTGCCAACAACATATCTTGGGTCTGTCCTTGGTTCAGGCTCGGCCCGGTTCTCGTCGGATGCGGGAACCATCCGAATGTACCCTTGATAGGACTCGGGGGTTGCATAGCCTACTCACCTAGAGTAGCTATAAGACAACTTATGAGGACTCAAACTACCATCTCCGAGGGGAACTCGGAGGAGCTGTGCTTCTTTGGAGATCCATGCACAATGGCCAACTCACTAGCAGTGAGGAAAGCATGGGAGAAGCCGGTTTACATGGGAGACAGAGAGCTAGGAAAGGCTCGGGTAGCTGTCACCGGTGACTATGAGGCATGGAGAAGAAGAAGAGAGATGGCCAGACCATCCACCACACCCGCTCCAATTGCCAATAACGAAGAGTTGCGGGCACAAGTCAATGCCTTGACCCGGAGGGTAGAGATAATGGGAGCCCGGATACGGGTCCTTGAAGAAAAAGAACAAGCCTCTATCCTCACAATTGACGGTCTACGGAGGCAAGGCAAGAAAAAGGATCATGAAATAGAACGCCTCAAGGACCAATGTGTTGACGCCAACGAACAAGCTATCCAGAGCATCCAAATCCGCGAGAACCAGCTCGGATAACCAAGCTGCAAGAGATAACTACCAAAACGGCACACCTTGAGGCGGAAGCGGCTCGAGCACGCTCAAACGATCAAAGAGTTATCGGAACAACTCTTCCAGGCCCGGCTAGACCTCCGCCAAGAGCGAGAGAACAACGGAAAACTCGGTCGAGGTATCTATGAGCTGCGCATTAAAGAGAAAAGCGGGCTAGCTCAATATGACCAAGTGCTACAAGAAAAGGACCGAGTTGTCGCAAGGCTCGACGAACTAGAAGCCTTGGTCATACATCAAGAGGCGAAGATCAAGGACGCTCGGCAATACAGCGAAGAAATGAGCCAAGCGATCCACAAGCAAAGCGAAGCGCTCGCTCAACACGTCGGGAAGCCGAAAAAGAATTACAAAGAAAACAAGACCCGCCTGTGGGTTTCTTTAGGCTTTTCCGCTTCTGTCAAAAGACGCTTCATAGTATGGAGTAGGAGAATGTACACCTCCCACTGAATTAATGAAATCTTTTCCTTATTCAACATTTGTCTACTTGCATACATACATTTGCATATTTAATTTCCCCTCCTTCACACTTAATAAATAAGATAATAAAAAGGAAGGATTAACTAACACGTCTTCCAACTCAGAAGAATGGAGAGAAAGCCACTCCTAATAAAGCTCACCCCAACGGTCGAATCATCGCAAGAGGAAAGTAAACCTCGGCCGTTGGTCCTCAAAAGTAAAGAAGAGGGGGCAAGGACGCCAGTGCGACTTTTTATGCCACGTCCTTTCCCCTACGAATCAGATAAAGCTGTACCGTGGAGATATGGGGAATCTTCACCAATAAAAGAAGAAATAACGAACATAGCCGGCATTGGGGGCACGACTAGAAGTGGAAGAATCTACTCCCCCAAGGACACGCGGGAAGATGTCCTTCAAAATAAAGGAAAAAATAAAAAGACCGAAGAAGAAAAAGAAAATAAAGAATCTAAGGAGGAGACAGAGGAATTACTCCAGTTTATTAGGCAAAGTGAGTATTCCATTATCGATCAGCTCAACCGTACGCCTGCAAAGATCACGTTGCTATCCTTGATAATGAGCTCGGAATCGCACCGAAACGCCCTGCTGAAGGTCTTGAGTGAGGCGCACGTACCTCACACCATATCCCAAGAGAAGGTCGAGAGGATCGTCGGTCACATTACGGCAAGCAATCACCTCGCCTTCACAGAGGAAGAACTCCCTCTTGAAGGGTCAAAACACAACAAGCCCTTGCATATCTCAGTCAAATGCAAGGAATACCTCATCGCCAAAGTTCTTGTGGATAACGGGTCGTCCCTGAACGTAATGCACGCTGGATAAGTTAACCATCCAGGGGGCCCGTCTGCGCCCAAGTAGCACCATCGTTCGAGCCTTCGACGGATCAAAGCGAGAAGTAGTGGGAGAAATTAATTTGCCAATCCAAATTGGACCCACTATCTTTGACATCGACTTCCATGTAATGGACATAACTCCAGCATATAGTTGTCTCCTCGGTAGGCCTTGGATTCATGACGCTAAGGCGGTACCTTCGACGCTCCACCAAAAAGTCAAATTCATAGTGGAGGATAAAGCTGATCACGGTCCAAGCGAGAAGACGATATCACGATCAATGGACCATCCACCCAACCCTATGTGGATGCGGCAGAAGAGGCACTTGAAACGTCTTTTCAAGCGCTCGAAATTGCCAACATAGAGCGACTTCCCGAAACACCAAAGTAGCCCGTATGATGTTGAAACATGGCTACCATCCTGGCCAAGGACTGGGGGCAGATTCCCAAGGAATGAGGGAACCCCCAGAATTCAAAGACAATCCTCACAAATATGGCCTAGGATATAACCCATTCAAGGGTCGAGCGGGAAGAATAAAAAGGAAGTCCCCCCTCCGCACACTCAAGCGGATTTTCCGAAGTGGAGGGGTGCGGGCGTCAAGAGCCACTCTAGTCATTAGGAAACCTTTTTCTTTGTTTAAGGGATGTAAACCCCATGATTGTTAGAGACTATCCCCCGGGGCGAGCCCGACCCCCGGGCATTTCAGGGCACATATTCCTTCATTAATTAATAAAGAATGATTCTTTCTATCTGCTTCTCTTCTTTCTACTTTTGACTAGACCACATAAATAACCCTGTCTAAGCAAACATGACAAGAAAAAGAAGAATAAGAAGCGCTCCCAAATAATCAAAACTTCATCATTGCTATCATCATCAAGTTAGCTGATTAGAAGCACATAAAAATAAGACTTCACTTAAGCCATAAAGAAAGTCACGCTTCGCCGATACTGTGAACCAAAAAAATAAATCCATAAAAAGAAAAAGCCCAAAGAAGCCAAAGGCCAAAGAAAAGGGCAAATTACCCGGTAGGAAACCCACTAAGGGGGCTACACAAAAGTTAGGGTCAACCCGGTAGGATACCCGAACAACAATAAAGGGTAGCCTAGGCAAAAGTTAGGGTTACAAATAAAGGTCCGCTAGGATTTCTCCAAAATTTTACAAGAGAGTAAACCTAGACAAAAGTTAGGGCCAACACACGGTATCCTAGTTCGAAAACCCAAAGGGCGATCTAGGAAAATCGGCCAGCTATCCAAAAAAAAAAGCGATGGAAATAAAACCAAAGAGCGCAAATAAAAACAAATACAAAAAGAAAGAGAGAGGGAAAATGTTTGCTTAGACAAAAGCTTAAACACTCATGCTTAACCCTTAACCGACCATTCTTACAAATTCTTTATCAATAAAAATCAACCCTCTAAAACACAAACCATTGATTTTTACCCCATCTTACTTCTTTTCTCTTGACCCTCACGACAATATTCTAATAATTAATTTAGGAATATGGAGGCGTATAGTCAACAAGAGGATTGAAACCCCTAAAGCAAGGAAAAAGGGACACTACATGACGAAAAGTGCTCTACCAAAAGAAAAAAAACAACAAAAAAAAAAGAGAAAGAAAAAATAGAGAAAGAAAAATAGAAGGAAAGAAAGAAAGAGATTATCCTTCGGTCACCAAAATCCGGCATGGTACAGCCAAAAGGAAAAATGCAGCAAATCAGAAGGCTTTCAGCACAACAAAGACACGTCAGTTAAATCCTTCTGAAAACTTAATCAAAATAGGCATTATAGGACATCAAAGACATAAAAACATTGCATGCATAAAATGTTTTTAGACCAGGTCCTATTACTCCTTTCAAAAAATAACAAAAAAAACAATAAAAATACAAAAAATGAAAATTTTCTCTTCCGCGAAACGAGACCGCCGTCTCGTTCAACGAGACCGCCGTCTCGGTTGCCCGGCAGAACGAGAACGCCGTCTCGTTGCACCAGACCGCCGTCTCGTCGTCGGCGAAAACGAGAACGCCGTCTCGTTACACCAGAACGCCGTCTCGTTTACCCGGCAGAACGAGAACGCCGTCTCGTTGCACCAGACCGCCGTCTCGTTGTCGGCGAAAACGAGAATGCCGTCTCGTTGCACCAGACCCCAAATCTTGCCCGGGCTCCAAATAAAGTCAGAAGATCCCCTATTTGAAGACGGTCGAAGCCTAACAAGCCACTAGGAGAGACTATTAGGCTCCCGTACCAAGATAGGAAGGTTTTTTGGGCCGAAAGATAAGTTTTCTCGCCTCGAAGGGACGAGACCACCTTCTGGATGACCCAGACCGCCGTTTCGCCTCGCGTAGCAAGTGAGACCGCCGTCTCGTCTAACGAGACCGGGGTCTCGTCTAATGAGACCGGGGTCTCGTTGCCTATGAAAACGAGACCGGGGTTTCGTTCAACGAGACCGGGGTCTCGTTGCCTACGAAAATGAGACCGGGGTCTCGTTCACCGAGACCGGGGGGTCTCGTTGACTACGAAAGCGAGACGGCGGTCTCGTTCACCCAGACCGGGGTCTCGTTGACTGCGAAAACAAGACGGCGGTCTCGTTCACCCAGACCCCGGTCTCGTTGCTTATGTCAAACGAGACGGCGGTCTCGTTGTGCGAGACGGCGGTCTCGTTGCTGTCAGACGAGACCGGCGGTCTCGCCACCTGACGATGCGAAAACCTATAAATAGGGGCTCTCCCCCCCTCATTTTCACACACCACAGCTGCATAGCTCTCCCTTCTCTCTAAAACTTCTCTCTAGAATCCCTCCGACGCATTTCTGGAGTTTCTGAGTGTTTTCAAGAGTGATTTTCGGCGTTCGAGAGGTTTCCGACGTCTTGTAGAGTGAAGGGCTGCCATAAAGCACCCTATTTTTCCAAGAGAATTAATATAAAAAAGCGTGCTTCGGAGGTTCAAATTCTCTCCTTCCACCTTTACCGCTTTTATTTTAAATTATGCAGTAAACATTAGGGCCATGTAGTCATACTTTTAAATTCCGCAGAATAAAAAGGGCGAAAGTGTATTTTTCTAGTTTATCAATAAAATAAGCCGGCCTATCATAGGGAACCCGAAAGGGGCGTCGTAAAGGGACTAATACTCCCTTTGCACGTAACCAACTCCCTTACCCAACTCTGGTTCTAATGACCAAAGTTGGTTTTCGAAAACCAACGCCTTTTTAAAACCCCTTTTCCGATGTTTATGGTAAAAATATCGGTGGCGACTCCATAGAACCCAAAATAAATAAGTCCTTGGGTTAGCCTGGTTGTCGGACAACTCAAAGACACTTTTCGAAAACCTCGTCTTTAGGTTAGCCCGGTTATCGGACAACCTAAGGACGTTGTAACCACCAATAAAAACGCGAAAACAAGAGGGTCGATAAAACCATCGCGTCGCTCCGACCGCCTCGTTTTGACGGCGGCGACACCTAATTTCTATGTGCTTAGTTCTAGAGTGCATTACTGGATTCTTAGTAAGATTAATTGCACTCGTATTATCACACATCAAGGGTATGTCATTTAAAAATATATTGTAATCTTCTAACTGTTGTTTCATCCACAGAATTTGAGTACAACAACTACCAGCTGCAATATATTCAGCTTCAGTGGTAGATAAAGCAACACAAGCTTGTTTCTTAGAATGCCAAGATACTAAGGATGAACCTAACAAATGACATGTCCCACTAGTACTTTTCCTATCAATTTTGCATCCACCATAATCAGCATCAGAATATCCTATTAGACTAGTGCAAGCATCAGATGGATACCATAAACCAAAACCACTAGTTCCTTTTAAATATTTTAAAATATGTTTTACTGGAATTAGATGAGATTCTTTTGGACAAGCCTGAAATCTAGCACACACACATACAGAATGCATAATATCAGGTCTACTTGCAGTTAAGTATAACAGTGAACCTATCATACCTCTATACATAGATTGATTAACTTCCAAACCTGATTCATCCTTGTCTAGATAACATGAAGTTCCCATGGGTGTGTTAGCTCCCTTAGAGGTGTCCATTCCAAACTTTTTAAGGATCTCTTTGCAGTATTTGGTTTGAGAGATGAAAATGCCATCTTTAAGTTGCTTGATTTGTAGTCCAAGGAAGAACGTCAATTCTCCCATCATAGACATTTCAAACTCTCCCTGCATTATCTTAGCAAATGCTACACATAACGAATTATCAGTTGATCCAAAAATAATATCATCAACATATACCTGGACCAATAAGATATGTTCTTTAACTTTCTTTATAAACAGTGTAGAATCAATTTTTCCTCTAGAAAAATCATTTGAAGTAAGGAAACTACTTAGCCTTTCATACCAAGATCTAGGAGCTTGTTTCAACCCATATAATACTTTCTTTAATTTAAAAACATGATTAGGAAAACTAAAATCTTCAAATCCAGGGGGTTGCTCCACATAAACTTCTTCTTTAATAAAACCATTCAAAAATGCACTCTTAACATCCATTTGATATAATTTAAATTTCATCAAAGATGCATAAGCAATAAGTAGGCGTATAGCCTCTAACCTGGCAACAGGAGCTTAAGTTTCATCATAGTCTATACCTTCCTCCTGACAATAGCCTTTGGCAACAAGACTAGCTTTATTCTTTGTTATGTTCCCATCTTCATCAATCTTATTTCTAAACACCCATTTGGTTCCAATAACTTGATGTGATTCTTCCCTTGGGATTAATTCCCAGACTTGATTCCTTTCAAATTGGTTAAGTTCTTCTTGCATGGCTATGCACCATTGTTCATCTTTAAGCGCTTCCTCAACATTTTTGGGTTCAATCTGTGACACAAAAGCTACAGACATACAAAAATTAGTCATATTTCTAGTTCTTACCCCTTTTGAGATATCACCTATGATATTGTCCATTGAGAGTCCTCTAGGTGATTGCCATTCTTTTGCTAATTCTGGCATTTGAGAAGACTCATTTTCTTCCAAATATAATTCATCAACAGCTTCTCTTATATACTCATCATCACCTGCAAGTTCTTTATTATCAAAAGTAACATGAATAGATTCTTCTATATTTAAAGTTCTTCTATTAAACACCCTGTAAGCCTTACTAGTTAATGAATAACCTAAGAAAATTCCCTCATCAGCTTTAGAGTCAAATTTTCCTAAGTTGTCCTTTCCATTATTCAACACAAAGCACTTACATCCAAAAATTTTCAAATGAGCAACATTAGGTTTTCTACCATTAAACAATTCATAGGGAGTTGATTTTATAATTGGCCTAATATGCATCCTATTCAAAACATACTAAATGATCAATTTTCTTTGAATAAATACAAGATACAAACAATTCATTTAACTATAGGAACCCAAATATATTTTCCTTTAGGAACACCAAAATGTTTGATTTTACATCTATTTGAAGTATGACCATGTTTCATACAATAAAAATATGCTTTAGATGTAACATTTGAAAATGATGCATTTCTAATCATAGATGCTCTAGTTCCTTTTTCTACCCATACTCTTCTCTTTTTAATTTTAGGCTTTTTCAAAGAAACTTGATGGTTTACACTATTTTGAGTTACAACAACTTTATCCTTCTTAAAATCACTTATCTCCTTTTCGGCTTTATCTAGCAAATGGTTAAGGATATCTATGTCATATTCATGCTCTTTACAATTTGCACATGCTAAGTTCTTATCATTATCCTCATCTAAACATACAATTTTCGTTTCTAAGGTTTCCTTTTCCTCTAAACATGCAATTTTCGTTTTTAAGGACTCTGCCTCCTTTTCGGATCTACTTAAACTCTTTTTCACAGCTTTGTATTCATTTTTCAAGTCCTTAAAGGCACTAAACAATTCATTATATGCATTTTGTAATTCATCAAAATCATTTTCATCATCACTTGAGGATGAGTCGGAATCACTAACCTCATAGTCGGAAGATATATTGTCTTTTGCCAACAAGCAAATGTTAGCTTCTATTTCTAGATCACTTGACTCCAAAATCGAGTCACTATCATCGGTTCCTTCATAAGTTACTCTTAGTTTATCCCACATTTCTTGAGCACTTTTACAAACTGATATCCTGCAAAACTCATCAAGGGTTAAAGCAGATGAAATAATATTTCTAGCCCTAACGTCAAATTGTGCTTTTCTGTTTTCTTCTGCAGTCCATCTAGAAAAAGGTTTAAGAACATCAACACTGTTATCTGTAACTTTAGGAACAAATGGACCGTTTAAAATAGCGTCCCAAACGCTTCTATCAACAGACTCTAAAAAGATTCGCATCCGTACCTTCCAAAAAGGATAATTTTGACCCGCAAAAAGTGGGGGTTTGTTGATAGACGCACCTTCGGCAAAAGTTTGATTTTGTCCAGCCATTTTCGAAAATTTGAATGACTATCAAAGCAAGCTCTGATACCACTTGTTAGAATCGCGCAGCGGAATGTTCGCGTGGTCGGACAAAAATCAAGAGGGGGGGTGAATTGGTTTCTTAATAAAAATTAGGTTTTCAAAATTTTCCCCAAATTTTACCGATTAAAAACTGTGTAAATGTAAATAGAGAAGAGAAGAAAATCTTACACAGGAAATTTATATTGGTTCGGATCAAAAGACCCTACGTCCAGTTGCTAATCACTCAAACAGAGGATTAACGTTGTCACTATAATCAAGTTGTTACAAACAGTTACAATTGAAAAGATAAAGATAAGAAAACACCTCTCTTGAAATCCACAAGAGATGATGAACAACTTTCCCTAGAGACGGCACAGCACACAATCCACTAAGAACTCCACTTAGTGATTCTTATCGCTTCTAGCCCACACCAGGTTCCAAAAGCCCCTTTTTCTTGCAACAAACAGTTCTCTGGCACTATAGCACTTAACTTTTGTATGAAAAAGGTTGTTCTTCTTTTCTGAGTGCCATAGAGAAGCTTAAGTAGAGAAATTAGGGTTTGGGAATTAGGAATTTTGGAATTAGGGTTCTTGGGAAAAGGGTTTTCGAAAATAGGGTTGATTTGAAGTTAAAATTTGAAATCTGACTGAAATAATCGATTAAATCAAGAGTTAATCGATTATTACAGAGCCAAAATCAACAGAACCCTGAAACTCACTGTTTTAATCGATTAAAAGGGGTTTTAATCGATTAAACTGCCTGTTAATCGATTAACAGGAGTTTTAATCGATTAAACCAGTGAGCAGATACAGAAAATGGTTTTTCTCACTGTTTTAATCGATTATTTCCCTATTCAATCGATTAAAGCCGAGCCTGGATGATAAATTTGAGCTTTTTGAAGCTTCTAAGGTGCAGACTATGTACCGGCTATCTTAAACACTAATATTACAGACTCAATCTAATTGAAACAGAGTTATTACAATACAAAACAAGTCTTCAACACTCTAAGTCTTTGAGTTCTTGAATCATCATCAAAATCAACAATCTTCATGTCCATCAAGTGCAACATCAAGTCCTTGAATGTTCAACAGACATATCCTGGCGCGTGGGTCTCGAAAGCTCCTTTGTGAATTTTTTTTATTAGAGTTTGAGCCTCCTTGTGATCCACACACCTTAACAAAGTGGAGTCGAAATTCTTTTTATAAAGGGTTTCTCCGATCAATGCAAACCCTGCATCCCTCTTCCGGATGGTCCTTTTGTCATTATCACTGATTACTTCGGGATATTCACCCTTCGTGAGGTATCGCTTAATGTCATGATACCAAGGGTTTTTGTCTTGCTCACTATTTACTGTCATGCAAAAAGTTTGTTTGTCATGCATCTTGATTTGAATAGTCAGCATCTCATGCTCTTGATCTAAAGAGAACATGGATGATAAAGTAGCGAGGGCGTCTGCAAATTGATTGTCTTCCCGAGGGATGTACTCGAAAGTGACGCTTTCCAGCCTCAAAGTCAAATCGTGAATGTACTCTAGATATGGGATTAATTTGGAATTTTGGGTTTCCCATTCACCCTTGAGTTGATAGATAACAAGGGATGAATCACCGAAAACCCTAAGTTTGGCCACCGCATGATCTAGAGCTGCTTGGACTCCCAAGGCACAGGCTTCGTATTCGGCCATATTATTTGTATAGTCAAAGTTTAACCTGGTCGTTACCGGGATATATTTCTTTTCTGGGGATATCAGAATGGCCCCAATCCCGTGTCTAAGCATGTTCGAGGCTCCATAGAAAAACATAGTCCATGCATCTTCTTTGGTCTCTTCGTGTGCAACATGCATGATATGCTCGTCAGGAAAGTCGCCCTGTAGGGATTAGTACTCGTTTGTCGATCGGTGTGCTAGATAGTTTGCTAGGGGACTACCTTTGATAGCTTTCTGGGTGACATGAATGATATCGAATTCTGAGAGGAGTACTTGCCACCTGACTATTCTTCCGGTCAAGATGGGTTTTTCGAAGAGGTACTTGATTGGGTCCATTTTGGAGACCAACCATGTTGTATGTTGAGCCATATATTGTCGGAGACGTTGAGTCACCCACACCAGTGCACAACATGTTTTTTCGAATGGCGTATAGCGGGTCTCATAGTCTAAGAACCTTTTGCTAAGATAATATATTGCTTGCTCCTTTTTCCCTGTTTCTTCTTATTGACCGAGCACGCATCCCATAGATTCTTCGAGTGCCAAAAAATATAAGATCAAAGGTTTTCCTTCAACGGGTGGCACCAATATTGGTGGATTGGTCAAGCACATCTTGATCTTATCGAATGCTTGTTGACATTCTTCATTCCACACTGTTGGTTGATTCTTACGCAACAGCTTGAAGATGAGTATACATTTGTCTTTCAGTTGTGCAATGAATATGGAAATATAGTTTATTTGGCCCAAAAATCCTCTGACCTCCTTTTCTATTTTTGGTGGGGGCATTTCCAGAATCGCCTTTTTTTTATCGGGGTCTACCTCGATTCCTTTGTGGCTAGCGATGAATCCTAGAAGTTTGTCCGATCGTACTCCAAAAGTACACTTTGCTGGATTTAGTTTAAGTTGATAATTTCGAAGTCGATCAAATAGCTTTTTTAGATATTGAATATGGTCCATCTCATTCCTGTATTTGGAAATCATATCATCCACGTATACTTCTATCTCTTTGTGGATCATGTCATGGAATAATGTTACCATAGCCCTTTGATAGGTAGCCCCTACGTTTTTTAGCCCGAAAGGCATCACTCTGTAGAAAAATGTCCTCCATGGTGTGATGAAGGATGTCTTCTCTCTATCTTCGACGGCCAACTTAATTTGATTGTACCCCACATATCCGTCCATGAAAGAATAGAGCATGTTCGTAGCGGTGTGATCTACTAACGTGTCAATGTGTGGTAGGGGAAATCGTCATTTGGGCTTGCTCAATTCAAATCCCTATAATCTACACATACACTGATTTTTCCACTCTTCTTGATGACAGGCACAGTGTTTGTCAACCATTCGAGGTACTTAGATACAATTAGAAAGTTAGTGTCTAACTGTCTTTGCACTTCCTCCTTGATCATTAAGGACCAATCCGGCTTTATTCTCCTGAGCTTTTGTTTTATGGGCCGAAATCCCTCTTTCAAGGGCAACCAGTACTCCACTATGCTCGTGTCGAGTCCGGGCATGTCGTGATAAGACCAAGCAAATACGTCCACTTATTCTTTTAAAAGGTGTATTAGTCCTTCCCTGATGTCACTACCAATCTGGGTGCCGATGTTTATTTCTTTCTTATCGTCTTCTTGTCCCAAGTTGATAGTTTTTTTTTTCTTCCCGATAAGGTTGTATGGAGCGAGCTTCTTTTTCCAACATTCTCTACATGTCTGGGGAAACGGTCCCCTACTCACTGTCAGACTCGACCCATTCGCCTACGGCTTCTGGATCCCATAGAGGTTCATCAGTCACAGACATGATTGTTTTTCTTAGGTTTTGTTTTAGGCATAAATTGTATTATTCAATTATTTTGGAAGAATAATAAATAGAAGAGGGAAAAGAATGAGAATGAATAAGATATGACATAAAATGCCTCATGTATTAAGAACAAATATGTACACGTGCCCTTTTAGTCGGTGATCCTACGGCCACGGGCGGGGACTGTAGGAAATACAAGAAAAGCTTAAATAAAAAGCGCTCTAATAATTTATCTTCCTAATCCGACCCTTCTCTCACTCTGGTTTTGACAGAGGCTTGATATCTACATCGGAGGTAGGAGCGTCAAAAGTTATCCACCCGACGTCTATTAGCTCTTGGACCTTATATTTCAAGGTCAAGCAATTATCCGTTAAATGCCCAGGTGCATCTGAGTGGTAATCATATTTTTCATTAGGTTTATACCACTCAGGGTAGGGAGGCTCCATCTTCTTGGGAGGAACGCGAATTAGGAGCTTGGCCTCTAGCAATTGGGGCAGCACTTCCCATAAGAGGTCGGACCGTCTGTGGAGCGGAGGAAGGAGTAGCGAGATTGATCGCATGCACAACCTCCTCCTTCTTTTTGTTAAAGGGATTTTTGAATGAAACATTGGAGGAGGAAGATCGCGCTATTTTCCCACTTCTTAACCCTTGCTCCACCCTCTCCCCGATTGTGACCATGTCTGAGAAGAGGTTGGATGTGCTTACTATCACCTTATCATAATAAGGGCCCGTCAACAAATCAATGAACATTGCCACTGATTCTTTGTCTGTTAGTGGGGGCTTGTAGATCCCAAATCTTGCCCCGCCTCAAAATAAAGAGCAGAAGACCACCAAATCTAAGATGAGCAAGGCCTAAAAATCCATTAAGAGAGACTATTAGGCCCCATATTAGAGTAGGAAGGCTTTCTTGTACGAAAAAATAAGGATTTCCACCTTAAGGGTCGAGACCACCGTCTCGCTTATCGGGACCGCCGTCTCGCCAAATGGCAAAGTTGAGACCGCCATCTCGTTTGGCGAGACGACCATCTCGCCACTTGCCATGATGAGACCACCTTCCAGTTTGGCGAGACGGCCCTCTCGCCATTTGGCAAGTCGATATCGTCGTCCCGATTGGTGAGACGGCCGTCTCGCATTTGTCAAAGACGAGACCACCATCCCAAATGGCGAGAAGACCGTCTCGACCTTGCCAGGCGAGATGGCGGTCTCGACCTGACAGACACGAATCCCTATAAAAGGGGGGGTGCTCTCCCCTTCATTTCACACAGTTCTTCCACTTTTCCTTCTAGCATTTCTTAGAATTCTTCTTTTAGAGTCCCTCCGAAGCATTTCCAGAGTTTTCTTAGAGTTCTTAGAGAGTTTTTATAGCATTACGAGAGAGAAAAGTCAACATTGTAGAGCGAAGGGCTACCAAAATGTGTCCTATTTTCTAACAGAATTAATCAAAGCTTGCTCCGGAGGTTTCTTCACTCTCTCCCTCTCTTTTACCGTCTTTTTTTTACTTATAATAATTTGTGCAATAGCTACTAGGGCCATGTAGTCATTATCTTTTAATTCCGCGAATAAAAGGGTAAAAGCATCATTTTAAAAGTTTGTTTATAAAATAGTCGGCCTATCATAGGGAACCCGAAAGGGACGTCGTAGGGAAGCTAATACCTTCCCTACACGTAACTAACTCCCTTACCCAACTCTGGTTATAATGGCCAAAGTTGGTTTTTCTTAAAAACCAACGCCTTCTTTTTTCCTTTTTCGATGTTTTCGGTAAAAACATCGGTGGCGACTCCATAAGAACCCTCTTCGAGAAACCTTGCTTTTAGGTCCAACCCGGTTATCAGACAACCTAAAAGTTCCCTTTCAAAAACCTCGTCCCTAGGTCTAGCCCAATTATCGGACAACCTAGAGGAGTTGTAACCTCACCCATGTAAAATGCAAAAATAGAAATTGGAACCATCGCGTCGCTCCGACCACCTCTTTTGACGACGGCGACAAATGGCGACTCCATGGCATTTGTATCACAAATAGAACCAAAAACCATATCTGATGCATTAAAGCATAATAACTAGATTAATGTTATGCATGATGAATTAAATCAATTTACAAGAAATGAAGTATGGGAATTAATTCCAAAACCAAATGATGTCAATATTGTAGGAACTAAATGGGTTTTTAGAAATAAAATGGATGAAAATGGTATAATTACAAGAAACAAGGCTAGATTAGTTGCTAAAGGGTATAATCAGCAAGAAGGAATTGATTTTGATGAAACATATGCTCCTGTTGCTAGATTAGAAGCTGTTAGACTTCTACTTGCTTATGCCTCAATAAAGAATTTCAGGTTATTTCAAATGGATGTCAAAAGTGCTTTCTTAAATGGCTACTTGAATGAAGAAGTTTTTGTTACACAACCACCTGGTTTTGAAGATCATATTCATCCAGAATATGTCTACAGATTAAAGAAAGCATTGTATGGTCTCAAGCAAGCCCCAAGACAATGGTATGAAAGGTTAAGTAATTTTCTCTTATGAAAGGGCTATCAAAGAGGTTTGGTTGATAAAACTTTATTTCTTAAGAAATTAAATAATGATATTATTCTAGTTCAAGTATACGTTGATGACATCATATTTGGAGCCACTAATGAGTCTTTATGTAAAGAATTTATCAAAGATATGCAGGGGGAATTTGAGATGTCTATGATGGGGGAACTCAATTACTTTCATGGGTTACAAGTTAAACAACTTCAAGGAGGAAGTTTTCTTCATCAATCAAAATACTGCACAGAGCTTTTAAAGAAATTTGAGATGCAACATTGCAAAGAGGCATCAACACCAATGTCCACCAATTGTTACCTTGATGCTAATGAAAAGGGAAAACCAGTAGACCAAACGAAATATAAAGGGCTTATTGGTTCTTTATTAAATCTCACAGCAAGTAGACCTTACATTATGTTTAGTGTTTGTATGTGTTTCAGGTTTCAATCTGCACTAAAAGAATCTCATCTTACTACTGCAAAAAGGATCCTCAAATATCTCAAAGGAAATTTAAATGTTGGGTTGTGGTATCCTGGTGAGTCCAAACTAAATCTAATTGGATACTCTGACTCAGATTTTGTAGGGTGTAAGCTTGACAGAAAAAGCACCAATGGCACTTGTCATCTCCTAGGAAGCAGTCTAATCTCATGGCATAGTAAAAAGCAATCATGTGTTGCTCTTTCTATAGCTGAAGCCGAGTACATTGCAGCCGGAAGTTGTTGTGCTCAATCCCTGTGGCTCAAACAACATCTTGAGGATTATGGTTTAATTCTCAATAAAATTCCTCTTTTATGTGATAATAACAGTGCCATTATATTAACAAAAAATCCAATTCAGCATTCTAGGACAAAACATATAGAAATTAGACATCATTTCATTAGAGATCATGTTTTAAAAGGTGATTGTGAAATTTTCTTTATAGAAACTGAAAAACAATTAGCTGATATATTCACAAAGTCTCTTGCTCGTGATTGATTTTATAAAATCTGAATGAATTAGGCATTTTAGATGCATCAAACATCACTTAGTTTCCAAATCTGGTTGTTTTAATTGATATAAACGAGCTTTAATCGATTAAAATTTCTTTACAAAAATTTTTCATACTATTTTAATTGATTAAATGTCAATTTAATCGATTAAATGAACTCAAGTTTTTAAACTTCATCTTTCATTACTGTTTTAATCGATTAAAACATTATTTGTATCAATTAAAATCAGTAACAAGAACAATTTAATTGATTATGTCCTATTTTTAATCGATTATTACTTTGGAAAGAAAATTAAAGGCTTTAGTTAATGGTTGTTCTTGTAACATGCTACTAAAGCATGGTTCCCTTATCTTTACACGTGTCTATTATATTCATTATAAACGTGTTAATGAAGATAAGTTTGAATCAACTTTAATTGGTCTTTAAATAAGTAATACAGGTTTAAAATATTGTTTTCAAAATAAATTTTGTTACATGCCATGCATATTGTTTGTTTTACTCCTCTCTTCCCTATATTTTGATGAAGTAAAAGGAGGAGAAATGATTAATTTTGATATACTCACTATTTTAGGGGGAGTAATCTAGGGGGAGAAATGATTAATTTTTGAATAATCACTAATCTATATATTCAAGTGACTTCATCTGCAGAGATATTATTCAAAGAGATGTTTGTCTTCATCAAATAGGGAGAGACTTAAAGTGATGAAGATCTTATTTGAATCATTTAATAAAACGAAGATCTTGTTGATTTGATGAAGTCAAACAAAGTCAAAGGATATTCAGGTGAAGTCAAAGGTTACATGGTTAAAAGGGTAGAGTGATTAGTGAGTCTGCATCTATACATAGGTATAATCATTCATATCTCTCTGCTGCATGAGGTTTCATCATGTAAAAGGTTTGGAAAATGCCTTTAAACGTGTTTAATCTGTTAAAAAACCAAAGTAATCGGTTAAATGGTTTTTAAGTAATTGTTTTAACTGATAGTATATGAGCATTATCAGTTAAAATGTTCTTAACACTTACATAACAGGTTTTTAACTAATAGGTTTTCGAAATAATCGATTAAAACCTTTTAAAACATTCACTGGAACTGTTTTAATCGATATATCTTTGAATTAATCAATTGTTTTCATTAAAGGAGTTTTTTCTTTTCGCTAGTATTTTAAGCTGATATAGATTCTAAATAATCGATTAAAATGACTTAAAATATTTTGAAAAGTGTTCTGGCAGTATTTTAATCGATACAAACTTGAAATAATCAATTAAAATAACTTGAAGTGTTTTGAAAGATGTTCTGTCAGTATTTTAATCGATTAAAACCACTTGAAAGGTTTTGAAAGAAGTTCTGTCAGAATTTTAATCGATGTGTTATCAGTTAAAATCATTTAGAAAGTTTTATGAAAATATTTGGCAAGATTTTAATCGATTAAAATGTGAATTAATCGATTAAAACAACTAAGAGATTTTATCTAAAGTGTTTTATTTGATTAAAATAGACTATTATCAGTTAAAATCACTTAGAAAGTTTTATGAAAATATTTGGTAGGATTTTAATCGATTAAAAGGCGAATTAATCGATTAAAACAACTTAAGGGATTTTTACAAAGTGTTTTAATCGATTGAAACGATGTCGCATCAGTTAAAATGAATCTGGAAAATTATCAAGAACATTTTAACAGATTAAAAGAAGTTTTAATAGTTTAATTCAAGACTTTTAATAGATTAAAAGATTGTTTTAACAGATTAATTAAACCAGCAGTTAGAACAATTTTCTATATAAACAAGATTGCTTGAGTCTTTTGAAATATACCTTTGAGCAATCATAAGAGCTACTTTCAAGAAAGAATCACGCAAGTTTTTGTGAAGTTTTTCAAAGTTCTTTCTTGAGGCAATTTCTGCATTTCTTTTGTGAAGAAACTTATTCTGCAGAGCTGCATAATCCGGGTTTTAGTGTTCTAGTTTCTTCTCTTTGTTTCTTTACATTTCATTACTATATTGTGGGTGTCTGGAAGTGTGGGCACTGGTTTCTATGGCTGGAATTTGGCTGCAGGGTGGTTCAAAAACTGGAAGTTGGTTCTTGGTGAAGTTTTAGGAGCAAGGACTGGAATTTTGGTTCTTGTGGTAGATTGGGTGTGTGATTGGAATCTGTAATCTGTAAAACATTCAATCTAGTGGAACTCAGCTGGAATTTGGCTGAGAACTGGACGTAGTCCTGGGATTGGGTGAACCAATATAAATCTTGGTTGTATCTCTCTAAACCTTACTCTCTTTAATTTTGTTGATGCCTTTATTTTGATTATTTGTTTTTCTTGATTCAAAGATTAGTCAGAACTCTTAATCTTTGAAATAGATAATCTATAAATTGCGAAAATCTTTCAAAGATCAATTCACTCCCCTCTTGATCTCAGTCTCTTTTTCTAACAGTCAATAATCAAGTGTCTCAAGTAGAACAGAAGCTTCCAAAAGTCAAAGCTCCAGTCATCATTCTTCTACCCAATAAAAGAGGGCACAATCATCAGACATCATAAAAGAAAAGTCGACGGAAAGGCTTAGTTATCCCCAAGCGGATCCTCGCCTACTCCAAAGGAAAAACAAATATTACCCCATGGCTCAGCATCGCCATCACATGAGTCACTAAGCACACTCATACAAAATCCCCACCACATTCCCTAAGGAAAATAATGGGCTCAAAAGAAAACCCTTTATCCCCCAGCAGATAACCTACATTGAAAAAAGTTGTGGTTAAGGCAAGCCAAATAACTCTCAAAGTGGGTCATACAAAAAACAAAAAATAGAGCAAATCAAGGAATCAGAATTTCTCATCACTCAATAGAATAAGAGCTTCACAAGGTCAGTTCGCATCAACATCAATCAAGGAGCCAAGACTCCATCCCCAGAAAAGAAAAATCAAATCCCCAGGAAGTCGATAATCCCCTGGTGAATCACCAAAGAAAACTTCATCCCCTGCGGATCCCCAAAAAGAAGAAAAAGTCTGCGTACATAAAAGAAACTAAAAAGTAAAAAGGCTCACGCATTATCCCCACAAAGAAGCCAAATTTCAAAATCGCGATAAAAAAGAGACAAATCGTGGAAAAAGGCAAAATTGAATAAAAATCCTAACCTTTAGGTAACCAAGCAAAACCCCAAAGGGGGTTCACAGTAGAGAGAATAAAACATCCAACTCAAGGGATCGAAAATCCCATTCCTCTCCAGCGAATAAGAGCTTGACAAAGCTTGCTCTCGTCAACACCAAACGAGGAGTCAAAAACTCCATTCCCTAGAGGGCGACCAAAAATTAGATCCCCAAGGAGTCAACCAATTCCCTGGTGGATCTCCAAAAAGAAAAAACTTACCAGTGAGCCTACTCTAGAGACAATCTTCACAGTCATATCCTCAGAGAGTCATTTGCCTATGCATAGGCAAGACCTGGCAAGCAAGAGCCAGCATCCCCAGAAGGGAATATCAGCCTAGTCAGAGGAAAAACAATGCATCCAAAATTCTTCACTTCCGATGAAGCATCTGCCTACTCAGAGGCATTACCAGAACCTCAATGAAGTATCTGCCTACTCAGAGGCATCATTAGAATCAACAAATCCCCAGTGGATTCATGCGTACCTAAGATACATTCATCAAAGAATCCCCAGCGCACCGAAAGACTTCATCACAAAAGTCAAAAACAAATTATCAAGCAAAAAACACTCCTCACAAAGAACTGCGCATGAACAAAGTCAGTAAGCCGCAACCAGTCCTACAAAGTGGACTTCACCAACCAGACGAGGGTTCGTACTCGTCAAACCAGATGGGGTGCATACTCATCAAGTCTTACAGAAGGGGGCTTACACCAGACGGGGGTTCGTACTCATCAAACTAGATGGGGGTGCGTACTCATCAAGCCTAACAGAAGGGGGCTTCAACCAGACGGGGGTTAGTACTCATCAAACCAGATGGGGGTGCGTACTCATCAAGCCTTACAGAAGGGGGCTTCAACCAAATGGGGTTTCGTACTCATCAGCCAAAGGGGTCAGCTACCGCATCAAAGGAGCATCCCGAAGGATCACATTTAGCATCCAAAAGGTCGGCTACCACAACAAGGGAAGCAACCGAAGGACAACCGGGAAAGAGGGTTAACTCCTTCACCCTCCAGCCAATCTTTTTGGCATATTGAGCCAACAGTTGGCTAGTCAGGTGAAGGGGGGGCAGCTGTAGACCCCAAATCTTGTCCGGCATCAAAATAAAGAGGAGAAGACTTCCATTTGAAGATGGGCAAGGCCTAAAAGGTCCCTAGGATTGATCAATAGGCCCCATATTAGAATAGGAAGGATTTTTGTACACAAAAAATAAGAAATTCCACCCAAAGGGTCGACACTACAATCTCGTTTGGCGAGACCGTCGTCTCGCTGTTGGCTAAGGGCGAGACTGTCGTCTCACCACTCGCCAAAGGCGAGACTGCCGTCTCACCACTCGCTAATGGCGAGACCGCCATCTCGCCACTTTCCGAAGGCAAGACCGTTGTCTCGGTTGACGAGACGGCGGTCCCGACCTGACAGGTGTGAATTCCTATAAAAGGGGGGACCTTTTCACTGTTTTCACACAATTCTACAAATTTCCCTACTGTACTATTCTCAAAACACTCTCCTAGGATCCCTCTGAAGCATTTCCAGAGTTTCTTAGAGTTCTTAGAAAATGTTCTAAAGTGCTGCAAGAAAGAGTGAACATCATTGTAGAGTGTGGGGTTTGCCAAAAAGCACCCTTTTCAAGAACGTATTATATAAAAGCTTGCTTCGAAGGTTCTTCCATACCTCTTTCTCTATTTTATTGCTTTTTTTAGATACTATCTTTGTGCACTAGTGATTTAGGGTCATGTAGTCAATAACTTAATTTTTTGCAATGAATAAATAAGGGTAAAAGTGTAGTTTTAAAGTTCTTATTTTTTTATAAAAATGGTCCATCATAGGGAACCCGAAAGGGGAATCGTAGGGAAGATAATACCTTCCCTACACGTAACTAACTCCCTTACCTTACTCTGGTTGTAATAACCAAAGTTGGTTTTTCTTTTAAAAACCACTGCCTTCTTTTTCCTTTTCCAATGTTTTTGGTAAAAACATTGGTGGCGACTCCTCGAACCCTTTTGAAAATCTCGTCTTTAGGTCTAGCCTGGTTATCGAACAACCTAAAGACGTTGAACCACACTTTAAAAAATGTGAGTCAAACATAAACCATCGCGTCGCTCCGACTGCCTCTTTTGATGGTGGCGACAAGTGTGACCTAATTTGATCCCAAACGAGAAACAAACAACACAAGTAACCTAATTTGAAAATTTTGGGGAAAGACCATTATAGAACTTATAAGAATAAATGATGATAGCAAGGTGCCACAAACTAAAAGTTTGATAAGCCGGGTTGATCACCACAAGAATTATATAAATCCCTAATAAGATTATGGCTCAAGCAAAAAACCCTAGCAGAAAATCTATCTCACGCTTCAGAAATACTGCAATAACATCTACAATTCCATTCATTTTCAAAATTTTAAATACAAACAGTTCTTACGCTTCTAGAATCAAATAAAAGAAAACTAAAATTCTAATAGTTCAAGCATATGTAACTTGCCTCGGTACTTAAGTGAAACAAGACTAAGTCTAATATTAGGCCTATCATTCTCAGTCCAAACTAGGGTCCTCTTAGCTCTTACTCTTGTTATGGATCCTTTTAAGCCTTCCATTGGATTTTCGGCCTCTACTTGATCATGGGTTTAGTCCTCTGTTTGATCATAGGTTTGGGCCTTGATGTCTGCATCACCAAATCAATAGTTTGGTTTGAACCATTACTTATAACGGTGAACTTTAACAATTTCTTCCTTCAAAATTCTTGTACTATCGCATTTGGTGCATGGTCATCGAATCCCCCCATCACATTCATAATATTCATATTGTCAAGGAGTTCTAACAAACTCTTCAACCCCTATAACAAAAGACTCTTTCAAACCTCTACCACTATAACATGTATCATACATCCAACCATGATTGTAAGGAACACCGTCCATCTTCTATAACAATGAAGAAATATGATCAATTGATTTTGGATGTTGACAGATCAATTGCAATGTAAACATGAAATTAGGGTTCATATAGATGTATTACAACTCATAAGTGTACTAAAACTCAAACTTTGATGTTGAGCACAAGTTCATACAATGACAAAACATTATTAACTTACTATTTTTTTCCTTGTACAAAGCAAAACTTGTTTTTATGCATAAAATCCAATCTACCTGTTGGATTATGATGAAATTGGAGTTTCTTTAAAGATGAATTAACATACTATATGTAAACGAGAATTTAGAATGAGTTTAGAATATGTTTTAATGGGAGAAATAAATAAAACATTGTATGTATCCTAAAACAATGCATGAATGGGAAAATTGACCTAATAGCATACTAGCCACAATTGAAATGAAAAAAAAAAAAAGGATTCAAAATCACAAGCATAAATGAGTACATGTTTTCACAATCAATGTTTGTCATTCTAACATAAATCATAACCTTTAAACAATACCATAAATTAACAACCATGATATCTTAGAACCTTTCAATAACATGTCAAATAATTATGTTTTCACAATCAATGTTTGTCATTCTAACATAAATCATAACCTTTGAACAATACCATAAATTAACAACCATGATATCTTAGAACCTTTCAATAACATGTCAAATAATTATATAAGCTAAAATATTAAGGAACTTGAAGGGGTTGTATGCTTAAGTATGTGTAGTAGCAATTGCAATACCTATTACGTTCAAAATCTGCAATTTCACCATTTAATATGAAATGAAACATAACAAATACTATCATTGAATATAATACAAGACTATAACGGTTATGTCATAGGTTTTTTATGTATCTATAAGATAGTTATATAAGAAACAAATTTTATCTATTGGATTATTTTATACTAGTGCATAGATTCCTTCACTAATCAAGAGCATAATTCTACTATTTTTTTAGTTCCACTTAGTGACTTTCAATGCAAGATTAATGCAAAATAGTGGATATTTAAAATAAATGAACATTGGTGAATGAAATCATGTGTAAGCTCAATAAACAATTACAATGACAATGTGTTGTAAAGTCTAAAACAATTTACAATGGTACCTAAATATCGTGTGCCAAAATATGTTGCCACTTGTCAATTAAAACTTCTTCCAACCTGGTAATAGTGCCCATTGTGCCAAAACACTAGATTCACTATATGTAGATTTTCGCATAATATAACTACTAAACATTGGAAAATTATAGAAAATTGTCCTCGTAATTTTTTCCAACAAGAGGAACAACATTATGCAATGCAAAACTATCCTATTATACTTAAATCTGGTTGTCTCTATATACAAATGTAGATTATTGAAAAATGTCTTCATTTTAGGGTCATGCAAATGTTGTTCATGAAGTTGTTAACAAATGTTGGTGAGAATGGTCTAATAAGTAACTTTGAATGGTGAGCCAAAAAATAGGAGAAATAGGTTTGTCTGAGTCAAGACCTTTAAGTGACCATGTTCTTTATATAATGTAGTTTTCTAGGTACCATTTTAACAACAAACTCACGTTTTCTCATATTTTAACTAATTTAAAAAACACTTGGCCTCATTGTTATAATGTAAAAACACAGAGTTGAGATATGTTAAGGGTAAGAAGAACATATATTTTTCCTTGTTTATCAAATTTGAAATAATGTGAACAATACATGTACAATAACAACAATTTATTACCTTATCCATTACCCTAAAAATACATGGTAACATTTACCTTTCACCATAACAAACTACCTTCAAGATTATAAGTTCTTACATAGTTTGTGATGAGTTTTAGTTATAAAAATATTAAATTGCATTGATAATTTGCTTTTGAGAAAAGTTAAATTGTCTAAGTCTCATTTCTTAAACCTCAAGACAGCTAGCCTACCTTCCCATTTAGTGCTAACAAACATGAAGTTGCATTGACACTCAAATGTTCTAAGTAAGAAACTTTGCAGTCACATGAGTAGGCCATATGTAGACCCACATAATTGTTTTTTTTTTGTTACATGTGCACTTACATAAGTAGGTCAGATAACACCCACACAATTCTCTACCCTAACAAAATATGTCTAGCTTACACTAGAATTCAATCATGGCCATATAGAGACAAGTACATATTTAAACTAATAACCAAAAAACTAAATTTATCTGTGTGCTACAAATTTAGTTGGCAAGTTGTGCCAAAACCCTAAAAGAATATGTTATTAGTGTGACTAAATATAATCATACTTGTTAGCCATGGAAAAACACAATAAATGAAAATGGATATAAATGACAATATACACATTACAAAGCAAAAAGTGTCCCTTACTAGGTAACAACTATGTCACAAGGACTTTGAACAACAATAACTACCACATGTTGTGCTTTATTTTAACCCTAACATCAATATCAACAAATAAGCATTTAAATGGACATAAGCATTTATGAGGTTTTACGTTTACTTTAGTTGCTCTAATGGTTTTAGTAGATGTAGATTAATTATAATGAAAATTGTTTAAGATGGTAAAAGTAAAGAATTGACAATGATTTTGGGCATACTAATCTTAGAGATCTTGAAGGTCACTATGCCAAGTAGGCTCATGTTCATTCTTCTATTGGCTACAGTTTCAGCTAGAAAAAAAAAGGATTTCAGTTTTTTGGATTTAAGGTTTGGTTTTTGGAATTGAAATAAGTTCATTTTTCATGTATGGAAAAGTCTTGGAAATGTAAGCGAAAGTTCAAGCACAATTCCATGGTGAGGATTCAAGTTCCTATGTATAGTTTATATTCATTGTCACACAAAAAATGCCAAAAGAAACAACCTAAATTTGTTAATATACTTTTAACACAGTCAATTAATAGAATGTTTATTTTAAATACTTTTCAATTCCATATAAACTACAAGTTAATTTATTCCATGCTTTTACTAATTATTGGTCAGGTAGATAATTTTGGTATTTGGTTAAATAAAGCAATTGAAATGAGACTAGAATGATTTTGGTATTTGTTGTTTGGTTAAATGATCATACTACGGTCCAACTAGCCAATCAAATTAACCACTACTAAAATGACCTTAAGCAAATTGAAAGTTGCAAAACTATGCAACATTTTTAAAGGTTTTGGATATATAGAATTTATTGGACAAAATGATATTTGGTTTGGTGAAAAAGTCCATAAATACCCAAGCAGAAAAATACATATAGAAAACAAAAAAGAAACTAATGAATGGTGGAAACATTGCACAAGGTATAGTATTAATTGCACCAACACATACTCCCATGAAAAAATCCAGTTAATGTCATACAAGAAGCTAATATATGCACACAAAGGGAAAACAAAAAATGACTAAAATTTGGCTATATCATCATGACATGGGGCAACCAACATAATAGTGTCTAGCTTAAGGCATTGTGGTCTGTCCTCACAACAAGTAGGGCCATCACCAATGCAGATAATTCAACCAATAGGTATGCCTAATAAATCTCTACCAATCAGTTTCTATACCAAGCAAAGAAAAGTAAATTGAGACTGGTTAAGTCACCTAAGGCACAAGAACATTTTTCAAACTCCCAAGTTGCATACGAATTCCTAAGAGACTTTCAATTACCTAAACCACCATTATTCGAATTTGCACACTAAATAACTCCATCATAACAAACATTAAATCAACCAAATTCATACCCCTAAATAACTACAACTTCGATAGAAACAACACTAAATATGTTGCATTGTACTGTCACTAATTTCGATTAGGAATGAATGGTTTTAATCACTCCCTTCCACTAGTTCACAAAGAATCCAAACACAATTCAATTAAGAAAAAGTTATAACATAATAAAGACTAACAACACAGGACACCCTAACATCATAACATATTGAACCCTAATCCAAATCAAAAATTGAAATATAAATTGAGAAATATAAAGGTAATACCAACCTTTTCAGCGACAACCCCACACATGCATGCTCCACAAACCCCACAGGGATGATTGTTAGAATTTGACGATTATTGTTGATTTAAGTGAGTTCTAAGATGAAAAGGTAAGACACAATATTATAGAGCACTAGAGAAATGGAGTAGAAGATGTAGAGGTGCGAGAGAGGTTTGAAGGATTTGGAGGCTTGAGAGAATTAGGGGTTAAGAACGAGGGCACTCAATAAAATGAATTATTTTCAATTTTCAATTTCTTTTATCCAAATTACCGATGGACACAACATAACTATCAATGGACATATGTTACTAACGGAAACATCCTTCGATAAGCTCCTCCAAAACAGTTCCAGACATATTGCGACAAACTTGACGACGGATAATGTCTATGTCATTTATCGACGGATAAATATTATGGATAAATTCCTTCAATAAAATTCAACATTGAACTTTTTGACAAATCTTACTAACGGATTTTGTATGTGCCATTTAACAACCTTACTGGTGGATATATCTACAAAGATGGGATATCACATACGAATGGTTTTCCGTCAGTAAATATTCATCGATAAAACCTAATATTCTGGTAATGATTCACCACATTTATTGGTGTAACTTTCTAAAACTTTATGAAAATGGACGCTTATGCAACACAATTATCTAATAAGAAAATTATGCTATCTAATAAGAATTCTCTTTTCTTTTCTTTTTTTAACAATCCGTGCTACATAGCATAAATTTGGGTTTTTATTTAATTCCAAACCCATGCTATGTAGTATGAGTGATTTTTTTTTCAAAGTCGTTCAAGAGTTCTTTGTAATTTTTTTATGGTTTTTTTTCATTTTATTCTTTTTCTTTATTTCTTAATTTAATTATAAAATAATATTATATGTAATGTAATATTTATGTATTTATTGTATTGTAAGATTTAAAATTTATAAGTAAAAAAATTAAAAATTTAAGAATAGTTAAAAAAAATACTTTAATATTGAAAGTGAAATATTATAATATTATTATCTATGTAGATAATTACTATGATCATGATCCTCAATACAATTAAATGGGTAGTTTTTTTACTTATTTGGATTTGAACTATCCATTTCGTTGTGGATGTGTGTCATAATAGACCTTCTTTATTGTTTCCATTGAATAGTTGGGTTTAAAATAAAATTTGGACCAGTATACAAAGACCACTAATCTTCATTTTGTACTTGATAAAATTAATGCTCTTAAATTTTGAAAATTCAATCTAACATGTATATTGAAACAATATATGTACCAATATACAAATGACATGAGGAACACATAGCAATAACATGTAAACAAAGTAATCGGAGAGTTTGAAACTCTCCACAATCATACCAACAGTCATGTAATCTTACTATATACCTTTATTCTTGCCCACCATGTTTTGGTTTGATAACTCTTAAACTTAAAACTCACCATTTTTCTTACTATGTCTTTAGACATGACACATGTCGGTCCGTTGTTGGTGTTCTCTATGCAAAGTAGCAATCTCTTTAGGATATTCAGGTCCTACTCGTAAATTGGTCTCTACTTTCATGTCATGTTCGAAAAATTATGATTTCATTCTTTTAAATATGGTTTTGACTAGAGTACAAATTGGTAAAGTTTGTGCTCCTTTTAAAATACAGTTCATACATTCTGCTAGATAGTTGGTGATATGCTCATATATTTTTCCTCAATCACATGTATGTATCCATTTTTGCAATGGAAATCTGATCCAACCAATAAGTAGTTTGTTGAAACTCTGACCTCAAAGCTGATAATTTATTTAGAAGTCTTGGTTATTTCATGTCATATTCTTTAAAAATTACCATATGGAAATATGGTTGTATGACTCTTTCCAATTACTAAAGGTCATAACAAGTGTTTTTTTTTTCTATCTAGGCTTTTTTGTAGCTATGTGAATAATCATGATTACTTTAAATTTCTGCAATCAAAATTTTTATAGGAATAGAAGCATCTACTTTGACCAATTCATAAACAATATGAGCAATTTTATTTGAGACTAAATTTTGATGATCAATAGATAGCATAGTTAATAAACATGTATGATTTGTTTTAATTTTTTTTATTTCTCATTGTTGTCGAATTTTACTTAGTGAAACTCTGAGTCTCTGTTGGCATTCATTCTCATAATGGATACATTGAACAATATATTTACCAAACTTTGACTCAACTAGAAAATATTTATAAACTTGCTCAATATGAAAATGTTTAATTACACTTATTAGAAGATTGTGCACGTTGTCTATCACTTTTTATGGAGGAAGGAATGGCTGATCTAAAACCCTAAGTTAATGAGGACAATTTACTTTTCAAATAATATAAATTATTAACAATTAGCATCATAAAATTCTACACTTTCAACTACACATAGATCTATCATAGAGCAACAGCCAGCAGGTTCAAATATATAAGATTAGGGGACAAAATAAAAAAATTTCAAATACATAGTAATAATTTTAACAAAATCAAGGGGTGCACATGTATACTTTCATGTATATATATACTTTCGTGTATATATATATAGGTCCATCATTGGGAGGGAGGATCTATGTATCAACTTCTTCATCATCTACATGATTATTGTCTTCATCAAAATCATGAAAAATATCCATTGTAATTGGTTCTTGTTTATTTGACAATGAACTACAACCACCATCAATTTTTCCATATTACAATAATTTAGACAATATTTTTTAAAGGTTTAATTAAATTGGATAAGGTAGTCATTACCTTATTACCTAGCACATTCGCTAACACTACTAATTTTTAGGAAGTTTACCTTGATAACTTGTATTTTTTTACAATATTCATACTTTGTCTTTTTTTTTTAGGAAGTATAATATTATTTATATAATTTACTGTAATAAAATTTAGTATAATTATTATTTGTATATAAATTATTTAATGTTATTTAATGTGTAAATTATTTATTGTGTGTTATTTATTTTGGACATAATTATTTACTTTGTGTATAATTATTTACTATATAATTATTATAATATTATTTAATTTGTATATAATTATATATTGTATTTAATATATTTGTATATTTATATAATTATTATTCACTATTATTTATTATGTAAGTTATTTACTTACTATACAATTATTATTTATATATAAATTATATTTAGTATGTTATTATATTATCAATTATTATATATTAATTATTTTATATATTATTTTAATAAATATATTTACACTAATTACTCTCTTTTTTTATATAGAAATGGCGGTCAATTAACATCTTCTTGTTAACATCTCTTTATTACTTTTACAGGACAAATATGACACAAAAGTCATATGGGAAGGGAATGGATGAGTACTTCATCCAAGATGTCATGTAATATGGTTAACAAAAACTTCTCATTTGTTAGACAAATGTGTATTGAATCTCATTCGTGAAACAGGTTTTGACATTTATTCATAATTTTAAATATTGATATAAACTATCACTTAATAACAACATTAGTAGAGATGTGGTGATTAGAAACTCACATTTTTCACCTTCCCGTTAGAGAACCAACTCTAACATTGGAAGATATTGTCCTAGAACTTAGTATTCCAATTGATGAAGAGTGTGCTATTGATCCCACCAATGGTGAATTGACAGGTTTTTGTGAACCTTTATTAGGTCACTTCCACCAAAAGGAGTGACCAAAGGAAATTCGATTAAACTTTCTTGGTTGAATGTAGCCTTCCAAGAATTTCCTAATGATGCAGCCAATAATATTATTATTCAACATGCTCGAGCACACATTTGATGTATCATAGGAAGTTTATTGATACTAGATACATCATCTTCTAGAGTTCATTTGATGTATCTTTTACTTTTTACAAGACCTAACTTTTGTGTCTAACTACAATTGGGGGTTTGTTGTGTTTGTTTATCTTTATCGAACTCTAGACTATGGACTTGACCCTCGTAAAGAAAATATTAGAGGTTGTATGTTACTTCTTCAATGTTGCACATGGGATAGAATTTTTTTTTTTTTTCCACCTATTGAAGATTAAATTGATTAAAAGTTTTAAGCAAGATTTGGTTTTCCCCTAGCAAAAAGATATAACCATATATTTAACCTTTTTTTTACCATACAATATGCATGAAATTACAAAGTTGTTCTTTATCTTAGGTGGTATGACTTGGACAAAGGTCAAATACCCTTGCATATATCATATACCCTTGCATATATCATACACATAGTACAGTAGACGTTGGATCACCTACAACCAAAGGAGGTATTATGACAATATATTTGTTATTCCTACATACATATTTTATTTTCAGAAAATATATTTTGGTCATGTACCGTATAAGTGACCTACAACGACTAATAAATGTTGAAGTTTCTTTTGTTACCTCTTATTTGTTTCACAACTGTAGATTTTCATTAGGCTAATCAAGTCATAAGATAATTTGGTGCTAAAATATTCATCATGATTCAATGAGAGTTTCATTAGGCTAATCAAGTCATAAGATAATTTGGTGCCAAAATGACCTGAATGTACTTCATCACACTATCATCAATAGTGGATTACATCCTGAAACAAAACATAATTGACAAATTGAAGGTCAATAGTTCCACAAAAAATAACATTTGTGTGAAAATAAGCCCAAAATGCAATGGTATTTTCAAACATAATTCGATTTATTTTGACTTAATAAACACAAGGTTTTTTTCATCAGATACCCACAAGAAAGACAACACCAAACACTTTAATCAACTTATCCACATGTTGATATGTCAAGTTATTAGCAAGCTAATATGTCAAGTTATCAATAAGCTGATCAATCTAATTTCTAGCCTATTCCATTTTATAGCCTATTCCATTTTATAGGTATGTGAATCATCTTCAAAATCTATCTAATCTAATTTCTAGCCTATTCCATTTTATAGGTATGTGAATCATCTTCCAAATCTATCTAGGGGAACAAATGTTTGAGGAGATGTTTCTTACACATCAAACAATGTCTAATACTTCCGATATTGTAAAAGAAAATCCAGCCATCCTAACTTTGCCCGCAATTGTTATCTACTTAGCTACTTCCTGTTCCCATTACTCAATCTTTTTGCCGCCAAAAATAATATTTGTGAAGCTGAACATAAATAAATCTGACGAAATGACATTGGTACACGACTACTGGCCACTGGAACGTTCACAACATAATTTTCCTTGGGCATTTTGACGATCACCAAGGTTTCAAAACAAAATTAAAACAAATCTCATGAAATAACATTGGTACAAGCCTAGTGCCACTTAAAGGCAATATACTAAGCAGTATCCTTTTTCTTCTTGGGCATTCTGTATCCACCAACCACACAGGCATGGTCCCTCTCAAATGGTTCAAGGGTGACTTGCTCGAATGGTTTGAATTGATCTGCCTTCAACTTGTTTACTTCGCTTTCAAACACTGCCTCAGCAGGGACTGTGGAGTCTATGCAATTTGCCTATAAAACATACAACCGATACAAGTGAGAACAATTAAACTACAGAGAAATTTTTCTAATTTTGATAATGTTTAGGGTTTAAGGCCTGAAAAGTCTCAAGGTTAAAAGAGTGAAAGCTGACTCCATCTACTCGACTTTTGCACTAGGTAACCCTTTCCAAAGGGTTTACCATACTGATCATACAACCAATAAAGTCTTGAAAAGACATGACAAGACATCAGAAGATACCTTGATTGAAATAACAAAATGACCTCCTGCTTTGAGATAGTACGAAGCATTCAAACCCAAAATCCTTGCCTGCAATGCTCACCAAAATTTCAAGAACAAATGTTGTTTGACTGTTAGTTTCAAAACTAACAGTTATTTCACACTGTTTTCAGGAGCTTGTATCTTTAAATAGAAATGCAGCAAATGGAAAAAGGAATCCACACACCAAAAATCATATGACTAAACACATAATAACTGAAATGTTATACACCTGTATCTCATTCAATACAAAAATGTATACAATATAGGGGAAAATGCAAACAACTAACTGATCAAAACTGTTACATATCAAAAATAATAATTGATGTGCATCAGAAACTCGGGTCTGCATCATCCATGATGTCTTGAAGGGGAATCCGAGTAAATCATCATCTGCATAGATTATCACACAGACTACTGGCTCGACACAAAGACAAACTGAATAACGAATAAAAATTAAAACTACCCAACTGAAAGAAAAACTCAGTACTAGATTACTCAAAGTGGGGAACAAATTGGCTCAAAAAATAAATCCAGCACTGCAATTTACTTAAAATAATTAAGTAATAAAACAGTACAAAAAATAAAGATATGTGCTTCAGAATCTCGGTCCTGCATCATCCATGATGTCTTGAAGGGGAATCCGAGTAACTCGTCATATGCACAGATTATTCCAATTTATTAGAACTATATTCGAGTAAAACAAGGAAAATGGTTAAATTCGAGTAAAACTGCATCATCCATGATGTGTTAAGGATTATTTTATATTCAACGTTTCATACAAATTAAAAGATAAAATCATTAATTTAAGTTGATAACTGTCTAATATTTGACAACCAAATGAAAAAGTCGAGAAATCAAAATCAAACAAACTATAATAACATGCCAATACTGATTTAAGTAACATCAATGTTATGGGACACTTGTATGCTATAAACATGAGGCTGGAACCTATCTCAATAGGTATGATGTAAGGAATTAAACCACACCTGATCAGGCTGGGCAACATCTGAAAATATGACATCAACCATTCCAACCAACATTCTGTATTTAGCTGGATGTCTAGCATCTTCAATAATGGGAATGACATTGGTACGTTTTTTTGCCATGTTGACCAAATCACGACCGCTTCTATGAGAAAACTCTACTGCATAGACAACTCCCGACTACATACAAAGAGCAACACACTCTAGTAAGCCAGTATATTCCTCAGATCCAAGATTATGCATTCTATAGTATACTTACAGGGCCAACAACGTCAGACACATGAGAGACAGTGGTCCCGGAAGCAGCTCCTAGGTAAAGGACTTTGGCTCCAGGTTTCTTCATGAAGCACAAAGACAAAAATAATTAAAAAATAAATAAATAAAATGTGTGTATTTGAAGAACTACACTAAACAGAGCACATATGATGCAAACACAATCTTACAATCCAGATGTTGTCAACTCCACCAAGGATGGCCGCAGCCAACTTTGAACGGAAAGGATTCCAAATTCTGTATTCATCTTTGGAACCATCTTCATTCTGCAAAACAAAACTATCACTTCATACATAATCAATGTAACCTTGATCAACTTAACAAATGAAAAACAAAACTACCTGGACATTTATCCTTTTCTCGTTGTAAACAGCTTCTCCAGGAACAAGATTCTTAGTAACAAGTGCGTCTTCTTTACCCTTCGCAATGAAAATTCCTTCATGTCTATGTGGCTGAACCACGACTTTGCTACCACCCTTCATTCCACCTCTGCCACCGCCACGGCCACCACCCCGGCCTCCTCCACGGCCACCACCACCTCTTCCTCCACCTCTAGCTTTGAAGGGCGTACCCCTGTCTCCTCCTCTTCCTCCGCCACCTCTTCCTCTACCTCTATCACCCCGACCACCCCTGAACCCACCCCCAGAACCACCACGACCTGCAGAAATAAGCACAGTTGTCAACAAAAAAGGAAGCTATTACCACTACATTCATCTACAAATAAAAAAAATTATTAATCACCACAAAAATCATCAAAATGCAAGTAAATGGGCGAGCAAAACATAATCTATGTCATAAAATACCATATTATAAAGTGTAAAAGCCAAATGCATAAAGAACCGCGATTAAATCCCCATCCATGACACATAAACCCCATTTCTTGTAAAGTCTTGAACACATAACCGAAAAACTACCTCTTGGAGGAGCCATCTTGAAAGCAGAGAGTGTAAGCGGCGACAAATTGATGTGCAAACGCAATAAGATAAAACTAATATACAGGAGGACTTTATAGCCGAAACCTAATAACTAGGGTTTAAGAAGCAGGGTTTTTATTTATACAGAGGAAATAAATAAACATAAAAATAAAAAAAATAAAAAACTTCCATTATCCATTGCCCTAACCCTAGCGCTACCGCTTCACATCCGCACCAACAGGCCGGCCCGCCCCATTTAAGTAAGTTATTTATTTTTGTACCACCATAGTTCTTATATCACCCCATATCTATTGTAAGTGATAATATCATCTTTGTATGAATATGGTAAAATTCCAAATAGATGGATCTAAAATATATAACATATTTTTTAAAATATCAATTAAACAATCCAAAATATATTAAAAATTATTTGTTTTTTGAATTGGTTAATCTAAAAACCTTATAAATTAATAAATCCAAAAGTTATCAGCAAATAAAAACTATCTTCATAAATTTTTTTATGCATTAGACTATTATTATTATTATTATTATTTAACCAAATTTATATATCTGAAATTTGTATGATATTAATTTTCTTCACCAGAAAAAATAAATTGTTATTGATTTTCACCGTTGCTCCTTCAATAGATTTTGAAGAAATGACATATTCATGTACGTGGGATAAATGAAGTATTTTATTATCACTCAGCAAATTGTTAAAGTATCAGCGTTATTATCCATGCAACGCACGGGTACACAATATATTGAAAAATAAGTAAATTATATAAAAAATAATAAAAGGTAGAATTATGATATATAATTTTAAAAAAATTATCCATATCTGATCATTTATTAATAGTATATCTATAATCAATACTCGATTAACGATATTTTGTAAATAAACATATGTTTTATAAAATATATATTTATATTAAAAAAATAATTATAAATATTTATATTTTCTTTAATTTTAATATATTATATTTTATTTATTTTATATTTATCTTAAAGTTATTTCATATAAAAAAGTCAATCCCAATAAACTTAATTTTTTTATATTTTCATGAAAAATATATTATATTTTTTCATACTTTTTATATTAACGTTTTTTATCTAAAACTATATAGTTATTTTTGGATTTTTTTTATATTTTATGTCTAAATATGTTTTGACCGATTGATAACTTTATTTTATTTTGTTGAAACATATATAACAAATTTTGGGTACAATCTGCCTTTGTTAGTGTTTGGTTTGTTTCTGATTTTACTAAATAAAAGATATCAATTTCCATGAAATTTGTTCTGCAAGATATGGAAGTTGTTGGCTCATTGTACACTTTGACTTTGAAATTAAAATCTGAAACTAATATCTTGATGCATTGTCAATAATAGTTTTTGAGAATTTATAGACATTATTTCATATACATCTCAGGATTGAGAAATACCAAAAACTATAGCAGTTATTTTTGGAGTTTTTTGTTTTATATTTAAATATGTTTTAAGTGATTGATATAGCTTTGTTTTATTGAAGCATATATAACAAAATTTGCCTTTGTCACAATTTGGCGTTATTAGTGTTTGGTTTGTTCCTCGTGTTACTAAACAAGATACCATTTTTTTTTTTTCATGAAATTTGTTCTACAAGAGGTTCATTTATTACAATCTTCTTTTTAAATATGTATTCTTTTAGGAATTTGTTCACTAAATTATTTATAATGTTTCTAAGGGGAATTAGAATTCATGCCTCATTTAAGAAAACACTATTTTCAACTTTCATAATGAAAATAGGATGGTGTGTATTATTTTCAAATTTTCATTGTTGTATATAATGGTTGGTTGTATAAGACTTAGGGGTATCAAAGTAAGTCAACCGACTCACATGGGTTGGCTCAGTACGGGTTGAGCTGAAAATAGTGAGTTCAACCCGACTCAACCCACTACAATTTAGTGGGTTAGGTGGATTGACTCACTAACCCATATTTTTTTAATTTTTTAAATGATATAGAAAGAAATTTCGTATGTAAAAACTTTTGTTTTCTTCCTTTCTTTTTCAACATCGAGTATCTTCGTTATTAACTAAAATTGGCTCATTGAGTTTTTCATTAATAATAAAATCATCACTAACATAATTCACATTGACACTTTGATGTATTGTTTCAGATTCGATACTGTAAATTAATTTGAAAGAAAGAAGTAAAAAATTCATATATTAAAGAGATATACGTATAAATCAATAACAAACAACAAATAATGTATAGATGCTACAGTTTTGAAATAAATATTATTCAATCTAATCGTTCAGGTTATGCTACAAATTCTTACCTTTAAAAGCGGTATAGTAGACACAGTGGTGTAGTGGTGTGGTGGGCAGAAGATAAGACAAGTGACCCAAGTGCAGCGACAAACATAGTGGTACAACGAACAACTGATAACAAGTTTGGGTAAGAGTTTGGCTTGTGCCAACATCGACAATATAGGGTGGAGGTGAGGCATGATAACATCAATTAGGGTTACTAAAGTATTATAATTATTTTTAAAATTTAAAATTAATGGTGGGTTGCAGGTCAACCCACTATAACCCGGTTCGAACCCGTTTAACCTGTGGGTTAAGTGAGTCAAGTTCATTTTTAGCCCATAATCGATAGAAATAAAAAAAAAATGAACCCAAACTGGCTCGAACCTCATGATGAACCGGGTTGGCTCACAAATTAGAACCCATATTGACACCTGGACCACCCACATGCATATGAATAAATTATTTGGAAGTAAGATACCTAGAGTCAATAATAAACGTATACATAAAAAAAAAATATCCCTTTTTCAATCTGCCAGCGAATTTGACACTGATTACTCATAAGGTAATTTTATTTAATATGTGATTTACTTTTTTCCTACTAATATTTACATTTGATAGGACATATTCTTTGTCCTTATGATATCATCGATGACCCATATTTTAAACCCATAGTCTTCCTACATATTTTAAAGTATTTCTTTTTCCTTTATTCATTACATTTAGTATATATTTGTATTTTTAGTATTAAATAGGAGTTTCTATAAATACATACTATTTTTTATATTTTTCTATTATCAATATTGACATTTACTTACTATTTTGTTTATATTTTTTTATAAATGTTCATTTTAGTTTTTTTTTTGCATTCGATTTCTTATTTTGGAACTTTAATTTGAACATATGGAACGTGTTTGTGTCCATACTTATTTTTAATAGATCATAAAAGTTTAGATTTTTTTTTTTGGTACTATATTGTATGGGCCCAATTTTGAATCAACTTTAGTCCATTAGTTTTCCCTCCTTTAGACAAATTTATAGAGCAGGGAAGAAGACTTTAGCATGTTCTTTTTTTAGAAATTTGAGAACGTTTTAGTTGCTACATTTTCTAGTTGAAGAATACTATGTTTTTTGTTATAATTTCAGTTTCTTGTTTTCAGTTCAACTCTTTCCCACGCTTACTCTTCTACCTTTTACCATTGTTGTACTCTATAATTCTTGCATTTATTGGTTCCCGCTCTTGAATTTCAATCAAGATTTTTTCACTTCCTAATTGCTCTGCATCGATTAGATTGAGAAACAAGTAAGGAATCGATTAATTACAATTTTGATTTGCTATTCGTTTATTCAACTTTAGAATTAAGTTTTCAAATTCAATTTCGATTCACTATTTTCGTTTATGCAACTTCAATTTTCTTTGATTTCTTATTCTCTTTTCTTGTTTCCATTTTTATTTTCAATCTCCATTTTGTATTTTTGATTGCTTCCAATAGTTCGATTTTGAGATTATATTTCCATTTCAATCTCAATTAGCTTTTGTTTTCAAACTCAATTTCGATTAGTTTACTGTTTCTCAATTTCCATTTCGATTGATCTGTTTACAGCCACCTAATAACAGATTTTCCTGCATCAAGTCAGGATACTACTCATTCAAGCTTGAGAGACATGGTCATAAATAACATGGAGAGAACTTTGAAGGAACTAGTTACTCTAGATGTTGGCTACCAACCATTGTGCATTCAAGTTCCACAACTGCAAGAGGGAGCAACCAATTATGAGCTAAAGTCAGGATTGATAAACTTGTTGCCCAAATTCCATGGACTTGGAGAAGATCCTCACATCATTTGATGGAGTTTTAGGTAGTATGTTCAACTTAAAGATTTTATGAAAATGAAGGTCTTTCCCAAAAGGGACATAGCCAAGGATTGGTTATATCTACAACCCACGCCTATCACGACTTGGAATGATACGAAGAGGAGGTTTTTGGAAAAAAAATTCCCAACATCATGGACTACAACCATTAGAAAGGAAAGTAGTAGGATAAGACAACTTCAAGAAGAAACACTTTATGAGTATTGGGAAAGATTCAATAAGCTTTATTCTACTTACCCTAATAATCAAATTAATGAGTAGCATTTAATTCAATATTTCTATGAAGGTTTGTTCCCAATGGAGAAATCTATGTTAAATGCAGCTAGTGGAGGAGCCTTGATGGAAAAAACCCCAGTTGCTGCAAGATATCTCATCTCTAACATGGCTGAAAACTCTCAGCAGTTCAGCTCAAGACATGTCACAAGATTAGTTCACGAAACAACCACAAGTATAACTATCGCATTAGAGAATTAAAGGCTAGAAAATAAGCTTACTGAACTCACTTCACTTATGAGGCATGTCATCGCCGTCAAAAGAGGCGGTCGGAGCGACGCGATGGTTTCCGACTTCGACTCGCGTTTTTAAAGTGACGTTACAACGCCTTTAGGTTGTCCGATAACTGGGCTGGACCTAAAGGCGAGGTTTTCGAAAATGGGTTTTGGAGTCACCACCAATGCTTTATCCAGAAACATTGGAAAAGGAAAAAAAAGAAGGCATTGGTTTTAAAAAACCAACTTTGGCCATTATAACCAGAGTTGGGCAAGGGAGTTAGTTATGTGTAGGGAAAGCATTAGCTTCCCTACGACGCCCCTTTCAGGTTCTCTATGATGGGCCGTTTATTTCATAAATAAACCTTTAAAATGATGATTTTACCCTTTATTTATTTGCGGAATTTAAAATATTGACTACATGGCCCTAACAGCTAATGCACGGATAAACATAAAGAGAAAGCGGTAAAAGAAAGAGAGAATGTATGGAAACCTTTGAAGCAAGCTTTCGTATTTAATATTCTTGAAGAAGGGTGCTTTTTGGCAATCCCTCACTCTACAACGTTGGTCGCTCTTCCTTGCAACGCTACAAAATACCCTCTAAGAATGCTAAGAAACTCCGAAAATGCTTCGGAGGGATCTAGGAGAAGAATTTGAAAAATTTGTAGAAGGGAAAGTTGAAGAATGTTGTGAAAAGGAGGGGGACACGCCCTCCTTTTATAAGGATTCGCACCTATCAGGTCGGGACGGTCGTCTTGCCTGACAAGGTCGAGACTGTCGTCTCGCCAAATGGGACGGCGGTCTCGCCTTTGACAAATGGCGAGAAGGCCGTCTCGCCAAACGAGACGGCGGTCTCGCCATTGGCGAGTGGCGAGAAGGCCATCTCGCCAAACTGGACGACGGTCTCGCCATTGGCAAGTGGCGAGACGGCGGTCTCGCCAAGCGAGACGGCAGTCTCGCCAAGCGAGACGACGGTCTCAGCCTTCTAGGTGGAATTCCTTATTTTTTCGTAGAGAAAAACTTTCCTACTCTAATATGTGGCCTATTAGTCTATCCTAGGGACCTTTTAGGCCTTGTCCATTTTTGAATTGGAGGTCTTCTGCTCTTTATTTTGAGGTCGGGCAAGATTTGGGATCTACAGTTGTCCCTCCTTCATCTGACTAGTCGATTGTTGGCCTGTTATGCCAAAATGATCGGCTGGAGGGTGAAGGAGTTAACCCTCTTGCCCCGCTGTCCTTCGAATTCCCCTTCTTGCGGTAGCCGACCCTCTAGACGAAAAATGTGTGTGTGCGCCTCCGGGATGCTCCTTCATGCGGTAGCCGACCCCTCGGGTTGACACGTGGTAGAACCTCAGGATGCTCCTTCTTGCAGTAGTCGACCCCTCGGTTGATGAGCATGAACCCCCATCCGGTTGCTTGTAGCTTCGGGATGCTCCTTCTTGCGGTAGCCGATCCTTCGATTGATGAGTATGAACCCCCATCCGGTTGGTAGCGTTTGCAGTCTACCATTGTAGGACTGGATGAGTATAAAACCCTCACCATGCTGATATGGTCCACTTTATAGGATCGGCTGCGACTTACTGTTCTAGCTCATGTGCAGGTTGATGGGTATGAACCCCCCATCTGGCTAGTGCAGTCCACTTTGTAGGACTAGTGGTGGCGGCGACTTATTGCTCTAGCTCATGCGTCAGGGATTCCATGGGGAATGATCTTTGATTTTTCTAATAAAATCTTCCGGTGTGCCGGGGATTCTTTGTTTTGATCTTTTGGTATTTGTCATCTAACTTTGCTGGTTGTCGGGGAATTTTGGTGAACGTGGTCGTTTTGCTGGTTTGCCTTTCCTCTTTGTTAGGAAGATGGTAGCTGATGTCTCGGATTCAATCATGTCTTTTTCCGCGATTTATCTTTTTTCTCACGATTTGGATTTTGGTTTTTTCGGATTATGCGTTTGCCTTTCCTCTTTGTTAGGAAGATGGTAGATGATGTCTCGGATTCAATCTCGTCTTTTTCCGCGATTTATCTTTTTTCTCACGATTTGGATTTTGGTTTTTTCGGATTATGCGTAAGCCTTTTTACTTTTCAGTTTCTTTTGATACGCTGGCTTTTTTGGCAAAAGAATAAAGAAAAAAATTTATCAAAAAAAAATTATTAATATGTGATAAAATTTGTACAATGATCATGTTAATAAAATGATATCCCTAAGACGACGACAGACTCGACTGCGAGCCCGGAGACGACCTAGGAGGGGGGAACTGGCAGAACATATGTGTTGAACATTCAAGGACTTGATGTTGCAAATAATGATCATGAAGAATGTTGATTTTGATGATGATCCAAGAGCTTAAAGACTTAGCGTATTGAAGATTGAAGATTGATGATTTCTGTATTGTAATAACTCTGTTTTAGTTTGATTGAGTCTGTAATTATAGAATCTAAGATAGCCGGTACATAGTCTGTAACTTAGAAGCTTCAAAATGCTCAAATTTATCATGCAGGCTCGGCTTTAATCGATTATATAGGTAAATAATCGATTAAAACAGTGAGAAAACCACTTTCTATACAAAGTCACTGTTTTAATCGATTAAACAACAGAAATAATCGATTATTTTATACTGTTCCGTACAGATAATCGATTATTTCACCAAATAATCGATTAATCCAGAGAGGTTTGGGTTCTATCGTATTTGGCTCTGTTTTAATCGATTATAACTCCATTTAATCGATTATTTCAGTCTGTTTTTCATTTTAAATTTCAAATTAACCCTATTTTCGAAAACCCAATTACCAAGAACCCTAGTTTCGAAAATCCCCTTTCTAAACCCTAATTTGCCTACTTAAACTCTCCTTTGGCACTCAGAAAAGGTGAACAACCTTTTCCATACAAAAGTTAAGTGCTGTGAGTGCCAGAGAACTGTTTGTTGCAAGGAAAGGGGGCTTTCTGAACCTGGTGTGGGCTAGAAGCGATAAGAATCACTAAGTGGAGTTCTTAGTGGATTGTGTGTTGTGCCGTCTCTGGGGAAAGCTGTTCTTCATCTCTTGTGGGTTTCAAGAGAGGTGTTATCTTTAACTTTATCTCTTTCATTTGTAATCTGTTTGTAACAATTTGTTCTTAGTGACAGCGTTAATCCTCTTTTGAGTGATTAGCAACTGGACGTAGGGTCTTTTGATCCGAACCAGTATAAACCTACTGTGTAATCTTCTCTACTCTTCTCTATTTACATTTACGCAGTTTTTAATCGGTAAAATTTGGGGAAAATTTTGAAAATCTAATTTTTATTAAGAAACCAATTCACCCCCCCCTCTTGGTTTTTGTCCGACCACGCGAACATTCCGCTGCGCGATTCTAACAAGTGGTATCAGAGCTTGCTTTGATAGTCATTCAAATATTTTCGAAAATGGTCGGACAAAATCAAACTTTTGCCGAAGGTGCGTCTATCAACAGACCCCCACTTTTTGCGGGTCAAAATTATCCTTTTTGGAAAGTACGTATGCAAATATTTTTAGAGTCTGTTGATAGAGGCGTTTGGGACGCAATTTTAAATGGTCCATTTGTTCCTAAAACTACTGAGAACGGTGTTGACGTTCTTAAACCTATTTCTAGATGGACTGTAGAAGAAAGTCGAAAAGCACAATTTGATGTTAGGGCTAGAAACATTATTTCATCTGCTCTAACCCTTGATGAGTTTTATAGAATTTCAGTTTGTAAAAGTGCACAGGAAATGTGGGAAATGCTAAGGGTGACCCACGAAGGAACTGACGACGTCAAAAGAGCACGTAAAAATTCTTTAATCCAAGAATACGAGATGTTCCGGGTGCAACCCGGCGAAACGATTTTCGACGTTCAAAAGCGTTTCACTCATATTGTGAATCATCTCACCGGATTAGGTAAAGTATTTGACGTTGATGAATTAAATGTTAAAATTTTGAAATCTTTGGATAGGAAATGGCAACCTAAGGTGACGGCCATCTCGGAGTCACAAAATCTTGCCACTATGTCTATGGCGGCGTTATTTGGAAAGCTTAGAGAGCATGAACTTGACCTTGGAAGACTAAATGAGGAAGAGGGTCAATATCAAAAGAAGAACCTAGCTTTCAAGACCGAGATTTCAAAAAGCAAAAATAAGAAAGAAGAAGAAGAAGACTCCGAAATTGATGAAGAAGAGATGAGTCTTTTCATAAAGAAGTTCACCAAATTGATGAAAGCAAAAGGAAGACATCCTTTCAAAGGTAAGGGAAAGGTAAAAGAAAATTCTTCCGTTAATATAAAATGCTTTGGTTGTGGTGAAGCAGGGCATATAAAGACCGAATGCCCAAACAAGAAAAATGATGAACACAAGGGCAAAAAGCAATTCAAGAAGAAAGCATATATTGCTTGGGATGACAGTGATTCAAATTCAGAATCAAGCGACTCGGAAATAGAAGCAAACAATTGCTTAATGGCAAATGACAAAATTTCTTCGGATTTTGAGGTTAGTGATTCCGATTCATCCTCTAGTGAAGAAAATGACCATGATGAATTGCAAAATGCTTATAATGAGTTATTTACTGCATTTATGGATATGAAAAACGAATTTAAAGTTGTAAAGAAAAATCTAAGAAGATCCGAAAAGGAAAATGAGTCCTTAAAATTGAAAATTGCATGTTTAGAAGAAAAGGAGGTAGCTAATACGAAAATTGTATGCTTAGATGAGAATAAGGACTTAGCTTGTGCAAATTGTAAAGAGCATGAATATGACATAGATATTCTTAACCATTTGCTTGACAAAGCCGAAAAAGAAATTGATGATCTTAAGAAGCATGAAATGGTAATTGCTCAAAATAATGTAAATCAAAGAGTTCCTTTGAAAAAGAGTAAATCTAAAAAGAAAAGAATATGGGTAGAAAAAGGAACTAGAGCATGTCATGTTAATAATGTATCTTGTTCTAAAGCTACTCCAAATGCATGCTTCTATTGTATGAAACAAGGTCACACTTCAAATAAGTGTAAAATAAAACATTTTGGTGTTCCTAAAGGTAAATATATTTGGGTTCCAATTGTTAAATAAATCTATTTGTATCTTGTATTTATTCAAAGAAAATGGATCATTTAGTATGTTTTAAACAGAATGATTAGGTAAAAACATTTTATCTTTTCTATTGCATGAAGGATCTTCACTTAAAGATTTTTGCGAAAAGCCTCTAAAATTGTTTTAAACAACTAAAAACAAAGTTTTTTTACAAAAGCTTTCTTAAAACATGTTTTTAACTAATGCAGTTTTGAAAGAACCAAATAAAATCACTTAGAATGTTCAAAGAAGTGTTTTTACAGTATTTTAATCGATACAACTTGTTTTTAATCGATTAAAACCATTTAGAACTCATTGTGATCGATCAGATTTTTATTATGAGCGGTCAGAATCTTTTAAATCGATTAAAAACACGTTTCAATCGATTAAAATCACTTAAAGGGTCAGGATGATCAATCAGAATCAAATTATAAGCGATCAGAATTCTTTTCAATCGATTAAAACACGTTTCAATCGATTAAAATCATTTAAAGGGTCAGGATGATCGATCAGAATGCAATTATGACCGATCAGAATTTAGTTATGACCGATCAGAACTCTTTTAATCGATTAAATCTCGTTTCAATCGATTAAAACAACTTAAAAATTTTTTCTACACTGCGTTTTAATCGATTAAAAGAAGTTTTAACAGATTAAAACTGCACTTTTAACAGATTAAAAGAATCTTTTAACAGATTAATTAAACCAGCAGTTTTGAAAATCGTCTATAAAAACAGTTTGGCTTGAACTTTTTAAACACACATTGAATATAAGTTTTCACACATCCTTTAGCAATCAATCAAGCAACTGCGGTGCAAACACTTTGGAGATCAAGGATGTGCTACTTGTTGATGATATTATTGGATCAACTGATAGTTTGTTATGTGTAGAACTTGCTAAGATTATGCAGGGAGAGTTTGAAATGTCTATGATGGGAGAATTAACATTCTTCCTTGGACTTCAAATCAAGCAACTTAAAGATGGCATTTTCATCTCTCAAACTAAATACTGCAAAGAGATTCTCAAAAAGTTTGGAATGGACACCTCAAAGGAAGCCAACACACCCATGGGAACTTCATGCTATCTAGACAAGGATGAATCAGGTTTGGAAGTTAATCAAACTATGTATAGAGGTATGATAGGATCACTATTATACTTAACTGCAAGTAGACTCGATATTATGCATTCTGTCCGTGTGTGTGCTAGATTTCAAGCTTGTCCTAAAGAATCTCATCTAATTGCAGATAAAACATATTTTAAAATACTTAAAAGGAACTACTGGATTTGGCTTGTGGTATCCGTCTCGATGCTTGTATTAGTTTATTAGGATATTCTGATGCTGATTATGGTGGATGTAAAATTAATAGGAAAAGCACTAGTGGGACATGTCATTTGTTAGGTTCATCCTTAATATCATGGCATTCTAAGAAACAAGCATGTGTAGCTTTATCTACAACTGAAGCTGAATATATTGCAGCTGGTAGTTGTTGTGCTCAAATTCTGTGGATGAAACAACAGTTAGAGGATTATAGCATATATTTAAATGACATTCCATTAATGTGTGATAATACGAGTGCAATCAACCTAACTAAGAATCCAGTAATGCACTCTAGGACTAAACATATTGAAATAAGACATCACTTTTTAAGAGATCATATCAGTAAAGGAAACTGTAAGATAGAGTATGTAGACACTAAACGTCAATTAGCAGATATATTTACTAAGCCTCTACCCAAGGATAGATTCTATGATCTTAGAAGAGACTTAGGGATATTAGAAATAGCTTAAATTCTGCTTAATTTGACTGTTTCTGGATAATTGTTATATTAAAATTCGTGGTGTAGCATGTTCATAGGTTATTATGCATATAAATCTCAAAAACTTGATATAGCCTCTGGAATAATCGATTACTGGAAGTAATAATCGATTATTTTTCCTCAAAACGTCCAAAACAGGGTATTCTCCTCTGGAATAATCGATTATTTCGTGAAATAATCGATTAAATGCCTCTGATAATCGATTATTTGCTAGAAATAATCGATTAAAACTGTCTGATATAGAGATAATCAATGTATTTTCTTTTGTTATTGTCTTGATGTTGTAATGGTTGAATGATTGTGAAATAAAATTTGATGTTTCTTTCATGCTATGATTGAGGGGGAACTTTCTCTAACTTATGCATATTTTGAGGGGGAGCTCTTATGATTGATGTTGCAGGGTTCTTTTTGATTATAATCAAAATAGGGGGAGAAAAATTTAAAGCCTATGATTCAATATTAAATTTTATCTGGTATGTTTAATGTGTTTGTTAGTATGACGAGATAAAACAGGTTATTACAAGGGCTTTAAAAAGATAATTTTGATCATCATCAAAAAGGGGAGATTGTTGAACATTCAAGGACTTGATGTTGCAAATAATGATCATGAAGAATGTTGATTTTGATGATGATCCAAGAGCTTAAAGACTTAGAGTATTGAAGATTGAAGATTGATGATTTCTGTATTGTAATAACTCTGTTTTAGTTTGATTGAGTCTGTAATTATAGAATCTAAGATATCCGGTACATAGTCTGTAACTTAGAAGCTTCAAAATGCTCAAATTTATCATGCAGGCTCGGCTTTAATCGATTATATAGGAAAATAATCGATTAAAACAGTGAGAAAACCACTTTCTATACAAAGTCACTGTTTTAATCGATTAAACAGCAAAATAATCGATTATTTTGTACTGTTCCGTATAGATAATCGATTATTTCACCAAATAATCGATTAATCCAGAGAGGTTTGGGTTCTGTCGTATTTGGCTCTGTTTTAATCGATTATAACTCCATTTAATCGATTATTTCAGTCTGTTTTTCATTTTAAATTTCAAATTAACCCTATTTTCGAAAACCCAATTACCAAGAACCCTAGTTTCGAAAATCCCCTTTCTAAACCCTAATTTGCCTACTTAAACTCTCCTTTGGCACTCAGAAAAGGTGAACAACCTTTTCCATACAAAAGTTAAGTGCTGTGAGTGCCAGAGAACTGTTTGTTGCAAGGAAATGGGGCTTTCTGAACCTGGTGTGGGCTAGAAGCGATAAGAATCACTAAGTGGAGTTCTTAGTGGATTGTGTGCTGTGCCGTCTCTGGGGAAAGCTGTTCTTCATCTCTTGTGGGTTTCAAGAGAGGTGTTATCTTTAACTTTATCTCTTTCATTTGTAATCTATTTGTAACAATTTGTTCTTAGTGACAGCGTTAATCCTCTTTTGAGTGATTAGCAACTGGACGTAGGGTCTTTTGATCCGAACTAGTATAAACCTACTGTGTAATCTTCTCTACTCTTCTCTATTTACATTTACGCAGTTTTTAATCGGTAAAATTTGGGGAAAATTTTGAAAACCTAATTTTTATTAAGAAACCAATTCACCCCCCCTCTTGGTTTTTGTCCGACCACGCGAACATTCCGCTGCGCGATTCTAACAATATGCCTTTGAAATTTTGCCTGGCTCTGGATCATTTCGAGTTGATCCTTCCAGATCACGCTCAGGTCCCGTCTCATCCTTCTTGCGTATGGTCGAAGGCTTCCAAGCGCGTTTCGAACACATCTTGTCTTAGGGACATCTGGTCCAACTCCTGGCGGATATCGTGCATGTGACGGTTCATGCCAGCAAATTCGTCCCCGTATTGCTGTTGCTGCTCAAACTCCGGGGGCATCGGGATCTCCTGCATCGCCTCCAAATCCTGGATATCCAGGGTCATGGCGAGCGCAGGGTGAAGGGCCACCTGGGATCCGTGCCTGATGAGCAACCCGGTGAGATCCTCCCATATCTCACTGGTTGTGAGGGCAGCTGGCCGCTCACAGATGGCCCCCTGGTATTTCGGCATCAGGGTGTCCTCGGACCGGATGAAGCCTATGGCAACGTTGAACTCATCCAACGTCGTCGTCCGATAGGTCCCGTTCATATAGTACAAGACCATCTTCACTAGAGGAATACCCAGGAACATCGTGGGCATCTCAATCATCATAATGGAGGCGAGAAACTCCATTACGACCTGTATGTAGATGCGAGTCGAGGGAGGCTGGAGGAGGAAGTCTCATCCGATGTTTTGAATGTAGCCCCGCACATCGTCCTCCCAGCCGAACTTGGCCAAGATACCAAACTCTAACATCAGCATGGGGTGCCAGGAGTAACCCCTAATGTGCTCAAGCCTGGCTTGATGCTGCGGTGTAAGCTGAGTAGGGTCTGGAGGAACTGAAGCTGCATATGTGCTCAGGCCGGAACACCGTCCTCTCTTCCGGGACTAGATGAGTCACCTCGATGCATTTTGACAAAAACACTCAAGAATGTAGGATAATGTGTATGAGGATGCAGGAATGGAGTGCTTAAAACTGACCCCCAGGCCCCCTTTATATAGAAATTTACATTTTGGTCGAGACTGCCGTCCCAGACGGCGGTCTCGCCACTGGCAAATGACGAGACGGCCTTCTCGCCAAGCGAGAAGGTGGTCTCGCTCTTGACAAATGGCAAGATGGTGGTCTCGCCATACGGGAAGGCCGTCTCGCTTTCAACGAAAGGCGAGACGATGGTCTCGTTAAGCGAGACGGCGGTCTCGCTTTTTCAAAGGTTTTTTTTTTTGGAAAAAATATAGGACCTTATTAAAAAACATTTATGCATGGAATGTTTTTATGTTTGGTGTCATATAATGCTACTTTGTTAATTTTTCAGAAGGATTAACTGGTGTGTCTTTGGAAGACGAGGTCCCTCTGAAGTTGTTTTTCTGCTGTACTTGTTTGTACCATTCCGGACTTAATGTGACTGAAGAATAACTGTTGGTTTGAAGAGCACACTTTGCCATGTCGGTGCGCTTTTTCCTTAGTCCCGGGATTTCAATCCTCTTGTTGATTATATGCCTCCATATTCCCAGACTAATTGTTAGAATATTTATAGTAAGGGTCAAGAGAAGAGAAGTAAAAGGATAATTTATTCAACGACTTGTGTTTTAGACGGTTGATTTTTATTTAGAAAGGATTTTGTAAGAATGGCTGGTCAAGGTTGGTCCGAGTGTTTAAGCTGATGTTTAAACAAACGTTTTTCTTTGAGGGTTCGTGTCTTAGCCCATTTCTATTGTTTTTTGTGGCTGATTGATTTCCCTAGACTGCCCTTTGGGTTTTCAGACTGGGATATTGTGTTTTGGTCCTATCTTTAGTCTTAGCTCCTTTTTTCTTGTTTTGGGAATCCTAACGAACCTTATTTTGTAATCTTAACTTTTGCCTAGGCTACCCTTTATTGTTGTTCGGGTTTCCTAGCGGGTTGACCCTAATTTCTATGTAACCCCCTTAGTGGGTTTCCTACCGAGTACTTTGCCCTTTCTTTTTTTGGCCTTCGGCTCCTATGAGCTTCTTTTTATTTCTTTTTTACACAATATTGGCGAAACACGACTTTATTATGATGAGGTAAAACCTTATTCTGTGTTTCTAACCAATCAGCTCGATTATTATGGCGATGGCGCGTTTTGATTATTTGGACACACTTTTCTTCTTCTTCTTTTTTTCGTTTGCTTAAATATGGTTATTATGAGGTCTAGACATGAAATAGCAAGAAAAGAAGTGAATGGTAAGAAATGTATTATTTATTAATTAGTAAGGGAATATGTGCCAAAAGATGCTTGGGGGTCGGGCTAGCCCCGGGGGATAATCTCTAACAATCACTAGGTTTACATCCCTTAAGAAAGGAAAAAGAACTCCTAATGACTAGGGTTGCTCTTGACGCTTGTATCCCTCCGCTTTGGAAAATATGCTTGAGTGTGCGGAGGGGAGACTTCCCTTTTCTTCTTTCTGCTCGGCCCTTTGTAGGGTCATATCCTAGGTCATACTTTAAAAGGTTATCTTTGAATTCTGGGGGCTCCCTCATTCCTTGGGAGTCTACCCCCAGTCCTTGACCAGGATGGTAGTCATGCTTCATCATCATGCGGGCTACCTTCGTATTACCGAGAAGTCTTTCTACATTGGCAATTTTAAGCGCTTCAAAATATGTTTCAAGGGCCTCTTCAGTCGCATCCACGTAAGGTTGGGTATACGGTCCACTGATCAGGATATCATCTTCTGCTTGGACCGTGACCAGTTTGTCATCCACTTTAAAGTTGACTTTTTGGTGGAGTGTTGAAGGTACTGCCTTAGCGTCATGAATCCAAGGTCTGCCAAGAAAACAACTATACGCTGGAATAATGTCCATCACGTGGAAATCGACGTTGAAGATAGTGGGTCCGACTTGAATTTACATATTAATTTCCCCCACTACTTCTCGTTTAGATTCGTCGAAGGCTCGAACGATAGTGCTACTTGGGTGCGTGCGGGTTCCTTGAATAGTCAACTTGTCAAGTGTGCACTTGGGCATCACATTCAAGGATGACTCGTTATCCACAAGAACTTTAGCGATGAGATATTCCTTGCATTTGATGGAAATATGCAAGGGCTTGTTGTGGCCCGACCCCTGTAGGGGGAGCTCTTCATCTGTGAAGGTGAGGTGATCGCTAGTCGTGATGTGACCAACAATCCTATCAACTCTTTCCTGGGATATAGTATGAGGGACGTGCGCTTCGGTCAAAACTTCATCAGGACGTTCCTATGTGGTTCAGAGATAACAGATTTATCTTTGCAGGTGTATGATTGAGTTGATTGATGATGGAGTATTCGCTTTGTCTTATGAACTGGAGTAATTCATCGGTCTCCTCCTTGGATTCTTTATTTTCTCTTTCTTCGGTCTGTTTATTTTTTCCTTCATTCTTGGGGGCGTCTTCTTGTAACTCCTTGGGGGAGTATATCCTTCCGCTTCTGGTCATGCCCCCAATGCCGACTATATTGGAGATGTTCTCTTTTATTGGTGAAGATTCCTCATATCTCCACGGTACAACTTTATTTGATTCATAGGAAAAAGGACGAGGCACAAATAATCGCACAGGTGTCCTTGTCCCCTCTTCTTTATTGACCTTGATAACCAACGCTGAGGCTTATTATCCTCTATAGACCCCTAATTTTGCCCGACCTCTCAATAAAGGCTAAGGAGACTTCCTATAACAAGATAAAGCTTGCCCGACATCTCAATATAGGCCAAGAACACTTCCTATATGAAGATAAAGCTTCAATGGACGTCTATCGGCATCAATCAACGTCCAAATAAAGAAAGGAAAGCTTCTCGGGGGTCCCAGAACACAAAATCTGGCAAAAACAGTCGAGATGGCCGTCCCAGAAGTTGGGACGGTCGTCCCAAAAGCCCAAACGGCCGTCCCAAGTTCCAGACGGCCATCCCAACTTGTTTTGAGGCTCGGGACGGCCGTCCCAAATCCCAGACGGCCGTCCCAACTTCCCCAGACGGCCATCCCTGATTTCCAAGCTCCAGACGACCGTCCCAAGCTGCCAGGCTGCGAAAACTATAAATAGGAGGCTCATTTGCCACTTTTCCACACTCCAGACACTTGTCTTCTCTCCCTACTTCGAATGAACTCTCCGATTGCCTTAAAAAGGTAACAATCGGTTAAAGAATTGTATTCCAGCATTCGATTCTTCTTTAAAATTTAGTCGAGTCGATATTGTATTCTGGGAGGAGAGTCTTTGTAGAGCGGGGGATTGCCAAAACGCAACCTCACAGTTAAAGATTTGTAATACAAAGCTTGCTATGGAGGTTCTTTTCACTTCTCTTCTCTTTTATTGCTTTATTTATTGCTTTATGTATGCAATATGAAATAAAGTCATGTAGATAGTCATTTTTTTAATATTATGCAATAAAATAGGGTAATAGCGTAATTTCTCGTAATCTTCACTTAATGAATGAATCCGTCATAGGGAACCCGAAAGGGGCGTTGTGGGGTGCTAACACCTTCCCCACACGTAACTAACTCCCTTACCCAACTCTGGTTATAATGGCCAAGTTTGGTTTTTATTAAAATCAACGCCTTTTTATCCTTTTCCAATGTTTATGGTCAAAACATTGGTGGCGACTCCATAAGAGCCCCTTTTCGAAAACCTTGCTTTTATTAGAGGATAGTTCAGTTATTGAGCACCTCGGAAGCAATGAACATATTTTAACATAAAAACGCGAGTCTAAACCATCTTTTCGCGACCGCTCGCATAAACGTTCAAGATGTCCTTAGACGTCGGAACGGACGGCGGCGACAGATGGCGACTCCACTGGGGAAGCTAGAGAGTTGATCCCATTTAGTGACGGATAAACTCAAACTAAGTAAAGATTTGAAATTACGCCTTTACCCTCTTCCGTATGTTTTATTGTATGGCTTTAATAACTACTGTATGATTGTTTTCTGCAAATTGTCTGAAATATAAATTGCACACAAAAACCCTTACACACAACAGTCCCTCTATACCCGGGGGCAAGAGTGAATACCTATAGGGAGTGGGTGACAGATACGACCAGCTTGTTGGCACACGGGGCTACAACCGTTGTCGGAAACCACCAACTCAAGGTGATAACTCTCTTCTTTTGGTCTAAGGCTGTCGACACGGAGTTCGGTGCATGACCCGAGGACTGAGAGATTGAGAGGTCCCTATAATGGGGGCACCTTGGGGACCTTTGGCCTTGGTGAGAACAGTTTAGAACCACCTAAACCAAACACGTTTCTGCAGAAAAACCCCACCTCGTAAATAGCGTGGCTCTGCTCGTGGATGAATGAATTGTGTGTGCATTCATTTGCTGCATTTGTATTGATGCATTAGCATAGGGTAATCATACAACAAACAAAATAGCTAAAAATCATAAAAGTGATAAGAATAAACCAACTTTATCTTGGACAGTCTTCAGTTAAGCTAGCCTGGTTTCAGGTTCTTTGTAAGCTAAGTAGCCACGTTGACCGACAGAAGAGATAAAAGGCTATAAAAATAAAATAATTCAAGTCATAAAAATACCTCTTACAAAATAAAAAGATTCTTGACAAAAGTCTTATGATTCATACAACTTATGTTCATAAAAATGATAAGAGAAGAAAATAGGACTCTCTTCATCAAAAACCATAAACATTCATATAGATAGTTTTCTTTTCAAGAAAAAAACCAAGTATCATGTATCATATTAGGAATAAAACATGATAGTACTTAGAAAAACAAACACGTACATACATGCATTTACAAGGACTAATCCTCATATCATGCATTTCCATTTCTTTTAGATAATGGAGGGATCCAGTAATAGACAGTTAAAGAAAGTGGAAATCCTTCTATGCCGTGTAGAGAAGTTAAGGCAGTTGTGTACATATATGCCGCCAGAGGTCAGTGCTAATTTTGAGAAATCTTATGGAAGGATTCTTGACCTCCTGAAAATTAGCATCGATCCTATCTTTGTTAGAGCATTGGTCCACTTCTGGAATCCCAATCTACACTGCTTTGAGTTTTCGCAGTTCGATTTAGTACCAACCTTAGAAGAATATGAACTCATGGTTAGATGGCCTCAGTCGGTCGGGGTCTATGTCTGCTCAGGAATATATGTTGCCGTGAGTAAGGTTGCTACTATTGTACAATCTCCTCCTCATCAATCCATCCTAGAGGGAAAAGGGAACATCCGAGGTTGGAAAATGTCAATAATAGAAGATCACTTAATCTCTTTGGCTGAAAAGAAAGATTGGCCTTCAACAAAACTCTAGCATTGGCAATGTTCGGAATCATATTATTCCCATTTCATGTGAACGTTGTGGATCATGCTGCAATAGATGCATTCTTCGCCTAGGATGTATACTCTAAGAGTCCTATACCTGCAATTCTTGTTGATACCCTGCTTTCAGTAGATTTTTGCCGACAGAAATAGGGGAAAACACTTAGATGTTGCACTTCATTACTATATGTATGGGTCATCACTCACTTCTACGCTTCAAGCTACATGGGCATATTCCCTGATCCTTTAAGAAGTTTTGCAAAAATCCCTCTTCAGCATCATCAAGCTTTAGAATGGAAAACCGAGTTAGAAAATTGGAACATAGAGCATGTATCATGGGTTTGCCCTTGGTTCCGACCTGGTTATATTCTTGTATGATGCGGAGATTACCTGAGCATACCACTACTAGGCCTCAGGGGTTGTATAGCTTACTCTCCTAAGATAGCTATGAGACAACTCATGAGAACCCAGATTGTGTCAACTCAAGAAGAGCTCAGAGGGCTGAGTCTATGCCATTATTCCCATAGTTTTGGAAAGGTTCCGCTGTCCGGAAAGCATGGGAAAGACCAGTCTATATAGGAGATAAAGAATTTGGAAAGGTCCAGGTGTCTACATCCCATGAATATGATGAATGGAGGAAAAGTAGAAGGATACCTCAACCATCTACTACATTCACAATAACATTAGTCAATGAAGAGCTACAATTGCAGGTCGATGCCTTAAATAAAAGGGTAGAAGTAATGGAAGCTCAATTGAGGGCCTTTGAAGAAAAAGAGCAAGAAGCAACCCTTATAATAGATGGTCTAAAAAGGCAATGTAAAAAGAAGGACCATGAAATAGAGCGCCTTAAGAATGATTGTGTTGATTATCAAGAAGAGACTAAACAAACACTGAAAATTCCGAGGCTTGAACAAGATAGTTTATTCTGGGACATGAATGACAAAATAGCACATCTTGAGAGTGTGCTTGCAGAACAGGAAAAATGATCAAGTTAATACAGGATGACCTAGCAGAAACTCAGTCAGAAGCACAAAAGTGGTGGGAAACCGCTGAAAGATACAGAGAAGACCTAGAGGAGCTACATGATAATGAAAGAGATGGATTAGCTCAATATGGTCAGTTACTTCATGAAAAAGACCAAGTATTAGAGAGGTCTGACCAACAACATGCCTTGATCGTTCATCAAGAAGAAAAAATAAAAGAGGCTCGTCGATATAGTGAAGATATGAGCCAAGCAGTACATGAGAAAATCAAGATGCTCAGAAATCATGTGAGAGTAGCTGAAGACGAATTACGAAGAAAGCCTAATTTACCTATAGGTTTCTTCAAGCTTCTCCGTTTTTGTCAACACTTGCTTCAAAGCATTGTATAGAAGGATAAACACTTTCTAGTTAAAATGAAAAGGATTTTCCTTAAATTGTCTATTGCATTCATAAGTTGCATACATTCATACATCCCTCCTCATTTTAATAACAAAGATAATAAAAATAAGGGATTAATTGATGTGCTTTCCACAAATCAGAGTAAATGAAAAAGAAGCCTTTCGTCATCAAAATCTCTACAACGGTCGATAGACCCAAAGATGATAATAAACAAGCACCGTTGGTCATTCCAATCGATAAAAAGGAAGAGGCAATAACGCCTTTACGTTTATTCATGCCTCGTCCTTTCCCTTATTCATCAAATAAAGTTGTACCTTGGAGATACTCAGAAGAATCACCAGTTAATCAAGATAGCTCCAACATAGCCGGTATTGGGGGCATGACTAGAAGTGGAAGAATATACTCTCCCAAGGAATTACAAGATAATATTCCTAAAGATAAGGCAAAAAATAAGGCCGAAGAGGAAAAGGAATCCAAGGAGGAGACAGATGAGTTACTCCAGTACATAAGACAAAGTGAGTACTCCATCATCGATCAACTCAATCGCACTGATAACCTTGTTATCACTCATAATGAGTTCGGATCCGCATCAAAACGCATTGTTAAAGGTTTTGAATGAATCATTCGTTCCGCATGCAATATCCCAAGACAAGTTTGAAGGAATCATTGGTAATATTACAACCAATAATCATCTTACCTTCACAAATGAAGAACTCCCTTTAGAAGGGTCAAATCACAATAAGCCCTTGCATATTTCTGTCAAATGCAAGGAATATCTCATTTCCAAAGTTCTTGTGGATAATGGGTCATCCCTGTCGCCGCCTCCCCGAAGGGGGCGGTCGGAGCGACGCGATAGTTTTTTTTTACCCTCTTGATTTTCGCGTTTTTTATTGGTGGTTACAACGCCTTTAGGTTGTCCGATAACCGGGCTAACCTAGGGGCGAGGTTTTCGAAAGTATCCCTGGGTTGTCCGATAACCGGGCTAACCCAGGGAGTTATTTAATTTGGGTTCTATGGAGTCGCCATCGATATTTTTACCATAAACATCGGAAAAGGGGTTTTAAAAGGCGTTGGTTTTCGAAAACCAACTTTGGTCATTAGAACCAGAGTTGAGTAAGGGAGTTAGTTACGTGTAAAGGAAGTGTTAGTTCCTTTACGACGCCCCTTTCGGGTTCCCTATGATAGGCCGGCTACTTTGAATAAATAATTAAACTGAAAAATTGCGCTTTTACCCTTTTATTATGCGGAATTTAAGTTTATGACTACATGGCCCTAGCTCCTATTGCGTAATTTAAACGGCAATAATAAAAAAATAGAGAGGGAGAATATGCACCTCCAAAGCAAGCTTTTATATTTCTTTAAAGAGAGGGTGCGTTTTGGCAACCCTTCACTCTACAACTCTCAGAAACTCCAGAAATGCCTCGGAGGGATTCTAAAGAAGATTTAGAACGCTCAGTTTATGCCTAGAGACACTCAGAAACTCCGGAAATGCCTCGGAGGGATTCTTAGAGAGAGAAAGCCTAGAGAGAAGGGAGAGCTATGTTGTTTCTGTGTGGAAAAGGGAGAAATGACGCCCCTATTTATAGTTTTTCGCGCCTGACAGGTCGAGACCGCCGTCTGGGAAACCCAGACCGCCGTCTCGACTAGGCAAAAATCGAGACCGCCGTCTGGGAAACCCAGACCGCCGTCTCGACTTTTGCAGGTAACGAGACCGCTGTCTGGACAATCGAGATGGCGGTCTCGTCCTGGCGCTGAGACGAGACGGCGGTTTGGTCCTTCCAGACGGCGGTCTCGTCCCTTCAGGGCGAGAAACTTTATTTTCGGGCCAAAAAACCTTCCTATTTGGGTACGGGAGCGTAATAGTCTCTCCTAATGACTTGTTAAGCTTCGGCCGTCTTCAAATAGGACGCGTCTCGACTTTTGCAGGTAACGAGACCGCCGTCTGGACAATCGAGACGGCGGTCTCGTCCTGGCGCTGAGACGAGACGGCGGTTTGGTCCTTCCAGACGGCGGTCTCGTCCCTTCAGGGCGAGAAACTTTATTTTCGGGCCAAAAAACCTTCCTATCTGGGTACGGGAGCCTAATAGTCTCTCCTAATGACTTGTTAAGCTTCGACCGTCTTCAAATAGGACGCTTTCTGACTTTATTTTGAGGCCGGGCAAGATTTGGGGTCTACAGCTGCCCCCCCTTTACTCGATCAGTCGACTGCTGGCCTTTTGTGCCAGGGTGATCGACTGGAGGGTAAAGGAGTTGACCCTCTTGCCCGGTTACCCTTCAAATGCTCCGTTTTTGCGGCGGATGATCTTCTGGGGAAATGTTGTGTTGTGCGCTTCTGGGATGCTCCTTCGACACGGTAGCTGACCCCTTCGGCTGATGAGTACGAACCCCCATCTGGTTCGACGAGTACTAACCCCCGCCCGGTAAGCCCCCTTTTGTAAGGCTTGATGAGTTTACACCCCCATCTGGTGTTTGACGAGTACTAACCCCCGCCCGGTAAGCCCCCTTTTGTAAGGCTTGATGAGTTTACACCCCCATCTGGTGTTTGACCTCCGGATGCTCCATCTTGCGGTAGCTGATCCTTTGGTTGACGAGTATGAACCCTCGTCCGGTTTGGTGCCTCTGGATGCCCCTTCTTGAGGTAGCTGATCCTTTGGCGGTGGTGGCGGCTTACTGATTCTGACCATGCGCCGATGTGAAACCTCGGGATGCTCCTTTGACGCGGTAGCTGACCCCTTGGCTGACGAGTATGAACCCCCGTCTGGTTATGTGCCTCTGGATGCCCCTTCTTGCGGTGGCTGATCCTTTGGCAATGGTGGCGGCTTACTGATTCTGATCATGCGCCGTTGTTGAGATGTGTTCTGTCTTTGTTTTTTTGTCTTTTCTGGGAATTGTCGTCCGGTCTGTGCTGGGGATTCTGTTGGTGTTCGTCCAGCTTGTTGATTGCTGGGGATTCTTTGTTTTTGATCTTTTGGTATTTGTCATCCGACTTCGCCGGTTGTCGGGGATTTTTGATGAGTGCCTCTTAGGTAGGCAGAAATTCTCTAGGGATCTGTTGATCTTGGTGACACCTCTTAAGTAGGCGGATATCCATTGAGAATTTTGTTGATTTTGATGGTGCCTCTGAGTAGGCATATGCTCTATTGAGTTTCTGGTAATGCCTCTGAGTAGGCAGATGCTTCATCAGAAGTGAAGACTTTCGGCTGCATTTGTTTTGCCTCTGACTACGCTGATGTCCCTTTCTGGGAAAATTGGCTCTCGCTCGCCAGATCTTGCCTACGCCTAGGCAAATGACTCTTCTAAGGATGTGAGTCTAGAATTTTCCTTTGTCGTAGGCTCACTGGAGATGATTTTTCTCTTTGATTGATCCACCGGGGAATTGGTTGACTTCCCGGGGGTCAGACTTTGGTAGCCCCTTAGGGAGAAATGAAGTTTTTGACTCCTTGTTGAATGCTGTTGTTTTGAGCTGGCTTTGCCTATGCTCTTATTTCGCTGGGGATGATCAAGTCTTTCTGTTGGCTTTTTCTGGTGTACCTTCGTTTATTGGTGTAGAAGGTTAGAGCTATTTTCCTTGAAGCTCTTTATTCTGCTGTAATGGTTTTGATTTCGCCTTTTTCTGTGATTTATCTCTTTTTTATCGCGATTTTGAAATCTGGCTTTTGTGGGGATAATGCGTAAGCCTTTTTACTTTTTAGTTTCTTTTTATTACGCTGGCTTTTTCCTTTCTTTTTGGGGAAGGTCCACTAGGATGACGTTTTATTTCTTTAGTGATCCACCAGGGAATTAGTTGACTTCCTGGGGATCTGATTTTTCTTTTCTAGGAATGGAGTCTTGGCTCCTTGATTGATGTTGATGCGAGCTATACTTGTGAAGCTCTTATTCCACTGGAGAGTGGGAATTTCTTATTCTTTTTTGTTGAATTTTTGGGATATCCACTTGAGGATTTTTATTCGGCCTTTTCTGTCATGGCCTTTTTGGACATCCGCTGGGGATGCAAGGGTTTTCTTCTTTTTTCTCTTTATGTTGAGCCCTTGATGGTATGGAGACTGGACTCTTTTGATTGTTGATGATGGTGATGATGGGCTCTTGGAGCCTTTATTCTCCGTTGGGGAGTGTGGAGGAGACTTTGGGTGAGTGTGCTCGATGACTCATGTGGTGGTAGTGCTGAGCCGTGAGGAGTATTTTTGTTTTGCCTTCGGAGTAGGCAAGGATCCTCTTGGGGATGACTAAGCCTTTCCGTCGGCTTTTCTTTTATGATGTCTTGATGATTGTGCCCTCTTTTATTGGGTGATGTTTGGAGTTTCGGCTTCTGGAAGCTTCTTATGACGACTCGCTCTTCTTTCTTGAGAAATGTATGAAGACTTCTTATATGTGTGCCTTTTTTTTCTGGGTAGAAGGATAGTAGTTGAAGCTCTTGATTTTCATAAGCTCTTATTCTACTGAGTCGCTTGATTGACGACTTGCTCCGTTTTCTTGAAGGCTTTATTTGGAGACTCAGTCTCAGTGATCCTGTTTTCAATCACAATCATGGAGCTAGTCTCCTTATATGCATGAATGTTTTTCGTTTTTGTTTTTTATTTGAAGTGATTTTTATTTTTTTCATTTTTGACATTGACAAAGTCGTTTTGTGCGACTACTTGTGTGTGGATGCCCTAAATGCAATCTATTCTTTTTTATTGATGCATCTGGAAAAGTGACTGGCATTCTCATGCTGGACTTTTTATGATTATGATGAAGAGTCCTTCTCTTTTATTCATTTTTTGGTTTAGCCCTATCTTTTGCCTAGACCGCCCTTTTGGGGTTTTCGATCTAGCGGGCTGCCTTAATTTTTGCCTAGGATATCTTAGGGGGCTTTTCCTTTTTTATGAATGCCCTAACTTTTGCCTAGACCGCCCTTTGCGGGTTTTCGATCTAGCGGGCTACCCTAACTTTTGCCTAAGAATCTCCTAGCAGACATTATTCTTTTTATTGTCATTTTTTCTTTCTCTTCTTTTTTTGAGAAATAGGAGCCTATCATATGCATGCAATGTTTGCGATATGCATCCTATAATACTATTTCAATTAAATTTTCAAAAGGATTAACCAATGTGCTTTTACTTCTGATGAGCTTCTGACGTTACGTGCTTTCGTCGACAGGGATAGGCTGTACCCATTTTGCCGTCTCGATTTTTTTCATGACCGAAGAATGATTATGTAGATTGTGTAGAGCGACTTGTCATGTTAGTGCGCCCCTCCCTTTCCTTGGGGATGTCGATCCTCTTATTGATTACTATCTCCATATTTCCCTACTACTTACTAGAATGTCGTAGTGATAAGGGTCAAGAGAAGAGAAAGAAGAGGATATTTAATTCAAAGGCTTGTGTTTTAGAATTGTTTTATTTTGACAAAAAATGGTTTTTGTAAGCACGGCTAGCCAAGGTTGGTTAATGTGTTTAGGCTAGTTTAGACAAACGTTTTGTTTATGGAGTGGCATCTTATTCTATGGCGCTTGTTATGACTGATTGACTTCCCTAGTCTGCCCTTTGGGTTTTCAGTCTAGGATGTTGTGTTTTGTTTTGTCCTAACTTTTGTCTAGGTTTCTTTTTTTTGTTGCTTTGGGAAACCTAGTGGACTTTACTTTGTAACCCTAGTTTTTGCCTAGGCTACCCTTTATGGTTGTTCGGGTTTCCTAGCGGGTTTACCCTAACTTTTGCGTAGCCCCCTTTGGTGGGTTTCCTACCGGGTATCTTGCCCTCACTTTTTTGGCCTTTGGCTTCTTATGGGCTTCTTTTGATTTTTGTTTTCTTTTTGTACAACATTGGCGAAACACGGCTTTATTTATGATGAGGTAAAACTTTATTTTGTGTTTCTAGTCAATTAGTAGTGATGGATTTGACTTTTATTTTGGTCAATGGCGCATGGTTATTAATGAGGTTTAGACATGAATAGCAAGAAGAGAAGCAGATAGTAAGAATGACATTCTTTGTAATTAATAGGGAAATATGTGCCCTAAAATGCTCGGGGGTCGGGCTAGCCCCGAGGAGTAATCTCTAATAGTCATTGGATTTACAAACCCTAAGAATCAGAAGGAGAACACCTAATGACTAAAGTTGCTTTTGACGCTTGAACCCCTCTATTTGATTTGAGGTGCAGAGGGGAGACTTCCCTTTTCTCTATGTAGCTTGATCCTTTGCAGGGTAAAGCTTCAAAGGATTGTCTTTAAAATCTGGTGGCTCCCTTATTCCTTGAGAGTTCCTAATGAGCCCTTGGTTTGGGCGATATCCATATTATGTGGGTCACCTTCATATTGTTGGGGAAGTCTTTTCATATTGGCAAAAGATATTTCAAAGGTCCTCTTCAGCCGCATCCATTCAAGGTAGGACAGACGACTTACTGATCTGAATGTCGTCTCTAGCTTAAATTATGACTGGCTTGTCGCCTACCCTGAGTTTGTCTCTTTGGCGGAGCGTCGTGAATTGCCTTAGCATCGTGAATCCAAAGTCTCTTCAATTTCCTTTTTGGATTATGTCTTTCTTCGGTCTTATTATTTTTTCCTTTATTCTTAAGAGCATTGTCTTGTAGCTCCTCGGGAGAGTAGATTCTTCTACTTCTAATCCTGCCCCCCAATGCCGGCTATGCTGGAGATATCCTTGTTAATGGGCGATGTTTCTGCGTATCTCAATGGTACAACTTTATCTGATGTATGGGGTGAACAAATGTAACGGCATCCTTGTCCCTTTTCCTTATTTACTCGGATACCCAACGGTTGAGGCTTATTATCCTTCTTAGGCGGATCAACCGTTGGAGATAACTTGATGACAAAAGGTTTGCTCTTCACCCTACTTTGATTCGTGGAAAGCACATCGACTAATCCTTTCTTTTTATTATCTTATTATTATTAAAGTGAGAATGAATGCAATTTATGAATGCAATAGACGGTTGAGACAAACAATTTTATTTATTTCATCTAGACAGTGTACATTCCTCAAATTTTTTTTTTGACTTCCCGTGCAAATGCTCTATCCTCTTTACACGGTATTGAGGAATGTCCACTTTCTCGACTATCTATTATTAGATGCATGAGGATGAAGCTTGGTGGATGCATGTATGCAAATGTTTATTTTTTCCTAAACATTATCATGTTTTATTTTCTAACATGATGTATGATAGTGTTTGGGATTTTTGTGTTTTTTTTTTTTTTGTATGCGGATGAGGGCATGAAGAATACCAGCCGCTTTCTAGAATGCAAAAAGATTTTTATTTTTTAAAACAAATGATTTATGAGATGGATATTCCTTAAGACAATGACTTAGGTATCCTCCTTAAAGCTTACGCTTTGCGGGGTACCATACCCACCTCGGTGTAATGGTTCCTTCCCCATCACAGACTTGACAAGTATAATGGGAATCACCATCACACCTTAGTACACTTGTTCCTTCCTTGTCGCGAAGGTCACAAATGTGCTTGGGGCCTCTTTCGCCATTGTCTTAGGGATATCTAGTGGTCCCTAGAATGAATGTATCTATGTATGCACCAGTACAAAAGGGCAGCAGATGTTCAAAGTGGCATAACTTTTGACTGGGATGTCCGATTTAGACGCACAATATATCAAAACGAAGAGAAAAAGGTGAAGAACAAGGCTGCAAATCCCTAAGGGGATTTCGCCTGGTAATTTTCCCAAAAAATGCTTCTAAGACCCACTTTTCAGGGGTTTATTAAAATGATGCGTATGCAGACTGCATTTATTTTCTCTTTTGGTTTTTCTACTTATGACATGATGCGATATGAATGATACGACTTTGTCAAAATTATTTTTATAAATGTTTTTTATTTTGTTATTATTATTTTATTTATTTTGGATTTATTATTTTTATTTTATAGCCTTTTATCTCTTCTGTCGGACTGCGTGGCTACTTAGCTTACAAAGAACCTGAAACCAGGCTAGCTAAAAGGCAGACTGTCCGAGATAAAATATGGCTTTATGCGAAAAATTTTTAGCGTCCCTTATCTCTTCTGTCGGAACTGCATGGCTACTTAGCTTACAAAGAACCTAAAACCAGGCTAGCTAAAAGGCAGACTGTCCGAGATAAGGGTGTTTATTTGTGAAAATGTTTTTTGTGATTTTTTGTTGTTGTTTGTTTATGCTATGCAATAGTCAAATGCAACAAACATATGCACACACAATTCGATCATCCACGAACAGGCGAGAATTCGTTTTTATCACGAGGTAGGGTTTTCCTGCAGAAAAGTACATTGGTCAGGGTAGGTTCTAACTGTTCTCACCAGGCTAAGGCCCCCAAGGTGCCCCCATTATAGGGTCCCCACTCTCCAGCCGTCCGACCATACTCAACACTAAGGCCAGAGTCGGTCTTGTTGCCAAAAGAGGAAGGTTATCACCTTGAGTGGTGGTTTCCGATCACACTGGTGGGCACAAGGCCCTAACTACAGCGAACCGTACCTGCCACCCACTCCCTATGGTTATCTCACTTGCCCTCGGGTATAGAGGGAACTGTAGTGTGCAAGGGTTTGTGTGCAGTTTATATTTCAATCAATTGCGTAAGTATAAACAAGCAACAGTTATTTGAAAGCCGAATAATAAAGCATGTTATAATACAAGGCAGGGTAAAAGCGCTATTTTCTTGGTTTAATTATTTTTAAGCCAGCCCATCACTAAATGGGATCAACTCTCTAGGCTTCCCCAGTGAAGTCGCCATCTGTCGCCGCCTCCCCGAAGGGGGCAGTCGGAGCGACGCGATGGTTTTTTTTTACCCTCTTGATTTTCGCGTTTTTTATTGGTGGTTACAACGCCTTTAGGTTGTCCGATAACCGGGCTAACCTAGGGGCGAGGTTTTCGAAAGTATCCCTGGGTTGTCCGATAACCGGGCTAACCCAGGGACTTATTTAATTTGGGTTCTATGGAGTCGCCACCGATATTTTTACCATAAACATCGGAAAAGGGGTTTTAAAAGGCGTTGGTTTTCGAAAACCAACTTTGGTCATTAGAACCAGAGTTGGGTAAGGGAGTTAGTTACGTGTAAAGGAAGTGTTAGTTCCTTTACGACGCCCCTTTCGGGTTCCCTATGATAGGCCGGCTACTTTGAATAAATAATTAAACTGAAAAATTGCGCTTTTATCCTTTTATTATGCGAAATTTAAGTTTATGACTACATGGCCCTAGCTCCTATTGCGTAATTTAAATGGCAATAATAAAAAAATAGAGAGGGAGAATATGCACCTCCAAAGCAAGCTTTTATATTTCTTTAAAGAGAGGGTGCGTTTTGGCAACCCTTCACTCTACAACTCTCAGAAACTCCGGAAATGCCTCGGAGGGATTCTTAGAGAGAGAAAGTCTGGAGAGAAGGGAGAGCTATGTTGTTTCTGTGTGGAAAAGGGAGAAATGACGCCCCTATTTATAGTTTTTCGCGCCTGACAGGTCGAGACCGCTGTCTCCTCTGACAGGGTCGAGACCACCGTCTGGGAAATCCAGACCGTCGTCTCGACTAGGCAGAGGGTCGAGACCGCCGTCTGGGAAACCCAGACCGCCGTCTCGACTAGGCAGAAATCGAGACCGCCGTCTGGGAAACCCAGACCGCCGTCTCGACTTTTGCAAGTAACGAGACCGCCGTCTGGACAATCGAGACGGCGGTCTCATCCTGGCGCTGAGACGAGACGGCGGTTTGGTCCTTCCAGACGGCGGTCTCGTCCCTTCAGGGCGAGAAACTTTATTTTCGGGCCAAAAAACCTTCCTATCTTGGTACGGGAGCCTAATAGTCTCTCCTAATGACTTGTTAAGCTTCGGCCGTCTTCAAATAGGACGCTTTCTGACTTTATTCTGAGGCCGGGCAAGATTTGGGGTCTACAATCCCTAAACGTTATGCCTAAAGGCACACTTAACAAGATAACAATGCAAGGAACTCACATGCGCCCGAGTAATACAATTGTTCGAGCCTTTGATGGATCAAGACGTGAAGTAGTAGGAGAGATTAGTCTACCAATTCAAATTGGCCCTACTATCTTTAACATAGACTTCCACGTGATGGATATCACGCCAGCATATAGTTTTCTCCTTGGTAGACCTTGGATTCATAGCGCTAAGGCAATACCTTCAACGCTCCACCAAAAAGCCAAGTTTGTGATAAATGATAAACTTGTCACAGTTCAAGCTGAAGAAGAATTTTTAATTAGCAAACCGTCTGTCCAACCATATGTGGATGCGGCTGAAGAAGCTCTTGAAACATCCTTTCAAGCGCTCGAAATTGCCAACATAGAAAGACTTCCCATTAATACAAAGGTGGCCCATATGATGAAAAGATATGGATATCGCCCAGGACAGGGGCTCAGAAAGAATGCTCAAGGAATAAAAGAGCCACCAGAATTCAAAGATAATCCTTTAAAGTATGGTTTAGGGTATGACCCTAGAAAAAGTCAAACCATACGGAAAACAGGGAAGTCTTACCCCTCAAAGACGATATTCCGAAAAGAAGGGGTATTAGCGCAAAGGGTAGCGTTAGTCATTAGGTGTCCTTCTTCCAATTCTAAGGGATGTAAACCTAGTGACTATTAGAGATCACTCCTCGGGGTATGCCCGGCCCCCGAGCATTTCTAGGGCACACATTTCCCCGAAATTATAAAAGAATGTTATTCTTACTATCTGCTTCTCTTCTTGCTAAATATGTCTATACCTTTTTAATAAACAAGGTTTAGATAGATGTTTTGTTCCAAATGTGTCTGAACAATCAAAGCGTCACAAAGCAAAGTCAAATATGATTGATTAACTAGAAACACAGATAAAATCTATCTCGATAGAATCAAGTTTCGACAATGTTATGCAAAATATATATATATACAAAAAAAAGGAGAGCCCATCAAGGCCAAAGGCCAAGGCAAGAAAATAAAAGGGCAAAATACCCGGCAGGAAACCCACAAAAGGGGGCTGCACAAAAGTTAGGGTAAACCCGATAGGAGACCCGAACAATAATAAAAGGTGGCCTGGGCAAAATTTAGGGTTACGAAAAGTCCGCTAGGTATTCCTAAAAAATAAATACAAAAAGGGAAACCTAGACAAAAGTTAGGACATAAGCATAACATCCTAGGCTGAAAACCTGAAAGGGCGGGCTAGGAAAGTTAATCAATCACAAAAAGGCACCACAAATCAGTAAAGTAAAGACGCCACATCATAAGAACAAAACGTTTACCTAAACTAGCCTAAACACAGACCAACATTGGCTAGCCATTCTTATAGAAACCTCTATTGAAAAAATATATATCCCTCTAAAACACAAGCCCTTGCTATAAATCCTTTTCTTTCTCTTCTCTTGACCATTTCACTATAAAGCATTCAAGTAATAAGGGGAATGTGGAAATATAGTGATCAATAGGAAGGTTGAAATCCCTAAGGAAAGGAAGGGGGGCATTGATATGGCAGTTGCCCTACGAACAAAAGATTGCTCTTCAGCTATAGTAAGAAAATTCCGAGACGGCAAATCAGGTACAACCAAGCTTGTTAATCAAGAAACATGATGACAGAAAGGTACAACACCAAGAATGCGCCCGAAGTCAAAGCACATAAGTTAAAACTTTCGAAATATTAACTGAAATAGATCATAGGATGCATATCATGAAACATTACATGCATTAAAACATCAATGAATGGAGTCCTATCCTCCTTCTCATAAAAAAACATGAAAACCAACTTGAAAAGCTTGAGACAGCCGTCCCAAGGGTCGAGACAGCCGTCCCAAACAGCCAATTTCAAATGGGACGCCCGTCCCAAGTTTGAGACGCCCATCTCAGGACCAAATTTTCAAGTGAGACGGCCGTCCCACTCCTCAGTTGGCTGTCCCAAAGGAAAATTTTCAAGTGAGACGGCCGTCCCAATCCCAAATGCCCGTCCCAACTCTCCTGGCTCCCCCTATATATGTTAGGCGCGGATCCTTGCCTTGGTACCCCATTCCAAGCATTCTATCTTGCTTCTCCTCCCTTTCTACACACTTCGAGCATCCTTAAGTGAGTAAGATATACAATGGAACGTGGAGAGGCTTCATCCAGGAGAAAACACACCAGAACCTTCGCTAGAGGAACTCCTGTCACCAACACTCTGCTGGCAGAACCACATCAACAAAGGATGGCAAATATCCAACAATTTTCCTGGCATCCCATGCTACGGTTGGATTTTGAAATCCTAGCTACATTTGGCTGGGATCAAGATGTTAGAAGGTTCATCCAAAACATAGGATGGCATTTTCTGCTTCGCGAGCCACCTACTCGAATCCACCGTACTGCTACGCTGGAATTCCTTACCTCCGTCAATCTGGTGGAGATGCCGTCCATGACTCCCGGAGTGCCACCTACTCAAGCCGTCTCCTACTGGATGGACGGGGCATACCGGACCACTTTTCTGGATGACTTTAATGTCATAATGGGTTTTTGAGCAGACACGAGAACACCGGAATACAGGTATGCATATCTCGAGAAACCCGCTGCTCTCACTACCACCAGCATGTGGAAAAAAATCACCGGAGCACATACCCTGCCATCACATCTGAAGGGTGCAGCTTTTTCTCCGCCACTCCGCATATGCCATAAACTGCTAGCCGGGACCATACATAGCCGGAAGGAAAGCCAAGGGAAGGTAACGCTGGCTGACCTTTTTATTGTCTATTGTATGCATCAAAGACATCGATGCAACCCAGGGTATGTGTTCCTGAAAGCCATAAAGGATTACGGAACTCGTGGCTCAGCAGGAGCCATCATGGTGACTCCCTTACTCAGCCCTTTAGCTGAATATTGAGGATGCACTGATGGAGAAGACCTCCCAGCTAGCCTCCAACCAGAGCTGATTAACGGAGGAACACTGGTCCACATGAACATCCTTAGTCGAGAAGGATGAGGGTTTATTTTAAACCCCATAATCTCGATTTCGCTGGATATGCGTGATTTCGACACACCACAGGACATCCCTACGACTTTGGAATCCCAGCAGCAATCATACGATCCATACTTCGCCGGCTTATACCGACGTATAAATGATGAGCACGCCTACATGCAAGGGCAGTTGCAGTTCATGCGACAGCAGTTCAGTCAGCTGACCATGAGGCAAGATAGGACCGATCGTCAAATAGAAAATTTGGTCCAGACTCAGGCAAGGTTCTAGCGCCGCATACTCCGCCGCATCCCTTCGCCAGCATCATCCTCCCATTCCAGCCCAGAAGCAGATGATTAGGAGGTCTTTAGATATTTTCTAGTAATTTAAAAATGCTTGAATGTATCACCAAGAAAAAAAGAAGTAATAAATAAAAGTTGTTATTTCTATTTACATTTCAAAAAGCCCACGTGTACAAAAAATTATAAAATAAAAAGGCACACGTGATATATTGAAAAGCCAGATTTCAAATAACTCGCGATAAAGATCAAAATTGCGAAAGAAAAAGGCTAAATCAGAACTATTTCAGCAGAATAAAGAGCTTCAAGGAAATTAACTCTAATCTTCTACACCAACAAACAAAGGTGCACCAGAAAAAGGCCAACGGAAAGGCTCGATGATCCCCCAAATGGATCCTTGCCTACTCCAAAGGCAAAACAAAAATTACTTCATGACTCAGCATCACCACATGAGTCGTCAAACATAGTCATTTGAAGCTTCAATCAACACCCTTCCATCCAAGAACAAGGAAGTCATCAACATGAAAAAGCCAACGGAAAGGCTTGATCATCCCCAAGAGGATCCTTGCCTACTCCAGAGGCAAAACAAAAAGATTACCTCACGACTCAGCTGTATCACCACATGAGTCATCGAGCACACTCATCCATAATCTCCGCCACTTCTCCAAAGGAGAATAAGGACTACACAAGAGTCCATCAAAGAAAATACGGAGTCAAATCCTCCATATCACTAGGGGGCAACAGAAAGAAAAGAAAAACTTTTTCATTACCCAATAGAGGCCACAACGAAAAAAGGCTGAATGAAAATCTCCAAGTAGAGCATATCAGAAAGGTCTACAAAAAGAGAAAAAGAAGAAAATATCTTCATCCAAGCTCAAATAAGAGTTTCACAAAGTCAGGAGCCAAGACTCCATCATAAAAAATCAAATCAAAGATTGGATCCCCAAGAAGTCAATAAACTCCTCGGGATCGCCAAAAAGAAAAGAGAAAAAATAAATCTCTTCATCCAATAGATAACAAAAAGCCAGTGTGCATAAAAGGCGCACACATTTAAAAGCCAAATTTTCAAAATCGCGAAAAAGAGATAAAATCGTGAGAAAAAGGTAAAAACCCATTCCCCAGTGGAATAAGAGCATAGGCAAAGCTAGCTCAAAATAACAGCATCCAACAAGGAGTCAAAAACTCCATTCCTCCCTAGGGGGCAATTCAAAATAGATCTCCGAAAAACGATCAAATCCTCGGTGGATTACCAAAAAGAAAAACTATCACCAGTGAGCCTACGACAGAGGCAAACTACAAATTCATATCCTTAGGGAGTTAATCGCCTATAACACCCAATATGAATATCCCCAGTGAAATGCAAAGCCTTCACTCCCAAGAAAGCCTCTGCCTACTCAGAGGCAAGCAAAGAGCCAATATCCCCAAGAAACGGGAAATCAACCTATACAAGAGGCAATACAAGTCCAAAGCACAAAGCTTCCAATATAGCATCTGCCTACTCAGAGGTATTATCAAGAGCAAATATCCTCAAGTGGAACATCAGCCTATGCAGAGGCGAAAAACAACAAGTATAAAGCCTTCACCACTATTGAAGCATCTACCTAATCAAGAGGCACAATCGACAGAAACCAAAAATCCCCAATGGATTCCTGCCTAAATAAGAGGCAACCAACAAAGAATCCCAGGCAAAACCGGATGGCTAAAAAGAAAAGCCAAAAACAAAGAATCCCCGGCAAGACCGGATGGCTAAACAGAAAAGCCAAAAACAAATCATCCCCGGCAAGACCGGATGGCTAAACAGACAAGCCAAGAACAAAGAATCCCCGGCAAAACCGGATGGCTAAACGAAAAAGCCAAAAAAACAAAGAAATCCCTAGTAAAACCAGATGACTAAAACAGAAAAGTCAAAAAGAAAAAAATCAATCACTCCCCCCAGAATGGGCGCATGATCAGAAACAATAAGCCGCCAACACATCTCCAGAACCAGATGACTATAGGATTGACTACAAAAAGAGCATCCTAAGAGCCTTGCAGAACGGGGTTCGTACCAGGTGGGGGTAGGTACCCATCAGAGCCTTGCAGAACGGGGTTCGTACCAGGTGGGGGTAGGTACCCATCAGAGCCTTGCAGAACGGGGTTCGTACCAGGTGGGGGTAGGTACCCATCAGAGCCTTGCAGAACGGGGTTCGTACCGGGTGGGGGTAGGTACCCATCAGAGCCTTGCAGAACGGGGTTCGTACCAGGTGGGGGTAGGTACCCATCAGAGCCTTGCAGAACGGGGTTCGTACCAGGTGGGGGTAGGTACCCATCAGAGCCTTGCAGAACGGGGTTCGTACCAGGTGGGGGTAGGTGTTAGAAAAGTAGTTTTAAATCAAGAGGGGGGGTGAATTGATTTTTGAAAGTTTTTCGCAATACACAGATTATCTAATTCGAAAATTAAGATTACTTATCAATTCACAAATCACAAAGCAATCAAACAGTTTAAGTGCAGCAGCAGAAATTAAAGAGAGAAAGGTTAGGAAAGATTTCACCGGTAATTTTATACTGGTTCACCCAATACCAGGGCTACGTCCGGACTCCGACCAAATTCCAGCTGGGTTCCACTAGAATAGATGTTTTACAGACTCACCCTCTTACACCTATTCTAACTCTCCACCAAGAACCAAATTCCAGCTCTTGGAAACCTCTGCAACCAAATTCCAGCAGCAGAGAAACCAGGTGCCCAAATTCCAGGCACCACACACAAGAACCAAATTCCAGCTCTTGCTTTAACCTTTCCACCAAGAACCAAATTCCAGTTCTTGGCAACTTTCTACAACAACTGCAGAAAACTTGTACCCAAATTCCAGGTACAACACAATACAAAGTAATGAAAAGCAATTGAAAAGAAGAGACTTAGAAAGCTCAAACCGGATTACTCTAATCCACAGTCAGTTTCTTCTTCAAAGAAATGCAAAGTGCCTCAAGAAAGATTTCAAAAGAAGTTCACAAAAACAGTTGTGTATCTTTCTTGAAAAATGCTAATAGTTGCTTGTATTGATTGCTTGAATTGTGTCAAAACTGATATGATAAAAGTTCCAAGCAATTCTGTTTATAAAAGAGTATTTTCAAATCTGCTGCATTAATTAATCTGTTGAAAGTTTGTTTTAATCTGTTGAAATAGCCGTTACAATCTGTTAAAAGTCCTTTCAACCCATTAATGCGTTCTTGATCTTTAACGAGAAAATGTTTTAGTTGATACGACCACGTTTTTATCAGTTAAAACGTTTTACAAACATTTTCTAAGTATAAAACAATCGATTGAATCACGTATTAATCGATTGATTTGTTTAAAAACCTCTTTATAAAACTTTCCAAGTTATTTTAGCTGATATAAAGTCGTTTCAATCGATTGAAAATCTGCACATATATTTTCAAGTCATTTTAATCGATTGAAAGTTCGTTTTAATCGATTGAAAAGATTTTCTAAGTTATTCTAATCGATTGAAATGCGTTTTAATCGATTGAAATAAGTCTGATCGGTCATAATTCAATTCTGATCGATCATAACCAACTCTGATCGGTCATAATCTCATTCTGATCGATCATACTGACATCAAAGTGATTTTAATCGATTGAAACGTGTTTTAATCGATTAAAATAATTCTAATCGCTCATATTTAAGATCTGATCGATTATATTGCATTCTGACCTATTATATTCGAATTCTAATCGGTCATAAAGAGTTTTAATCGATTAAAAGAAGTTTGTATCGATTAAAATATTGTAAAAACACTTTTTAAAACATTCTAAGTGTTTTAAATTGATTCTTTCAAACCTTTATCAGTTAATAACTTGTTTAAGAAAATTCTTTGCCAAAATGCTTTTGTTTTTGATTTGTTTAAAACTATTTTTGAGGCATTTTGCAAATTGAGTGAAGAAGCTTTATGCAGTGGAAAAGGTAAAGTGGTTTTACCTAAGCTTTCTGTTTAGACACACTAAGTCTTCAGCTCCTTTGTTCTGAGTGACTTGTTTGACTGCTGCAGAGTTGACCCTTGACTTTATTTTTGACTTCATCAAATCAATGAGATCTTTGCTAGGATCACTTTCAGTAGGTACCCATCAGAGCCTTGCAGAACGGGGTTCATACCAGAGAGGGGTAGGAACCCATCAGAGCCTTGCAGAACGGGGTTCGTACCAGGTGGGAGTAGGTACCCACCAGAGCCTTATAAAATAAGGTTTGTACCGGATGAGGGTAGGTACTCATCAGAATCTAGCAAAATGCAGATTCGTACCAGGTGGGGATAAGTACCCACCAGGGCCTTATAAAATAAGGTTTGTACCAGATGAGGGTAGGTACTCATCAGAATCTAGCAAAAATACAGATTCGTACCAGGTGGGGGTAGGTACCCACCAGAGCCTTATAAAATAAGGTTTGTACTGGATGAGGGTAGGTACTCATCAGAATCTAGCAAAATGCAGATTCGTACCAAGTGGGGGTAGGTACCCACCAAAGCCTTATAAAATAAGGTTTGTACCAGATGAGGGTAGGTACTCATCAGAATCTAGCAAAAATGCATATTCGTACCAGGTGGGGGTAGGTACCCACCAGAGCCTTATAAAATAAGGTCTGTACCAGATGAGGGTAGGTACTCATCAGAATCTAGCAAAATGCAGATTCGTACCAGGTGGGGGTAGGTACCCACCAGAGCCTTATAAAATAAGGTTTGTACCGGATGAGGGTAGGTACTCATCAGAATCTAGCAAAAATGCAGATTCGTACCAGGTGGGGGTAGGTACCCACCAGAGCCTTATAAAATAAGGTTTGTACCAGATGAGGGTAGGTACTCATCAGAATCTAGCAAAAATGCATATTCGTACCAGGTGGGGGTAGGTACCCACCAGAGCCTTATAAAATAAGGTTTATACCAGATGAGGGTAGGTACTCATCAGAATCTAGCAAAAATGCAGATTCGTACCAGGTGGGGGTAGGTACCCACCAGAGCCTTATAAAATAAGGTTTGTACCAGATGAGGGTAGGTACTCATCAGAATCTAGCAAAAATGCAGATTCGTACCAAGTGGGGGTCGGTACCCACCAGAGGCTTATAAAATAAGGTTTGTACCGGATAAGGGTAGGTACTCATCAGAATCTAGCAAAAATGCAGATTCGTACCGGGTGGGGGTAGGTACCCACAAGAGCCTTGTGAAATAGGGTTCGCACCAGATGAGGGTAGGTACTCATCAAAAAGCAGATTCATACCTAGTGGGGGTAGGTACCCACAAGAGTGTAGTGAAATGCAAACTCATACCTGGTCAGGGTAAGTACTCACCAGAGCCTTATAAAAGAAGGCTCAAACCAGATAGGGGTTGGTACCTATCAAAAATATTTATCATCCGGAGGATCAGCAAACTTCAAGCGAAGGAGCATCTGAAGGACAACCGGGCAAAAAGAGTTAACTCCTTCCCCTACCAACTAACTTTGTCGGCATATTAGGCCAAAAATTAGCCAGGCAGGTGAAGGGGGGGCAGCTATAGACCCCTAATTTTGCCCGACCTCTCAATAAAGGCTAAGGAGACTTCCTATAACAAGATAAAGCTTGCCTGACATCTCAATATAGGCCAAGAAGACTTCCTATATGAAGATAAAGATTCAATGGACGTCTATCGGCATCAATCGACGTCCGAATAAAGAAAGGAAAGCTTCCCGGGGGTCCCAGAACACAAAATATGGCAAAAACAGTCGAGATGGCCGTCCTAGAAGTTGGGACGGCCGTCCCAGAAGCCCAGACGGCCGTCCCAGAAGCCCAGACGGTCGTCCCAAGTTCCAGACGACCGTCCCAACTTGTTTTGAGGCTCGGGACGACCGTCCCAAATCCCAGACGACCATCCCAACTTCCCTAGACGACCATCCCTGATTTCCAAGCTCCAGACGGTTGTCCCAAGCTGTGAGGCTGCGAAAACTATAAATAGGAGGCTCATTTGCCACTTTTCCACACTCCAGACACTTGTCTTCTCTCCCTACTTCGAATGAACTCTCCGATTGCCTTAAAAAGATAACAATCGGTTAAAGAATTGTATTCCAGCATTCGATTCTTCTTTAAAATTTAGTCGAGTCGATATTGTATTCTGGGAGGAGAGTCTTTGTAGAGCGGGGGATTGCTAAAACGCATCCTCACAGTTAAAGATTTGTAATACAAAGCTTGCTACGGAGGTTCTTTTCACTTCTCTTCTCTTTTATTGCTTTATTTATTGCTTTATGTATGCAATATGAAATAAAGTCATGTAGATAGTCATTTTTTTAATATTATGCAATAAAATAGGGTAATAGCGTAATTTCTCGTAATCTTCACTTAATGAATGAATCCGTCATAAGGAACCCGAAAGGGGCGTTGTGGGGTGCTAACACCTTCCCCACACGTAACTAACTCCCTTACCCAACTCTGGTTATAATAGTCAAGTTTGGTTTTTATTAAAATCAACGCCTTTTTATCCTTTTCCAATGTTTATGGTCAAAACATTGGTGGCGACTCCATAAGAACCCCTTTTCGAAAACCTTGCTTTTATTAGAGGATAGTTCAGTTATTGAGCACCTCGGAAGCAATGAACATATTTTAACATAAAAATGCGAGTCTAAACCATCTTTTCGCGACCACTCGCAGAAACGTTCAAGATGTCCCTAGACGTCGGAACGGACGACGGCGACATCCTCTTGTGGTGAATCGACCGTTGGGGAGAGCTTGATTGTGAGCGGCTTTCTCTCCATCCTTCTTATTGGAAGACATATCAGTTAATCCTTCCTTTTTATTATCTTATTTATTAAGAGTGAAGGAGGGGAGATCAAATATGAAAATGAATGAAATGCGTGCAAGTAGGCAATTGTTGAATAAAGAAATTTTATTTATTTGTAGAAAGTGTACATTCCCTTACTCCATGCTACGAAGCACTTTTTGACAAAAACAGAAAAGCCTAAAGAAACCCACAGGCAAGTCCTGATTTCTATGCAATTCTTTTTCGGCTTCTCGGACATGACGAACGAGTGCTTTGGTCTGTTTTTGGACCGCCTGGCTCATATCTTTACTGTACTTTTGAGCCTCTTTGATCTTCACCTCTTGATGGACGACCAAGGCTTGTAACTCATCGAGTTTCTCAAGGGTCCAGTCTCTTTCTCGTAGCACTTGGCCATACTGAGCTAATCCATCTCTTTCCTTGCAGCGCAACTCAGTAAGGCTTCTGTTAAGTCTCTGGCTAGTCTCCCATCCTTGACGTATTTCAGACCGAGTCCTTGCGAGGTCTTGTAGCAACTCCTTGATCGTTTGAGCCTGTTTTGCACATTCGGCCTCAAGGCATGCTGACTTGGCAGTTATTTCTTGAAGTTGATTATCCAAGCTAATTCTGGCATTTTTGGATGCTCGGATAACCTGCTCACTGGAGTCAGCACACTAGTCCTTGAGGCGCTCTATCTCATGATCTTTCTTCTTGCATTGCCTCTATAGGCCGCCTATGGTGAGGATAGATTCTTGCTCTCTTTCCTCAAGGGCCCTCATCTGGGCTCCCATGATTTCTATCCTCTAGATCAAGGCATCGACTTGGCTTTGAAACTCTCCGCTGGTTGAAGGCATAGCAGGTGGGGCGGATGGTTGTGACATCCCTCTATTTCTTCTCCACTCCTCATAGTCACCGGAGATAGCTACTCAAATTTTTCCTAGCTCTCTATCTCCCATGAAGACTGGTTTCTCCCATGCTCTTCTTACAGCAAATGAATTAGCAACAGTGCATGGGTCTTCAAAGAAACACAGTCCTTCGGGTTCTTCCCGTGATAACACGGTTTAGGTCTTCATGAGTTGTCTCATAGCCACTTTTGGAGAATAGGCTATGCATCCCCTAAGACCTATTAATGGTACGCTCGGATAATCCCCACATTTGATGAGGATTGGGCTCAGTCGGAACCAAGGACATGCCCAAGATAAACGGTAGGCGTCCCATTAATCCAACTCGACCTTCCACTCCAAGGTTAAGCGTCGGTGGAGAGGGATTTTGGAGAAGCTTCTCAAAGGGTCGGGGAACATCCCCATGTGACTAGAGGCGTAGAAATGTGTGATACCCCACACAAATAGCAGTGAAGAGCAGCATCTAAGTGTTCTCCCTTGCTTCTGGTGACAAAATTCTACCGAAAGCAAGGTGTCGGCAAGAAGTGCAAGCAAGGGACTCTTCGAGTTCACGTCCCAGGCAAAGAAGGCATTCATGACGGCTTGATCCACTGTGTCGAGGTGGAAGGGAAACAGTATCGTCCCAAACACGATTAAAGCTAGGGTTTGCTTAAAAGCATACCAGTCTGCCTTTTCAGCCAAAGAGGACAAATGGTCTTCTAACATTGAAACTTTCCAACCCTGGACATTCCCTTTTGTTATCAGGGTAGTCTGTCGAGATGGCAATCGAATGATGATAGCGAATTGGGCTACAGGAGTATACGCCTTATGACGAATATGGACCCCGACTGACTTGGGTCATTTTAGCATAATCTCATAGTCCTCCAAAGTGGGCACCATATCGAATTGCGGGAATTCGAAGCAGTGCATACTAGAGTTCCAAAAATGGACTAGAATCCTGATGAAAATAGGGTTGACACAAATCTTCAGCAGGTCAAGAATCCGTCCGTAGGATTTTTCAAAGTTGTAGCGGACCTTTGATGACATCAACGCGCAAAGCCGTTCTAACTTCTCAGCATGGTATCGGGGAATATCCACTTTCTTCAATTGTCTACTAGTCCCCTCCATTTTCTAGAAACCAAAATGCATGTTATGAATATGATGCTTAAAGCAGGCATGCATGCAAGTGTTTATTTTTCCTAAACATTATCATGTTTTATTTCTACATGATGCATGATAGTGTTTAGTTTTTTGTATTTTATTTTCAAAAAGAAAATAAACTAGCTATATGGATGTTTTATGAATTTGATGCTTGTGAACAAGATCCCATTTTTACTTTATTGGGTTTATTTAATTTTATTTGATTTTATTTGTTCTGGTTTATTTTATAACCTTTTTATCTCTTCTGTTGGACTGCATGACTACTTAGCTTACAAAGAACCTAAAACCAGGCTAGCTAAAAGGCAGACTGTCCGAGATTAAATGGTTTGTTGCGAAAGAATAATTTTAACGTCCCTTATCTCTTCTATCGGACTGCATGACTACTTAGCTTACAAATAACCTGAAACCAAGCTAGCTAAAAGGCAGGTTGTCCGAGATAAGGGTGTTTATTGCGAAAATATTTTTGTGGTTTTTCTATTTTTATCTGTTGTATGGTTATGCTATGCAATCAAGTGCAACAAACAAGTGCACACACAATTTCACTCATCCGCGAACAAGTAGGATGACATTTTTAATTACGAGGTAGGGGTCTCCTGCAGAAGAGTGTATCTTCAGGGTAGTTCTAATTTTCCTCACCAAGGTCAGGCCCCCAAGGTGCCCCCTTTATAGGGTCCCCACTCTCCAGCCTTCCAACCATGCATGGCACTAAGGCCGTAATCAATCTTTGTACCAAAAGAGGAAGGTTATCACCTTGAGTGGTGGTTTCCGACCATACCAGTGGGCTCAGGGCCCTCACTACAGCAAATCGTACATGCCAACCACTCCCTATGGATTTCCCACTTGCCCCCGGGTATAGGGAGCACTGTTGTGTGCAAAGGTTTGTGTACAATTTTTATTTCAAACAATTTCATAAAATAAGCAAACAATAGTTATTAAAGCCAAGCAAATAAAATATGTTATAAAACAAGGTAGGGTAAAAGCGAAATTTTTAAGTTTATTTATTAAACTGGTCCATCACTAAATGGGATCAACTCTCTAGGCTTCCCTAGTGGAGTCGTCATCTGTTGCCGCTGTCAAAACAGGTGGTCGGAGCGACATGATGGCTTCTGACTTCGACTCGTGTTTTTAAAGTGACGTTACAACGCCTTTAGGTTGTTCGATAACCGGGCTAGACCTAAAGGCGAGGTTTTCGAAAATGGGTTCTGGAGTCGCCACCAATGTTTTATACAAAAACATTGGAAAAAGAAAAAAAAAAGGTGTTGGTTTTAAAAAACCAACTTTGACCATTATAACCAGAGTTGGGTAAGGGAGTTAGTTATGTGTAGGGAAGGTATTAGCTTCCCTACGACGCCCCTTTCGGGTTCCCTATAATGGGCCATTTATATCATAAATAAACCTTTAAAATGACGTTTTTACCCTTTATTTATTTGCGGAATTTAAAATATTGACTACATGGCCCTAACAACTAATGCATGGATAAACATAAAGAGAAAGTGGTAAAAGAAAGAGAGAAAGTATGGAAACCTTCGAAGCAAGCTTTCGTCTTTAATATTCTTGAAGAAGGGTGCTTTTTGTCATTCCCTCACTCTACGTTGGTCGCTCTTCCTCGCAACGCTACATAATACCCTCTAAGAATGCTAAGAAACTCTAGAAATGCTTCGGAGGAATCTTAGGAGAAGAATTTGAAAAAGTTGTAGAAGGGAAAGTTGAAGAATGCTATGAAAAGGAGGGGGACACGCCCTCCTTTTATAGGGATTCACGCCTGTCAGGTCGGGACGGTCGTCTCGCCTGACAAGGTCGAGACTGCCGTCTCGCCAAACGGGACAACGGTCTTGCCCTTGACAAATGGCGAGAAGGCCGTCTCACCAAACGAGACGGCGGTCTCACCATTGGCGAGTGGCGAGCAGGCCGTCTCGCCAAATGAGACGGCGATCTTGCCCTTTGCCAATGGCGAGAAGGAGGTCTCGGCCTTCTAGGTGGAATTCCTTATTTTTTTCGTATAGAAAAACCTTCCTACTCTAATATGGGGCCTATTAATCTATCCTAGGGACCTTTTAGGCCTTGCCCATATTCGAATTAGAGGTCTTCTGCTCTTTATTTTGAGGTCGGGCAAGATTTGGGGTCTACAAGGAAACTTGCCATGGTCAGCAAGTTAATCCAGTCCAGCAGCAACCTACAGTGTGGTATCTATGCAACTTTAGAACATTTCACCAATTTATGCCCACAATTGAATGAGACAGTGAGCCAAACCTTAGAGATAGTAGCAATGGTGTTTCCAAGAGCACCTTCATTTTTTAAACCTCTAGCACAACAATAATATAACCCATATTCCAACACTTATAACCCTGGTTGGAGAGATCACCCAAATTTAAGGTATGGTCCAAACTCTACACAACAGCAGAAAACTCCCTTCATCCAGTAGCAGAATAATCAATCACAACCATATTACTCACAAAAATCAGTGTCCCATCAGCAGAAGTACACTCCACCTCCATTGAGGTAGCCATCAACCCAACAAACTGCACCCATTCTCGCTTCACAATAGCAACAAGTACAAACCAAATCTGGACCTTCTTTGGAAGAATTAATGAAGCAAATGGCCACTAGTAATTTGTAGTTTCAACAGAATGTATCAGCCACCATCCAAGACAAGAAAACATAAATTGGTCATCTTGTAACTACTATTAACACACTATAATAACAAGGGTCCAAAACACTGTTGAACATTCAAGGACTTGATGTTGAACTTACATGGACATGAAGCTTGTTGATTTTGATGATGATTCAAGAACACAAGAACTTAGAGAGTTGAAGACTTGTTTTATAGTGTAATAACTCTGTTTTAATTAGTTTGAGTCTGTAATATTAGAGTTTAAGATAGCCGGTACATAGTTTGCACTTTAGAAGCTTCAAAAAACTCAAATTTATCTTTTTGCCTCGGCTTTAATCGATTAAATGGTCAAATAATCGATTATTACAGTGAGAAAAACCATTTTCTGTATCTGTTCACTGTAATAATCGATTAACACACCTGTTAATCGATTAACAGGCCTGTTAATCGATTGACAGGGCTTTTAATCGATTAAAACAGTGAGTTTTGGGGTTCTGTTGATTTTGGCTTTGTAATAATCGATTAACACTTCATTTAATCGATTATTTCAGTCAGATTTTGATTTTGAACTTCAAATCAACCCTATTTTCGAAAACCCTAATCCCAAGACTCCTAGTTCCGAAATTCCCAATTCCCAAACCCTAATTTCTCTACTTAAGCTTCTCTATGGCACTCAGAAAAATAGAACAACCTTTTTCAAACAAAAGTTAAGTGTTGTGAATGCTAGAGAACTGTTTGTTGGAGGAAAAAGGGGCTTTTGGAACCTGGTGTGGGCTAGAAGCGATAAGAATCACTAAGTGGAGTTCTTAGTGGATTGTGTGTTGTGCCGTCTCTGGGGAAAGTTGTTCTTCATCTCTTGTGGATTTCAAGAGAGGTGTTTTCTTTACTTTATCTTTTCCATTGTAATCTATTTGTAACAACTTTGATTATAGTGACAACGTTAATCCTCTATTTGAGTGATTAGCAACTGGACGTAGGGTCTTTTGATCCGAACCAGTATAAATCTCCTGTGTAAGACTCTATCTCTATTCTATTTACATTTACACAGTATTTAATCGATAAAATTTGGGGAAAATTTTTAAAACCTAATTTTTGTTAAGAAACCAATTCACCCCCCCCCCCTCTTGGTTTTTGTCCGACCACGCAAACATTCCGCTGCGCGATTCTAACAAACACTTCCTTCTTAACTATCCAATAGGGAATGTGAACGCAATTACATTGAAGAGTGGAAAGGAGCTCTAACCTAGTACAGTAGCAGCTCCTTCATTCCAACCAAGTGCAGTCTTGGATGCAATATAGAAAATTTTCCTAATAGAAATTGATCCAGACTTGTTGGACACATTTAAAAAGGTGGAAATCAATATACCTTTGCTTGATTCTATAAAACATATTCTTAAGTATGCAAAGTTCTTGAAGGAATTATGTACCTATAAAAGGAACTTGAAAAAAAGACAGATTCAAACACTCTAATCTTTGACCTAATCCAGTTTACCTAAAAAATGTGATGATCCAGGTTCATTTTCCATTATGTGCACTATTGTAGAGTTGACCTTCGCTAATGTTTTATTGGATTTGGGTGCATCTACAAATGTCATGCCATCAGCTGTGTATAAAATGTTGCACTTAGGGGACTCGAAGCCAACCAATGTGGTGATCCAATTAGCAAACAATACTATGCATGAATCCACCTTGATTTTGGAAAGGCCATTCTTAATGACGGAAAAGACAAAATTGATATTCACTTTGGCATGTTATCTATGGAATTTGGAGAGGACACGATCTACTTCAATATCTTTGAAGTCATGAAGCATCCATTTGAAGGCCATTCTATTTTATATGATCATGCTATATTTTTGTTAGATGTTGTAGAAAATAAAAACACTACAAATGTTTGTACAGAAATAGAAGTAGGAGTAGCTATAGACAAGGACATTGAACTTTCTCTATTTTCACAGTTTTCAAATTTAGACTTGGATACTCAATCCGGTTGCACCTGTAATGGTGGCCAGTGTGCTATTTATGATGAGATTAATACTACCATATTTGTTGATTCACTCCATTTTGCATATACAGATGCACAAACTGTGGCTGCTATAATTCCACAAAATTTAGATCAGACCATAAAACAACCACTTTCGTTTGAGCTTAAACCCTTGCCAGATCATTTGAAATATGTTTATTTAGATGCAGAACTAAAGCTTCTTGTGATCATATCTAGTACTCTTCTTCAGGAGCAGGAGAAGAGGCGGATGGAGGTTTTAAAGGTGCACCAAAAAGCCATTGGCTGGAGCCTAACTGATATTCCTAGAATTAGCCCAAGCACATGTATGCACAAAATTCTGATGGAGGATGAGTCTAAGCCTATAGACAACAATAAAGAAGGCTCAATCCTACCATTTTAGAAGTTGTGAAAAAGGAGGTGACCAAGCTACTGATGGTTGGGATCATCTACCTCATCTTAGATAGCACATGGGTTTCACCTGTTCAAGTGGTGCCTAAGAAGTCTAGAGTTACAATTTTAGAAAATAAGGAGCATGAACTGATTCCCACAAGAGTTTCCAATAAATAGAGGGTATGCATTGACTATAGGCAGATTAAGCAGGCTACAAGACAAGACCACTTCCCTCTCCCATTCATTGATCAAGTTATTGAGAGGTTAACATGTAAGTCTCATTACTATTTTCCAGATGGCTATTCTAGTAATATGCAAATTAACATTGCTTCTGAGGACCAACATAAAACCACATTCACCTGTCCTTTTGGCACATTTGCTTACATAAGGACGCCATTTGGCCTATGTAATGCACCTGCTACATTTCAAAGATGCATGTTGAGCCTATTTTCTGACTTAATTGAACATTACATGGAGGTGTTTATGGATGATTTCACACTATATGATTCCTCATTTGATGATTGTTTGCATAATTTAACTAAGGTATTAGACAGATGCATTGAAACCAACCTTGTGCTTAGTTATGAAAAATGCAATTTTATGGTAATTGAGGGTATAGTTTTAGGGCATCTTGTCTTTGAGAGACAAATACAGGTTGATAAGGCTAAAATTGATGTTATTTCCTCTTTATCTTACCCGTGTCTATGCGGGAGGTTCATTCTTTCCTTGGCCATGCAAGTTTTTTACAAAAGATTCATCAAGGATTTTAGCAAAATTGTCAGCCATTGTCTAAGTTGTTATAGAAGGACATTCTCTTTGTGTTTTATAATTTATGCAAAGAAGCATTTACAGAGTTAAAGAAGAGACTCACAATATCCCCTATCATGCTGTAGACCCCGAATCTTGCCCGACCTTACAACAAAATTCAGAAATCCTCCGTTTTGAAGATGGACAAGGCTTCATCGGGCCCCTAGTAGTGTTTACTAGGTTCCATGTAAGGAAAGAAGAGTTTTCTTAGAAAAAATAAGAAATAAAAAATAATTTTTTTTTTCAAAAGATCCAAGACGACCGTCCCGAATCCCAGGCAGTCGTCCCACCTTCCTTGGTGGCCTGGGACGACCGTCCCAAATCCCAGACGACAGTCTCATCCTCCTAGGTGGTCTGAGACGACTGTCCCAAATCTTAGACAACTGTCCCACCCTCCTTGGTGGCCTGGGACAACCGTCCCAAATCCCAGACGACCGTCCCACCCTCCTTGGTGGCCTGGGATGGCCTTCCCAAATCCCAAACGGTCATCCCGCCTGACAAAATTTGGGACGGCCGTCTCGACCACCTTGGTGAGCGTGCCTATAAATAGGACATCAGTCCTTACTATTTTTCACACTTTTTCACCTCCACACACCTCTAGACATTGTTCCAGACACCGAGTGATCTTTTTTATTGTCCTTTTGGGCGAAAAATCGGTTAAGGAAGTCTCCTTTGAGACATTCGGCTCTCGACAGTTTAAATCTTTATTTGTTCGAGGGTGGAGTGCCCGTGTAGTGCGAGAGGATTGCCAAAAAGCGTCCTCAAGTTTAAAGATTTATAAAAGCTCAGTTTGGAGGTTTTTCTCAAACCCTTAATCTTTTATCGCTTTCCTTTGTGTGCATTAGAAATTAGGGTCATGTAGACATTTAAATAAATATTGCAAATAAATAAATAAATAGGGTAAAAGCGTAATTTTTAAATCTTTATTTTATAAATTAATCCATCATAAAGAACCCAAAAAGGGCGTTGTGGGGTGCTAACACCTTCCCCATGCATAACTAACTCCCTTACCCGACTCTGGTTATAATGACCAAAGTTGTTTTTTTAACCAACTCCTTTTTTATCCTTTTTCAATGTTTATGGTTACAACATTGGTGATGACTCAATAAGAACCCATTTTTGCAAAAACCTCATTTTTAAGGTTAGTTCGGTTATCGAGCATCCTAAAAGTGATGACCAAATTATCTTATGAAAATGTGAGATTTAGTCATCGCGTTGCGACCACTGGCATTTTTCATTCCCCCGTGGGGGACGACGATGACACATGCAACCACCAAATTAGGAGATGCCCATTGAATTAATGTGTGATGTCTCTAAATTGAAAGTAATGAAGATCTTATTGAATTACTTTGGAAAAGATCTTGTTGATTTGATGAAGTAAAAAATGAAGTCTAAGACAACTTTGTGGCAGTCAAAGGTCACTTGGATAAAAGAGAAGAGGATTAGTGTATCTACAGCTCTGCTTAGGTATACCCATTTTATCTTTCTGCTGCATGAGGTTTCTTCACTTAAAAAGATTTTGCAATTGCCTCTAAAAAATGTTTTAACCTTTAAAAACAAAACATTTTGACAAAAGGATTTTTAATCAACTATTTTAACTGATAGTATATGTGGTTTATCAACTAAAATGTTCTTCACACTTCTATGACAGGTTTTCAACTGATATAACTTCAAAATAACCGATTGTTTTCATTAAAAGAAGTGTTGAAAACTTTCTGTCAGTATTTTAACTGATACAATTTCGAAATAACCGATTAAAATCACTTAAAAAGATCAGGGAAGTGTTTTTTCAGTATTTTAGTCGATATAACTTCGAAATAATCGATTAAAACCACTTGGTATATCAGATGACCGATCAGAATGGCTTTATGACCGATCAGAACCAGATATGATCGATCAGAATGGGTTTATGACCGATCAGAACCAGATATGATCGATCAGATTTGAGTTATGATCGATCAGAATTATTTTAATCGATTAAAACCGCATTTCAATCGATTAAAACAACTTGGAAAATTTGTACTAAATGTTTCAATCGATTAAAACATATTTTTATCAGTTAAAATCACTTGAAAAAGTTTATAAAAATGTTTTGCAGTATTTTAATTGATTGAAAGTCGAAACAATCGATTAAAACAGATTAGAAGATTTTTTGAAAAGAGTTTTAATTGATATAAACGTTGTCGTATCAGTTAAAACAAATCTAGAAAATAATCAAGAATGTTTTAATGGATTAAAAGAAGATTTAACAGATTAAAACAAGACTTTTAACAGATTAAAAGATTATTTTAACAGATTAATTAAACCAGCAGTTTTGAAAATCTTCTATATAAACAGAATGGTTTAACTTTTTGAAAACACATCTTTTATACATCTTTTAGCAATCAATCAAGCAATCAAAAGCGCTACTTTCAAGAGAGAATCACACTTGTTTTTGTGAAGTCCATCAAAGTTCTTTCTTGAGGCAAAATTGCACTCTTTTAAAGAAGAAACACATATTGCAGAACTGCATAAAACTGGTTTGAGCGTTCTTAGTTTCTTTTGTTTGTTTCTTTACTTTCTTTTACTATATTGTGGGTGCCTGGAATTGTGGGCACTGGTTTCTGTAGCTGGAATTTGGCTGTAGGGTAGTTCAAGAGCTGGAATTTGGTTCTTGGTGAAAGGTTAGGTGCAAGAACTGGAATTATGGTTCTTGTGGTAGATTGAGTGTGAGGTTAAGGTTGTAATCTGTAAAACATTCAATCTAGTGGAACCCAGCTGGAATTTGGCTGGAGACTGGACGTAGCCCTGGGATTGGGTGAACCAGTATAAAACTTGGTGATATCTTTCTGAACCTTTCTCTTCTTTAATTTTGTGATTGCATTTATTTTTTATTGCTTGTTGTGTGTGATTCAAGAATTGATCAGATTTCTTAATCTTTGAAATTGATAATCTGTTAATTGGTAAAATCTTTCAAAGATCAATTCACCCCCCCTCTTGATCTCAGCCTACATTTCTAACAATTGGTATCAAGAGTAAGGTTCTTGAGAATTATTCAAGTTTTTCGATCCATGGCTGGAAACAAATTTTCTGAGGGTGCTTGTATTGATAGACCTCCATTATTTTGAGGAACAGATTATCCATTTTGGAAGATTAGGATGAAGATCTTTATTGAATCTTTTGGTATAAATGTTTGGAATATCATTGAACAAGAAACTGATGTTTTTAACAAAGATTGGTCTAGCTTAAATGATTGTGAAAAGAAATTAATCCAAGCTGATTGTATTGCCAAAAATATCATCATATCTGCACTTAACAGAAACAATTTTTTCAGGATAGCACATTGTCAAACTGTTGGACAAATGTGGAAGATCCTTGAAATGACCTATGAAGAAACAACAGAGATATGCTTAATGGTCAACTCGGATTCGCCAATAACCAGTGTAAGTTCTGACTCAACAACTACTATGAATTATAGTTCATTACAAGATGCTTTTTATGAAATGCATGCAGTAGCTAAAAGATTAGAAACTGAAAACAAAAGATTAAAAAGCATGAATAGTTTATTTGAAAACAAGATCACTATTCTTGAAAAGAAAATAGTTGATGAAGAAACCAAGAATGAAAATTTGGAAATAGGTAATAACTCTGAATGCATGTGTAATGTTAAAGATTGCAAAAATTGTCCTAAGTTACAAGAGAAAGTAACATACTTAAATAAAAGTTGCATCTAAACTTGCACAAGGAAAAACTAGTCTTGATATGATACTTGATTCTCAAAAATTAGTTATTAATCGTGGTGGAATAGGTTTTACACCTTCTATTGGAAAGAAAACTAGAGCATTTAAAAACTATTTTGCATATAATAAATCTATGTCATCTCCATTTATTAGATGTTTTTACTGCATGAAAAAAGGGCATTCTGTGAAGTATTGTAGAATTAAGAAATATGTTATTCCTAAAGGTAGAAAACTAGAGCCTTTAAAAACTATTTTGCATATAATAAATCTATGTCATCTCCATTTATTAGATGTTTTTACTGCATGAAAAAAGGGCATTCTGTGAAGTATTGTAGAATTAAGAAATATGCTATTCCTAAAGGTAGAATGAAGTGGATACCCAAAAATTCATTTCAAATAACATTATTGGACCCAGTAATTAAAACGGGGTACCAGAAATATGCCAAATCTATTTTGCAGGAACAAAATATGGAAGTCCCTGGGTATCAAATCAGCAAATTCTGTTTCTGGATTCTTGGACTGAGTATTTTAATTGATATAAAACTATTTTAATCGGTTTAAATCACTTACAGAGAATACCAGAAAAGCTGTCCGTACAGTTTTAATCGATTGACATATGAGTTAATCGATTAAAATGTTCTCTGGAATCTACTTTAGTTGTTTTAATCGATTAAAATGGATTTATATCAGTTAAAATCATTAAAAGGATAAATTTAACCGATTATTCCTCGTTTAAATCGATTATTACTCTGATATATTTTTTCCAGAACTTGATTAATTGATTGAATATCAAATTAATCTATTAAAATGTTACTTCCAGTGCAGAATTAACTGTGTATTTCAACTCTGTATCATTCTGTACTGCAACTATACTAATTTCTCTTTCAGGAAAAACAAACTGAAGATCTCTGGTACCTTGACAGTGGTTGTTCTAAACACATGACAGGTGATATTACAAAATTTTACAACTTAAAACTAAAGAATGGTGGGACTGTTGTCTATGGGGATAATAACAAAGGAAGAATCCTTGGAATAGGTGACATCAAATGCACAGAATCGGGTATTATTAACAATGTATTATATGTTGAGGGTTTAAAACATAATTTGATTAGTATTAGCCAGACTTTGTGATAAAGGACACAAAGTTGTCTTTGGTCGAAATCAATGCCAAATAATCAAATCAGATTCGAACAGTACTCGATTATCGGTAAGAGGATCAACAATATTTACATGTTAGATACTAATTCTGCTAAAAATTGTTACTTAATCTCTAAAGAGAATTATTCTTGGTTATGGCATAGGAGGTTAGCTCATATTCATATGAATCATCTTAATAAACTGATTTCTAAAGATCTTGTTGTTGGCTTGCCTAAACTTAAGTTTGTGAAAGACAAAGTGTGTGATGCATGTCAAAAGGGGAAACAAGTAAGGAATTCTTTTTCACAGAAAAATATTGTTTCAACTTCTAGACCTCTTGAACTTTTGCACATGGATCTCTTTGGTCCTTCTAGAACTATGAGTTTAGGAGGAAATCTATATGCATTGGTTATAGTAGATGATTACTCAAGATTTACCTGGACATTATTTTTAAAACTAAAATCTGATACTTTCCATTTGTTTAAGAAATTTGCGAAACAAATTCAAAATGAAAAAGGATATTTCATCTCTTGTATTCAAAGTAATCATGGGGGAGAATTTTCAAACGAAAATTTCAATAAATTGTGTGATAAACATGGTATTAAGCATAATTTTTCTGCTCCTAGAACTCCTCAACAGAATGGTGTAGTTGAAAGGAAAAATCGTTCTCTTGAAGAGTTAGCTAGGACAATGCTTAATGAGAAAGCATTACCAAAATATTTTTAGGTTGATGTCGTGAGTACTGCTTGCCATGTATTAAACCATGTTTTAATTAGACCTTTTCTTAAGAAAACCCCCTATGAATTATTCAAAGGTAAAAAGCCTAACATAAACTATTTTAGAGTTTTTGGAAGTAAGGTTTTTGTTCTAAACAATGGAAAGGAAAGTCTTGGAAACTTTGATTCCAAATCAGATGAAGGTATCTTCTTGGGATATTCATTGAATAACCATGCTTATAGAATCTTTAACAAAAGGCTAAATACTGTAGAAGAATATGTCCATGTTGTATTTGATGAGACTAACCCAAGTATGCAGAATATTTCTGAGTATAGTACAGAAGATGATGTTTTAACTAATAAAATGTATCAGTTAAAACTGCCAGAATCAACAGTTTCTCAAAAACAGGTTGAAGATATTGAAGAATCTGAAGAGCAGCTACCTAAAGAATGGAAAACTCCAAGAAATGTTTCAATAGACAACATCATTGGTGAAATAAACCAGGGAGTTTCCACTAGAAGATCTTTAAATAATTTTTGCAATCACATCGCATTTGTATCACAAATTGAACCAAAAACCATATCTGATGTATTAAAGGATAATAACTGGATTAATGCTATGCATGATGAATTAAATCAATTCACAAGAAATGAAGTATGGGAATTAATTCCAAAACCAGATAATGCAAATATTGTAGGAACAAAATGGGTTTTTAGGAATAAAATGGATGAAAATGGTATAATTACTAGGAACAAGGCCAGATTAGTTGCTAAGGGGTATAATCAGCAAGAAGGAATTGATTTTGATGAAACATATGCTCCTGTTGCTATATTAGAGGCAGTTAGACTTTTACTTGCTTATGCTTCAATGAAAAGTTTCAGGTTATTTCAAATGGATGTCAAAAGTGCTTTCTTGAATGGATATTTGAATGAAGAAGTTTTTGTTACACAACCACCTGGTTTTGAAGATCATATTCATCCAGAATATGTTTATAGATTAAAGAAAGCTTTGTATGGTCTCAAACAAGCCCCAAGACAATGGTATGAAAGGTTAAGTAATTTTCTCATTTCAAAGGGCTATCAAAGAGGTTTGGTTGATAAAACTTTATTCTTAAAAAAATTGAATAATGATGTAATTTTAGTTCAAGTATATGTTGATGACATCATATTTGGAGCCACTAATGAGTCTTTATGTAAACAATTTATCAAAGATATGCAGGGAGAATTTGAGATGTCTATGATGGGGGAACTCAACTACTTTCTTGGATTACAAGTTAAACAACTTCAAGAAAGAAGTTGTCTTCATCAATCTAAATACTGCACAGAACTTATAAAGAAATTTGAAATGGAACATTGCAAAGAAGCATCAACACCAATGTCCACAAATTGCTATCTTGATTCTGATGAAAAAGGAAAATATGTTGATGAAACCAAATATAGAGGGCTTATTGGTTCTTTACTATATTTAACAGCAAGTAGACCTGACATTATGTTTAGTGTTTGTATGTGTGCCAGGTTTCAATCTGCACCAAAAGAAACCCATCTTACTGCTGCAAAAAGAATCCTCAAATATCTCAAAGGAACTTTAAATGTTGGGTTATGGTATCCTGGTGAGTCCAAACTAAATTTAATTGGATACTCTGACTCAGATTTTGCAGGTTGTAAGCTTGACAGGAAAAGTACCAGTGGCACCTGTCATCTTCTTGGAAGCAGTCTAATTTCATGGCACAGTAAAAAACAATCATGTGTTGCACTTTCAACAACTGAAGCTGAGTACATTGCTGCTGGAAGTTGTTGTGCTCAATCTCTTTGGATCAAACAATAGCTTGAGGATTATGGTTTAATTCTCAGAAAAATTCCTCTTATGTGATAATACTAGTGCTATTATGTTAACTAAAAACCCAATTCAACATTCTAGGACAAAACATATAAAAATTAGACATCATTTCATTAGAGATCATGTTTTGAAAGGTGATTGTGAAATTTTCTTTATAGAAACTGAAAAACAACTAGCAGATATTTTTACAAAACCTCTTGCTCGTGATCGGTTTTACAAAATTCGCACTGAATTAGGCATGATAGATGCATTAAATATTACTTAGTTTTCAAAACTGGTTGTTTTAATCGATACAAACAAGCTTTAAATCGATTAAAAGCATTTATACAGTATTTTTTATCACTGTTTTAATCGATTAAATGTCGACTTAATCGATTATATCAACTTATATTTTAAACTTTCAAAATTCATAATTGTTTTAATCGATTAAAACATAATTTCAATCGATTAAAACCATTAAACAAGAACATTTTAATCGATTTTGTCCTGTTTTTAATCGATTTTTACTCTGGGAAGAAAAATTAAAGGCTTTAGTTAATGGCTGTTCTTGTAACATGCTACTAAAGCGTGATTCCCTTATCTTTACACGTGTTAATTGTATTCATTACAAACGTGTTAATGAAGATAAGTTTGAATCAACTTTGATTAATCTTTACATGAGTAAAGTATCGTATCCAATTTTTTTTCTATTTTTCAAAATCTAAAACTTAATACATATCATGTATTTTTTTTTTGTCTCTCTGTTCCCTATTTTTGATGAAGTCAAAAGGGGGAGAAATAATTGCCTTAATTTTGATCAATTTATAGGGAGAAATAATAATTTTGTAGTTGAGGGAAGCATAAATTTAGGGGGAGAAATAGGAAAATGATTAAATGTTGATTACTCACTAATCTATTTTATCAAGTGACTTCTTTTGCAGAGTTATTATTCAAAGTGGTGTTTGTCTTCATCAAATAGGGGGAGACTGAAAGTAATGAAGATCTTATTGAATTACTTTGGCAAAGATCTTGTTGATTTGATGAAGTCAAAAATGAAGTCTAAGGCAACTTTGTGGCAGTCAAAGGTCACTTGGATAAAAGAGAAGAGGATTAGTGTATCTACAACTGTGCTTAGGTATAATCATTTTATCTTTCTGCCGCATGAGGTTTCTTCACTTAAAAAGATTTTGCAATTGCCTCTAAAAAATGTTTAAACCGTTAAAAAAAACATTTTGACAAAAGGATTTTTAATCAACTATTTTAACTGATAGTATATGTGGTTTATCAACTAAAATGTTCTTCACACTTCTATAACAGGTTTTTAACTAATATAACTTCAAAATAACCGATTGTTTTCATTAAAAGAAGTGTTGAAAACTTTCTGTCAGTATTTTAACTGATACATTTTCGAAATAACCGATTAAAATCACTTAAAAAGATCAGGGAAGTGTTTTTTCAGTATTTTAGTCGATATAACTTCGAAATAATCGATTAAAACCACTTGGTATATCAGATGACCGATCAGAACCAGATATGATCGATCAGAATGGGTTTATGACTGATCAGAACCAGATATGATCGATCAGATTTGAGTTATGATCGATCAGAATTATTTTAATCGATTAAAACTGCGTTTCAATCGATTAAAACAACTAGGAAAATTTGTACTAAACGTTTCAATCGATTAAAACGTATTTTTATCAGTTAAAATCACTTGAAAAAGTTTATAAAAATGTTTTGCAGTATTTTAATCGATTGAAAGTCGAAACAATCGATTAAAACAGATTAGAAGATTTTTTGAAAAGAGTTTTAATTGATATAAACGTTGTCGTATCAGTTAAAACAAATCTGGAAAATAATCAAGAATGTTTTAATGGATTAAAAGAAGATTTAACAGATTAAAACAAGACTTTTAAAAGATTATTTTAACAGATTAATTAAACAAGCAGGTTTGAAAATCTTCTATATAAACAGAATGGTTTAACTTTTTGAAAACACATCTTTTATACATCTTTTAGCAATCAATCAAGCAATAAAAAATGCTACTTTCAAGAGAGAATCACGCTTGTTTTTGTGAAGTCCATTAAAGTTCTTTCTTGAGGCAAAATTGCACTCTTTTGAAGAAGAAACACATATTGCAGAACTACATAAAACTGGTTTGAGCGTTCTTAGTTTCTTTTGTTTGTTTCTTTACTTTCTTTTACTATATTGTGGGTGCCTGGAATTGTGGGCACTGGTTTCTGTAGCTGGAATTTGGCTATAGGATAGTTCAAGAGCTGGAATTTGGTTCTTGGTGAAAGGTTAGGTGCAGGAACTGGAATTGTGGTTCTTGTGGTAGATTGAGTGTGAGGTTAAGGTTGTAATCTGTAAAACATTCAATCTAGTGGAACCCAGCTGGAATTTGGCTGGAGACTGGACGTAGCCCTGGGATTGGGTGAACCAGTATAAAACTTGGTGATATCTTTCTAAACCTTTCTCTTCTTTAATTTTGTGATTGCATTTATTTTTGATTGCTTGTTGTATGTGATTCAAGAATTGATCAGATTTCTTAATCTTTGAAATTGATAATCTGTTAATTGCAAAAATCTTTCAAAGATCAATTCACCCCCCCCCTCTTGATCTCAGCCTACATTTCTAACATAACTTTGCTCTAGGAGTTATGTTGTCCCAAAAGGTAGGTGAGTTCCCCCATGTTATTGCATATTGTTGAACATTCAAGGACTTGATGTTGCAAATAATGATCATGAAGAATGTTGATTTTGATGATGATCCAAGAGCTTAAAGACTTAGAGTATTGAAGATTGAAGATTGATGTTTTCTGTATTGTAATAACTCTGTTTTAGTTTGATTGAGTCTGTAATTATAGAGTCTAAGATAGCCGGTACATAGTCTGTAACTTAGAAGCTTCAAAATGCTCAAATTTATCATGCAGGCTCGGCTTTAATCGATTATATAGGGAAATAATCGATTAAAACGAGTGAGAAAACCATTTTCGAGCATATACTCACTGTTTTAATCGATTAAAACATCAAAATAATCGATTAAAAGGTCAAATAATCGATTATTTCACCAAATAATCGATTAAACCGAGAGGATTGGGTTACTGCGTATTTGGCTCTGTTTTAATCGATTAAAACTCCATTTAATCGATTATTTCAGTCTGTTTTTGTTTTTAAATTTCAAATTAACCCTATTTTCGAAAACCCAATTACCAAGAACCCTAGTTTCGAAATCTCCAATTCCTTAACCCTAATTTCCCTACTTAAACTCTGCTTTGGCACTCAGAAAAGTAGAACAACTAAAGAACAACTCTTTCCATACAAAAGTTAAGTGCTGTGAGTGCCAGAGAACTGTTTGTTGCAAGGAAAGGGGGCTTTTGGAAACCTGGTGTGAGGCTAGAAGCGATAAGAATCACTAAGTGGAGTTCTTAGTGGATTGAGTGTTGTGCCGTCTCCGGGGAAAGCTGTTCTTCGGGGCTTTTGGAAACTTGGTGTGAGGCTAGAAGCGATAAGAATCACTAAGTGGAGTTCTTAGTGGATTGTGTGCTGTGCCGTCTCCAGGGAAAGCTGTTTATCATCTCTTGTGGATTTCAAGAGAGGTTTTATCTTTAACTTTATCTTTTTCATTATAATTTGTGTTGTAACAACTTTGTTCTTAGTGACAGCGTTAATCCTCTTTTGAGTGATTAGCAACTGGACGTAGGGTCTTTTGATCCGAACCAGTATAAACCTATTGTGTAATCTTCTCTACTCTTCTCTATTTACATTTACGCAGTTTTTAATCGGTAAAATTTGGGGAAAATTTTGAAAACCTAATTTTTATTAAGTAACCAATTCACCCCCCTCTTGGTTTTTGTCCGACCACGCGAACATTCGTCTGCGCGATTCTAACAAGTGGTATCGAGCTTGCTTTGATAGTCATTCAAACTTTTCGAAAATGGCCGGACAAAATCAAACTTTTGCCGAAGGTGCGTCTATCAACGAGACCCCCACTTTTTGCGGGTCAAAATTATCCTTTTTGGAAAGTACGTATGCAAATATTTTTAGAGTCCGTTGATAGAGGTGTTTGGGACGCAATTTTAAACGGTCCATTTGTTCCTAAAATTACGAGAACGGTGTTGACGTTCTTAAACCTTTTGATAGATGGACTGCAGACGAAAGTCGAACAGCACAATTTGATGTTAGGGCTAGAAACATTATTTCATCTCGCTCTAACCCTTGATGAGTTTTATAGAATTTCGGTTTGTAAAAGTGCACAGGAAATGTGGGAAATGCTAAGGGTGACCCACGAAGGAACTGACGACGTCAAAAGAGCACGTAAAAATTCTTTAATCCAAGAATACGAGATGTTCCGAATGCAACCAGGCGAAACGATATTTGACGTACAGAAACGTTTCACTCATATCGTGAACCATCTCACCGGACTAGGTAAAATTTTTGACGTTGATGAATTAAATGTTAAAATCTTGAAATCTCTGGATAGGAAATGGCAACCAAAGGTGACGGCCATCTCGGAGTCACAAAATCTTGCCACTATGTCTATGGAGGCGTTGTTTGGAAAGCTTAGGGAGCATGAACTTGACCTTGGAAGACTAAATGAGGAAGAGGGTCAATATCAAAAGAAGAACCTTGCTTTCAAAACCGAGATTTCAAAAAGCAAAAATAAGAAAGAAGAAGAAGAAGACTCCGAAAATGATGAAGAAGAGATGAGTCTTTTTATAAAGAAGTTCACCAAGATGATGAAAGCAAAAGGAAGACATCCTTTCAAAGGTAAGGGAAAGGTAAAAGAAAATTCTTCCGTTAATATAAAATGCTTTGGTTGTGGTGAAGCGGGGCATATGAAGACCGAATGCCCAAACAAGAAAAATGATGAACATAAGGGCAAAAAGCAATTCAAGAAGAAAGCATATATTGCTTGGGATGACGAGTGATTCAAATTCAGAATCAAGCGACTCGAAATTGAAGCAAACATTTGCTTGATGGCAAATAACAACAATTCTTCGGATGTTGAGGTTAGTGATTCCGATTCATCCTCTTGTGAAGAAAATGATCATGATGAATTACAAAATGCTTATAATGAGTTATTTACTGCATTTATGGATATGAAAAAGGAATATAAAGTAGTAAAGAAGAATCTAAGAAAATCGGAAAAGGAAAATGAGTCCTTAAAATTGAAAATTGCATGTTTAGAAGAAAAGGAGGTAGCTAATACGAAAATTGTATGCTTAGATGAAGATAAGGACTTAGCATGTGCAAAATGTAAAGAGCATGAATATGATATAGATATTCTTAATCATTTGCTTGACAAAGCCGAAAAAGAAATTGATGATCTTAAGAAGAATGAAATGGTTTTTGCTCAAAATAATGTAAATCATAGAGTTCCTTTGAAAAAGAGTAAATCTAAAAAGAAAAGAATATGGGTAGAAAAAGGAACTAGAGCATGTCATGTTAATAATGTATCTTATTCTAAAGCTACTCCAAATGCATGCTTCTATTGTATGAAACAAGGTCACACTTCAAATAAGTGTAAAATTAAACATTTTGGTATTCCAAAAGGTAAATATATTTGGGTTCCAATAGTTAAATAAATCTGTTTGTCTCTTTTATTTATTCAAAGAAAATGGATCATTTTGTATGTTTTAAACAAAATGCTTAGGTAAAATCATTTTATCTTTTCTACTTGCATAAAGATTCTTCTCTTAAAGATTTTTGCGAGAAGCCTCTAAAATTGTTTTAAACAGACTCAAAATAAAGTATTTTTACAAAAGCTTTCTTAAAACATGTTTTTAAGCGATGCGAGTTTTGAAAGAACCAAATAAAATCACTTAGAGTGGTCAAAGAAGTGTTTTTACAGCATTTTAATCGATACAACTGGTTTTTAATCGATTAAAACCATTTAGAACTCATTTTGACCGATCAGATTGTTATTATGAGCGGTCAGAAACGTTTAAATCGATTAAAAACACGTTTCAATCGATTAAAATTACTTAAAGGGTCTGGATGATCGATCAAAATCAAATTATGACCGATTAGAAGCAAATGTGATCGATCAGATTTTAATTATGAGCGGTCAGAAATTTTTCAATCGATTAAAAACACGTTTCAATCGATTAAAATCACTTAAAGAGTCAGGATGACCGATCAGATTTTTATTATGACCGGTCAGAGTCAGGATGACCGATCAGATTTTTATTATGACAGATCAGAACTCTTTTAATCGGTTAAAAACTCGTTTCAATCGATTAAAACAACTTAAAAACTTTTTCTACACTGCGTTTTAATCGATTAAAAGATGTTTTAACAGATTAAAGCTGCACTTTAACAGATTAAAAGAAACTTTTAACAGATTAATTAAACCAGCAGTTTTTGAAAATCTTCTATTGAAAACAGTTTGGCTTGAACTTTCTAAACTCACATTGAATATAAGTTTTCACACATCCTTAAGCAATCAATTGAGCAACTGCGGTGCAAACACTTTGGAGATCAAAGATGTGTTACTTGTTGATATATTATTGGATCAACTGATAGTTTGTTATGTGTAGAATTTGCTAAGATAATGCAGGGAGAGTTTGAAATGTCTATGATGGGAGAATTGACATTCTTCCTTGGACTACAAATCAAGCAACTTAAAGATGGCACTTTCATCTCTCAAACTAAATACTGCAAGGAAATTCTCAAAAAGTTTGGTATGGACACCTCTAAGGAAGCTAACACACCCATGGGAACTTCATGCTATTTAGACAAGGATGAATCAGGTTTGGAAGTAAATCAAACTATGTATAGAGGTATGATAGGATCACTATTATACTTAGCTGCTAGTAGACACGATATTATGCATTCTGTTTGTGTGTGTGCTAGATTTCGAGGCTTGTCCTAAAGAATCTCATTTAATTGCGGTAAAACATATTTTAAAATACTTAAAAGGAACTACTTGGATTTGGCTTGTGGTATCCGGTCTGATGCTTGTATTAGTTTATTAGGATATTCTGATGCTTGATTATGGTGGATGTAAAATTGATAGGAAAAGCACTAGTGGGACATGTCATTTGTTAGGTTCATCCTTAATATCATGGCATTCTAAGAAACAAGCATGTGTTGCTTTATCTACCACTGAAGCTGAATTTATTGCAGTGGTAGTTGTTGTGCTCAAATTACGTGGATGAAACAACAATTAGAGGATTATAGCATATATTTAAATGATATTCCATTAATGTGTGATAATACGAGTGCAATCAACTTAACAAAAAATCCGAGTAATGCACTCTAGGACTAAACATATTGAGATTAGACATCACTTTTTAAGAGATCATATCAGCAAAGGAAGCTGTAAGATAGAGTATGTAGACACTAAACGTCAATTAGCGAGATATATTTACTAAGCCTCTACCCAAGGATAGATTCTATGATCTTAGAAGAGACTTAGGGATACTAGAAATAGCTTAAATTCCGCTTAATTTGACTGTTTTTGGATGATTGTTATGATTAAATTCGTGATGCAGGATATTCATAGGTTATAATGTGCCAAAACCTTAAAAACTTGATATAGCCTCGGGAATAATCGATTACTGGAAGTGATAATCGATTATTTTCCCTTAAAAACGCCCAAAACAGGGTATTCTCCTTCGGAATAATCGATTATTTACTTGGAAATAATCGATTAAAGCTATCGAGATATTGAAATAATCGATTATCTTGAAATATAATCGATTAAATGCGACCAGATTTGCCTCTTAGCCGTTGCCAACGGATATTTTGCCATGAAATCCTTTCTATATGACCGTTGGAAGTGTTTTCTCTATAAATAGAGACATCTAGGTCAATTATACTCACTTCTAACTCTTGTAATCAAGTTTTCTTGAAATCTATACTCTCTTTGCTTCATTATTCCCTCACTTGTCTCCAAAATCTCTTCAAGTTTATCTACTCTTTCAAATGGCCTCATCCTCTCGCCCTAAGATTCCTACAAGAAGAAGATGCTGCACCTTCTTCTCATTCCAGTCCTAATTCGTAGAAGGATGGATCTACGATGCGAGATGGTCAACAAGAATTTCTAACCTACTTGGAAAGAAAAAGCTATTATTTCTCCCAAATTTCTTATAGGTGAGCAATTCATTCGTAGGGGTTTCAATTTTCCTAATCTTCTTGAAATTCAAGGAATTCTCCCGTTTATCCAAATGCAAGGTACATACTATCCTGACTTAGTTAGGGTATTCTATTCTAGATTCAAGTTTAGGGATCAAATTGCTACATCCCGTGTAAAAGGGGTTACCATAATTCTAGATGATGATATTTGGGAAAATGTTGCTCACTTCCCCATTAGAGAAGATGCTATTAACGTTTATGGTGAGCTAGATGACTTTGACGGGTTCTTAGCTTATCGATCTTTTCTGCGGAATCCTTCTCCGGAGGTTGGACGTATTCTTCATGCTTGGACCTTTAAAGAAGGAAGAACGCATGCTTCTACATTTACTTGTATGGATCTTATGTCCCCGGGCTACGAATCATGCCCAATGCTCTTCCATTGATCTTCGAATTATTCATGCCATAATGAATAATGATCCTTTAGATTGGGGTGTTCTTGTCAAAATGACCATGCTTAAAGCAAAACGTCATCACACCTTCAAAATTCCATATGCACTTCTTGTATCCCGTATTCTTGAATATAAAGGAGTGAATGTTGAAGGTGAGCAAGCGGTTAGAACAAACAACTTAAACCGCATGTTGGACAGACACATTGACTCAACTTCAAATGGTGCGTGTCAATGACATCTATGTTCACAAAGATGACGTTCAAAATCAAAGTGATGCAAATGAAGACTCGATGAAGATATGCCTCCAGCTGATAATTTTCCCTCTAACCAAATCCAAAGTGTTGGAACATCCTCTTCTCATCAAGAAACAAGACAATCCATGGAAGATATGCTTTCCGACATGAATCAAAGAATGCAATCATTCTTCAATCTTTACGGAGTACGCCATGATGAAATTATTCGTCGCATATCCGATGTAGATGATAGAGTGGGTAGATTAGAAAATAGATTTGATACTCACTTTAATGATGAGGACGAGTTGAAGAATTTTAAATTCTGTTATGTATTTTCTTTTGTTATTGTCTTGCTATTGTAATGGATAAATGATTATGAAATAAAATTTGATGTTTCTTTTATGCTATGATTGAGGGGGAGCTTTCTCTAACTTATGCATATTTTGAGGGGGAGCTCTTATGATTGATGTTGCAGAGTTCTTTTTGATTATAATCAAAATAGGGGGAGAAAAATTTAAAGCCTATGATTCAATATTAAATGTTATCTGGTATGTTTAATGTGTTTGTTAGTATGACAGATGAAACGAGGTTATTACAAGGGCTTTAAAAAATAATTTTGATCATCATCAAAAAGGGGAGATTGTTGAACATTCAAGGACTTGATGTTGCAAATAATGATCATGAAGAATGTTGATTTTGATGATGATCCAAGAGCTTAAAGACTTAGAGTATTGAAGATTGAAGATTGATGTTTTCCGTATTGTAATAACTCTGTTTTAGTTTGATTGAGTCTGTAATTATAGAGTCTAAGATAGCCGGTACATAGTCCGTAACTTAGAAGCTTCAAAATGCTCAAATTTATCATGCAGGCTCGGCTTTAATCGATTATATAGGGAAATAATCGATTAAAACGATGAGAAAACCATTTTCAAGCATATACTCATCTGTTTTAATCGATTAAAACATCAAAATAATCGATTAAAAGGTCAAATAATCGATTATTTCACCAAATAATCGATTAAACCGAGAGGATTGGGTTCTGCGTATTTGGCTCTGTTTTAATCGATTAAAACTCCATTTAATCGATTATTTCGATCTGTTTTTGTTTTTAAATTTCAAATTAACCCTATTTTCGAAAACCCAATTACCAAGAACCCTAGTTTCGAAATCTCCAATTCCTTAACCCTAATTTCCCTACTTAAACTCTGCTTTGGCACTCGGAAAAGTAGAACAACTAAAGAACAACTCTTTCCATACAAAAGTTAAGTGCTCGTGAGTGCCGGAGAACTGTTTGTTGCAAGGAAAGGGGGCTTTTGGAAACCTGGTGTGAGGCTAGAAGCGATAAGAATCACTAAGTGGAGTTCTTAGTGGATTGAGTGCTGTGCCGTCTCCGGGGAAAGCTGTTCTTCGGGGCTTTTGGAAACTTGGTGTGAGGCTAGAAGCGATAAGAATCACTAAGTGGAGTTCTTAGTGGATTGTGTGCTGTGTCCGTCTCCAGGGAAAGTCGTTTATCATCTCTTGTGGATTTCAAGAGAGGTTTTATCTTTAACTTTATCTTTTTCATTATAATTTGTGTTGTAACAACTTTGTTCTTAGTGACGAGCGTTAATCCTCTTTTGAGTGATTAGCAACTGGACGTAGGGTCTTTTGATCCGAACCAGTATAAACCTATTGTGTAATCTTCTCTACTCTTCTCTATTTACATTTACGCAGTTTTTAATCGGTAAAATTTGGGGAAAATTTTGAAAACCTAATTTTTATTAAGTAACCAATTCACCCCCCCCTCTTGGTTTTTGTCCGACCACGCGAACATTCCGCTGCGCGATTCTAACACATATGCTTCTAGAACCCTTGATGCAGCCCAGGTAAATTATACCACCACTGAAAAAGAGTTATTGGCAATTGTGTTTGCTTTGGATAATATTAGATCATATTTGCTTGGCTCCAAAATAACTGTGTTTATAGATCATGCTGCATTGAAATTCCTGTTAAAGAAGCCTAATGCTAAACCTAGATTGAGTAGGTGAATACTTATATTACAAGAGTTTGACATAAATATAAAAGATAGGAGTGCTGTGTTAAATCAGGTAGCGGATCACTTGAGCATAGTTGAAGGGACTATTAATGCCTCACCTATACGTTATAACTTTCCTAATGATTATTTATTTTCAATATATTCTATAGACTCTACACCTTGGTTTGTAGATATAATTAATTATTTGGTTTCTTCTGTTTTACCTCCTACTACTTCTAGATCCTAAATTAATAAACTGAAAGTTATTGTAAATACTATGCTTGGGATTATCGAAGTTTTGTAAGGATCAGGTTATTTACAAGTGTGTTCCTAGGATGCCAAAATGGGCTAGGCACGATGGGCCAGCCCGCCAAACCTGCCTAAAATGTGGTGGGCCAGGTTAATAATTTTAGTCCATCAACTCGTTTTGGTTTGTCCCGCTCAGTTCGCCAATTTGGCAAGCTAAGGACGGGACGAGGAGAGCTAACCGAGTTTTAAAACAATATTCATATATTAAAATAAAAATAAAAAATTATTATATTTTTTTATATTATTGAGATATCTAAATATATTATAATAGTATATTTTAACTTATAAAAATTAATTAAATTTAAATTATTAATTATAATTAGTTATTTTGACACAAAAATATATTATTTTTTTAATAAATAAAAACTTAAAAATTATTCATATAATTAAAAATATATTTTTTAAATATATATATATATATATATATTTATAAAAAAAAGTTATTAGCGAGCTTTGGCGGGATAGACTGGGGTCTATAGTTCGTCCCGACTATGACAGATTAGCTCGCCCTGCTCATTTTTGGCAAGTCGGAGACGGGACGGGCCAAATTGGCAGCTCGCGTCCCTAACCATGAATTTCAAGAAATACTACATTTTTGTCATGATACATCTACAGGAGACCACCTTGGACCATAAATAATAGTGAGGAGAGTATTAGAAAGTAGTTTTTACCAGCCCACCACCATCTTCAAAGATGCATACAAATGTTACTAGCCCACTATTGTGTTTTGTGAAATTTTTTATGATTTGTGAAATTTTTTATGATTGAGGCATTGATTTGATGAGCCCTTTTTCCTGTTTTTGGTGGTTATTCTTACATTTTACTTGTTGAAGATTATGTTTCTAGATGGGTGGAGGCTAAGGCCACCAGAACTAATGATTCCAAAGTAGTTTCAGAATTTATCAATGTAAGAATTAATGGTTGAGTTCAAGAGGGGGGGTGAATTGAACTTTTGAAAACTTTTTAAAAAAACTCTTTCTTTTGGAAGAATGGTTAAACTTTATCCAATCTTTTGTTGGACAGATTTGATTTTAAGCAAAGCAAGAATATAAGCAAGAATTAAAAAGAGATAAAAGCAGAAATTCAACACAAGAGTTTATACTGGTTCACTCTTTCCCAGAGCTACATCCAGTTCTTGACAAATCTGCCAAGTTGCACTAATTCCAAGTGAAAAATACAAACCAGTAGATATACACCAATCTACCCCAAGAACTATCTTACAACACCACAAGATAGACTCTTGAATTAACCACCCAGTAACCAAACCCAGTTACTGTAACCAGTGCAGATTCAAAACCCAATCTACACAATTAACCTTTGTACAAGTATATGAAAAGAATAAACCTGGACTGTAGCTTTAACAATATAGAAGTCCAGAAGCAATTTCCACAACTCAGAACTTTCTCTCTTGATGATCTTTCAACAATCTTGATCTAAACGCCTTATGATTTGAAAAGTTTTATGAATGCACAAAGAAAGACACGACTATGAGAGCTCTAAGATTGCTTTCAAATGTTTTCCAAATTGTGTGTTCCAACAGAGAGATCAAACCTGTATTTATAGAGTAAAAGTGAGAAACTAGATTAAATCACTTTAAAAATAACTTGAAGTAGCAGATGACCGATTAGAATAGTTTTATGACCGATTAGAACCAGTTATGATCGATCAGAATTAAGTTGTGATCGATCAGAATTAGATATGATCGATCAGAATTGAGTTGTGATCGATCATAATATTTTTCAATCGATTAAAATGACGTTTCAATCGATTGATTTCATTTAAAAACTAATTCAATCGGTTGTTTCGAGTTTTCAATGGATTGAAACAGTTTAGAAAAAAATGTTAGTTCTCTGTTTCAACAGATTAAAATATATTTCAACAGATTGAAATCCTGTGATACTTCAAAGTGAAAAATAACATCTCTCTGTTTCAACAGATTCAACTTGATTTCAACAGATTAAATTTGCGAAACCTTTAATATGGAAAAATCATTAAGAACATTTTAACCTGTTGATTCCGCGATTCAATCAATTAAAATTTTGACAGCATATGAACATTCCTATTTTAAGTGATTTTAATAGATTGAAAAACTCAGTTTGTTCTTTTAATGCTTAAAGGTTGGCTTTTCATGCAGTAAAATAAGTTCAATGAGATGCATCATTCAAAGGCGCTTATCACAAGATCTATTGATCAATCAAGAGATTAAATTCTAAACCTATAACCTATTCACCTACACACCCACAAACTAAACTATATAAACTCTTTATGTCTTCATCAAATCCAACAAGTGCTTCAATCTCCCCCTATTTGATGGAGACAAATAACCACTGCACCTGCATGAATAATAACAGAACAGAGACATATATGATTTTGTGGTGTGTGTGTAGTGTCAGTTATAAGAAAATACTTCTCCCCCTATTTGACTTCATCAAAAAGTGTTTAATTACAGTCCATAAGTGAACTAAAGCATTTAAAAAGAAACTTCATTCATCACCATCCCAGGGACCCTGATTGAATTGGAGGTCTCCAATTCTGTTGAAGATATCCTCCAGTTGATTGTCAATGTGCTGAAATCTGGCAATTGAATCTTCATAGAGTCGATGCTGGCGAGCTTGTAGAGCAAATGTCATCTCCATGTGCCTCCTTTGATTTGTTTGTATTTCATTCATCTGATGCAGCATAGTCCGTTCGAATTGTGACAGAGGCATACCACGGTCAGGTTGTGCCACGTAAGGAATCACTTCCAATGGAGACTGCTCTTCCATGACATCTTCCATAGGATCTGTTTGCCGTGCTTCAGCAGCACTCGGAGCATCAGTATTCACATCTTCTTCCTCTTCTTCTTCAATTTCTTCTCTCCCGGCTTCTTCTTTCGAAATCCACTTACCATCAATCTTGATGAATCCCATTTTATGGAGGATGGAGTTGTTAACCTCATTTGTGGGGCGAATGGTTTCAGCCAATTCTCCTTCTAAGTCAACACCAAAATGAGTTAGAAATTTAGAAATCAAGATTGCATAAGGATACCTAAAGTCACTTAGCCTTTTTGCTTTGATCATATGATCCTTGATAACAAATACCCAGTTTACTCTGATTCTGTGGTGGATACAGTACATCAGTACCAAATCCCCTTCATTCAGTACTGCATGATTGCTCCCCCTGGGAGTAAGCTACCAGGCCACTATGAATGCAAGAATTCTTTCTTCAAGTTTCAACTTCCCAGTGTTGAAGGAACTCACAGAGTCATGCTTATTTCTCAAACACGAGCGAAAGTATTGAAATTTGTTGAATTCTTCTATAACAGAGGTATATCATTTAGTGACTTTCACTCCTTCATCCTTGAGTCCAGCAACATCTTTCCAGATAGTGGGAGTAATCTCTATTTCCACTCCTTTAACTTGAGTTTTGAGTGTAGAACCTTTAAATGACAGATTAGTAAAGAAAACTTTGATAAGGTCAGGATAGATTCTACCATTGAGCTCAAGGAACTTCTGAAGCTTCTGGTGTTGCAGCAACTTCCGAACACCTCTGAATCCTTCAGCATCCAACCACGAAAATTTCAGAACTTTGGGAATATTAATTTGTTTCCTGCTCATTTCGTGAATGAATAAGTCCATCTTTTCTTGGTTCCCATTGAACCAGGATTCAATGCGCCCTCCTCCTGATGATTCTTGCACAGCAGCTGAGGATTCTCCTTTGCTGAACTTCTTCCTCCCAGATTTGGTGCGCTTGAACATTTTATTTTGAGAGATGAACCGAAAAATAGAGAAGAGAGAATTTCAAAGAGAGAGTACAAGATTTTCGAATCACTATTGCATGTTAAAAAGGAATGAGACCCTTCATCTACTTTGAATAGTCAATTTTGTCTTTTGTGAATTACTGTTGTTCTGCTCCATGCGTCAGGGATGGTAAAGGCAGAGAGAGAGAGTTGTTATTGTGATACTTGATTACCTTCACATCTGATTTCCAATCATAGTCATTCAACTTTTATTGGATAACTATTACATTTAAGAGAGTAGCTGAAGTTGTTCCCAGTTGCAAAGACACTCATCCCAATCTGCAGTAAGTTACTAGAGGCAACGCATACACTACTAACCCTAGAAAAAAAATTAACCAATTGATTTTCCATAAAATCAATTGATTTTCAATTACTGATATAGATGCAGATCATCACAAGTAAAATAAATCGATTGAATCGAAGATTGAATCGAAGATTGAATCGATTGATTTGTAAAAGAAGAACATGCAGGGCTACAGAGTTATTGAAATAAATCGATTAAAAGATTATTTAATCGATTAAATTGGTAATACATCATGAACAGAGATCGAGAATCAGAAAATCAACAGATTATTTCGCAATTTCAATCGATTAAAACACATAATTCCAAAATGTCCATACAATTTAATCGATTGAACATGTTATCAATCTGTTAAAAATCACAGTATCATAATAAAGAATCAATTATTCAATGCTAGATATATACAGAATTCCTAATTCAGTTCTAAGCATATTAAGTCTATCTCTAGGGAGTGGTTTGGTGAACAAGTCAGCTAATTGTTTCTCAGTTTCAATGAATAAAATTTCACAATCACCCTTAGATACATGTTCTCTAATAAAGTGATGTCTAATTTCAATATGCTTAGTTCTAGAGTGTTGAATAGGATTCTTAGTTAGATTAATTGCACTAGTATTATCACAAACCAGAGGTACCGTGTTGAGGAATACTCCATAATCTTTCAATTGTTGTTTAAGGTAGATACTTTGAGCACAACAACACCCAGCTGCTATGTATTCAGCTTCTGCAGTTGAAAGAGCTACACATGCTTGTTTTTTGCTGTGCCATGATATGAGACTGCTTCCCAGTAAATGGCATGTACCAGAGGTACTTACCCTATCCAATCTACATCCTACAAAGTCAGAATCAGAAAATCCAACAAGTTTAAGAGATGCACCTTCAGGATACCATAGTCCAACATTAATGGTTCCTTTAAGGTACTTGAGAATCCTTTTAGCAGCGGTGAGATGAGATTCCTTTGGATTTGCTCGAAATCTAGCACAAAGGAAAACACCGAACAGAATGTCGAGCCTACTAGCGATCGGATATAGAAGAGATCCAATCAAACCTCTATATTTAGTTTGATCAACTGATTTCCCTTTTTCATCTAAATCTAGACAGCAGTTAGTAGACATGGGTGTGGAGGATTCTTTGCAATTATGCATATCGAATTTCTTCAACAACTCATTACAGTATTTAGATTGATTTAGGAAAATACCATTCTTTAATTGCTTAACCTGGAGACCAAGGAAGAAATTCAATTCTCTCATCATAGACATCTCAAATTCACTCTGCATTTCCTTAACAAATTTATTACACAAGACATTATTAGTAGAACCAAAAATGATATCATCAACATAAACCTGCACCAGAATAATGTCAGATCCAGATTTCTTAATGAATAAGGTTTTGTCAACTTCACCTTGTTTGTAGCCTTGATCAATTAAGAAATTACTTAGCCTCTCATACCATTGTCTAGGAGCTTGTTTTAATCCATAAAGAGCCTTTTTCAACTTGTAGACATGGTCAGGATGCTTGTGATTTTCAAAACCAAGAGGTTGAGCAACATAGACTTCTTCATTAATGAGTCCATTTAGAAAGGCACTCTTGACATCCATCTAAAGTAATCTGAAACCACTAATACAAGCATAAGCTAATAACAGTCTAACAACTTCAAGTCTAGCTACTGGTGCAAAGGTTTCATCAAAATCAATTCCTTCCTGTTGATTATATCCTTTGGCTACCAACCTAGCTTTATTTCTAGTAATAATGTCGTGTTCATCTAATTTGTTTTTGAATACCCACTTAGTACCAATTACATTGATATCTTTGGATTTAGGAACTAATTCCCACACATTATTTCTTTCAAACTGATTAAGCTCCTCATGCATGGCACTAACCCAATATTCATCATTTAATGCATCCTTAACAGTTTTAGGTTCAATTTGTGAAATGAATGCCATATGATTGCAGAATTGATTAAGAGAATGCCTAGTGGATACTCCCTTATTGATCTGTCCAATGACATTGTCTAGAGAAAGATCTCTTGGAACAATCCATTCTTTAGGAAGCTCATCCAAGATATCTTCTTCTTGTTCTTCAGCAATTCTTTCTGGTGGATCAGCTTTTGTAGGATCAACTGACTGATCACCTTCTTCGACAATATGCTAATCTAAATCACTGGGACATTTTAAGTGATAAGAATTATCAGTTAAATCGTCATCATCTGCAGTACTTGTTGTTTTATTCTGCAACACTCGAGAAGACTCATTAAAAACAACATGTACTGATTCTTCAACAGATTTTAGTCTTAAATTATAGACTCTATATGCATGACTATTAGAAGAATAGCTAAGAAAGATCCCTTTATCAGATTTTTCATCAAACTTGCCAATATTTTCTTTCCCATTGTTTAACACAAAACATGTACATCCAAAAACCCTGAAATAGTTTATGTTGGGTTTTCTTCCTTTGTAAAGTTCATATGGGGTTTTCTTAAGAATGGGTCTAATCAAAACTCTATTCAAAACATGACAAGCTGTGTTTACAGCATCTGTCCAAAAGTATTTAGGTAAGGCATTTTCACAAAGCATTGTTCTAGCCAGTTCCATAAGGGATCTGTTCTTTCTTTCCACAACACCATTCTGTTGAGGAGTTCTTGGAGCAGAAAAGTTGTGCTTTATGCCATACTTTTCATAGAATAATTCAAACTTTTCATTTACAAATTCTCCACCATTGTCACTTTGAATAGAAGTAATGACATAACCTTTCTCATTATGTAGAACCTTGGCAAGCTTTTTAAAAGATTTGAAAGAATCAGATTTGGCTTTTAGAAATATAGTCCAAGTAAATCTGGAAAAATCATCAATAATTACCATGATATAGAGATTACGACCTAGGCTTTTATTTTTTGAAGGACCAACCAAATCCATGTGAAGCAGTTCCAAAGGTCTAGAAGTAGAAACAATGTTTTTGTTTGAAAATAATTTTCTAGTTTGTTTACCTTTTAAACAAGCTTCACAGATTTTGTCTTTCAGAATTTGAAGCTTAGGTAGCCCAGAGACTAAATCTTTAGAAATCAGTTTGTCAAGATGATTAAGATGAATATGTGCAAGCCTTCTATGCCATAACCAAGATTCTTCTTCTTTAGTAAGAAGACAAATTTGAGATGAGATAGAATGCTTGATATCTAGCATGTAAATGTTATTTAACCTCTTACCTACCAACATTACCGTGTCGATTTTGGCTCACGATTAGGCGATTTCTGGTTTGAAGATAACCTTGTGACCTAGATCACATAATTGACTTATACTGATTAAGTTGTGCTTGAGACCTTCAACAAGAAGAACATTGTGAATGGTCACGGTTTCACCATCTCCTATATCTCCAGAACCTAAGATTCTTCCCTTGTTGTTGTCTCCATATGTCATGTGTCCTCCATTCTTCAATCTCAGTTTCTGGAATTTAGAAATATCACTTGTCATATGCCTTGAGCATCCACTGTCCAAGTACCAAAGTGATTCTTGCTGTTGTTCCCGAAAAATCAAACATCAAGTATTTGGTACCCTTAATTACTTTGGGTCCTTAGTGGTCAAATTTTCTATTTAACATATTTTGGAACCCATCTCATTTTACCTCGTGGCACAAAGTGTTTTCTAATATGACGGAATTTTACAGTATGTCCTTTTTTCATACAATAATGACAAGATGAGAAGGGAGATGCTCGTTGATTTTCTAAAAGAAAAGAAATTCAAATATCTTTTAGTTTTCACCCCAACCTTAGGTTTGTACCCAATTCCGAGTATGATCAAAAACACAGCTTTGGGACCCAAGAAGTGTATCTAAATTTTCTTTACCTTGAGTAAACTTAGACGAGTTTTAATCAAATACTCAATCTTATTCTCGAGAGAGATACACTTTTCACAATTGTTGTTAGCAACGAGCATTACCAAGCAGATGAATTATTGTAGATTATTTCAAGATGTTCCATATCTGTCTTGCTTTCTAGTAACTCTTCTTCTAGAACTTTAACCTTATTCTCTAACCAGTTATTTAGACCTTTTAACCGATTATTTGTATGAGATAAATTCCTAGCTTCATTATGCATTTCATTGAAAGCGAGTTAGTAATGTGTCTGTAATTCATTTCATTTTCAGTGGGGGTTGAACTTACATGAGATGAAGAGGATTCACGACCAGCCATTAAGCATAGATTCACTTCTTCACCTTCGGATACGAGAACTAGAGGATGAATCATTGTCTTGCCAAGCTATGTAGGCCTTTTTCCCTTTGTACTTTAACTCTTTCTTGTTTTGATTCTTGGATTTTTCTCGGACATTCACTCCTTATGTGTCCCTTCTTACCACAAGAATAACAAGTAAAAGTATTTTGAGTAGATTCAGTTCTTTTATCGGTGTACCTTTTAACCTGGCCGGTTCGTTTCTTCTTTCTAAGAAATTTCCCAAACTTCTTAACCAACGAAGTCGATTCTCGGATTCATCTTCTTCGAATTACTACTTTCTTCAATTGTCTTGAGAACAATGTTTCACGCTTTTCTTTTCGCATTTTCTTGTTCTTTAAACCTATTGATCTCCAACTCGTGTTCCCTTAGCTTACCAAATAATGATGCAAGTAGTCATCTTAGTTAAGTCTCTTGATTCCGATATAGCTCGTCACCTTTGGTTGCCAAGTTCCGTCCGGACATTTTAGAATCTTGATGTTTAACTCTTCCTTATCAAATGTCTTGCCTAATCTAATTAGATGATTGACTATATGCGTGGATCTTTTCCGCACATCCGCAATGGTTTCACCTTCGCTGCATTTTGAACAATTCATAGTCTCTAATTAACTCATGCTTTCTTGCCCTTTTCACGTCGGAGGTACCCTCATGAGTGACCTCTAGAATCTCCCACAGCTTCTTTGGCGGAGGCACATTGAGAAACCCCGAAAAACTCATCAAGATTTAAGGCAGAGGTAATAATGTTCTTAGCAAGTATAATCATATTGAACTTTCCTATTTTCTCGCATCGGTTAATTCAGCCCAGTCTTTTTCAACAATTTTACCATCTATCGTATGAGTTGGTTTGAAAGGCCCATTAACAATTGTATCCCAAATACCCCTATCAAGAGATTCAATAAAGATTTTCATTCTAACCTTCCGTAAAGAATAATTCACACCAGCAAATAGAGGAGGCCTATTGATGGAGGCTCCTTCCGAAAAAGTCATCTTTCCCTCAGCCATTTAAACCTTTCTTGAACCGAATTCTTGAGTAAATTACAAGAACCAACTCTGGTACCAATTGTAAGAATTAATGGTTGAGTTCAAGAGAGGGGGGGTGAATTGAACTTTTGAAAACTTAAAAAAAAACTCTTTCTTTTGGAAGAATGGTTAAACTTTATCCAATCTTTTGTTGGGCAGATTTGATTTTAAGCAAAGCAAGAATTGAAAAGAGATAAAAGCAGAAATGCAACACAAGAGTTTATACTGGTTCACTCTTTCCCAGAGCTACGTCCAGTTCTTGACAAATCTGCCAAGTTCCACTAATTCCAAGTGAAAAATATAAATCAGTAGATATACACCAATCTACCCCAAGAACTATCTTACAACACCACAAGATAGACTCTTGAATTAACCACCCAGTAACCAAACCCAGTTACTGTAACCAGTGCAGATTCAAAACCCAATCTACACAATTAACCTTTGTACAAGTATATGAAAAGAATAAACACGGATCGTAGCTTTAACAATATAGAAGTCCGAAGCAATTTCCACAACTCGAACTTTCTCTCTTGATGATCTTTCAACAATCTTGATCTAAACGCCTTATGATTTGAAAAGTTTTATGAATGCACAGAGAAAGGCACGACTATGAGAGCTCTAAGATTGCTTTCAAATGTTTTCCAAATTGTGTGTTCCAACAGAGAGATCAAAACTGTATTTATAGAGTAAAAGTGAGAAACTGATAGATTAAATCACTTTAAAAATAACTTGAAGTAGCAGATGACCGATCAGAATAGTTTTATGACCGATCGAACCGGTTATGATCGATCGAATTAAGTTGTGATCGATTAGAATTAGATATGATCGATCGAATTGAGTTGTGATCGATCAGAATATTTTTCAATCAATTAAAATGACGTTTCAATCGATTGATTTCATTTAAAAACTAATTCAATCGGTTGTTTCGAGTTTTCAATGGATTGAAACAGTTTAGAAAAAAATGTTAGCTCTCTGTTTCAACAGATTAAAATATATTTCAACAGATTGAAATCCTATGATACTTCAAAGTGAAAAATAACATCTCTCTGTTTCAACCGATTCAACTTGATTTCAACATATTAAATTTGTGAAACCTTTAATATGGAAAAATCATTAAGAACATTTTAACCTGTTGATTCCGCGATTCAATCAATTAAAATTTTGACAGCATATGAGCATTCCTATTTTAAGTGATTTTAACAGATTGAAAAACTCAGTTTGTTCTTTTAAAGCTTAAAGGTTGGTTTTTCATGCAGTAAAATAATTTCAATGAGATGCATCATTCAAAGGCACTTATCACAAGATCTATTGATCAATCAAGAGATTAAATTCTAAACCTATAACCTATTCACCTACACACCCACAAACTAAACTCTATAAACTCTTTATGTCTTCATCAAATCCAACAAGTGCTTCAATCAAGACTAATATATTTTCCAATTTTGGTGTGCCTAAAGCTATAGTAAGTGATCATGAAAACCATTTTTGTAACAGGATAATAGCTGATTTGTTGCAGAAGTATGTGCCTAAAGTTATAATAAGTGATCAGGAAAGTCACTTTTGTAACAAGATCATAGCTGCTTTGTTCTAGAAGTATGGGGTAACACGTAGGATTGCTACATCATATCATCCTCAAACTAATGGATAAGTTTAGGTATTCAATAGAGAAGTCTAAAATATGTTGTAGAAATTGGTTCATATAATAGGAAAGATTGGAGTAGATGGCTTGATGACACTCTCTGGGTAGAAAGAACAATTTATCGTACACCACTAGGGATGTATCTATTTCGTGTGGTGTTTGGTAAGGCATGCCACCTTCTAGTGGACATTGAGCATAAATCATATTGGGGCGGTGAAAAATTATAATATAACATGATAAGGCTGGAAAGGAATGCAAACTTCAATTGCAAGAGCTAGAATATGCCACCAAGTCTATGAAAATTCAAAATTATACAAACAACAAGTTAGAAAATTTCATGATACACATATTTTGAGAAAAGAGTTTTTTGTAGGCCAAAAAGTGTTGTTATTTAATTCCCGCCTTAAATTGATTGTTGGTAAGCTTAGATTTGGATGGGTTGGACCTTTTGTGATTGTAGACCCCAAATCTTTCCTGGTCAAACATTAGCTCTTAGAAATCCTCCATTTCGAAGATGGTTAAAACTCCATTAGGTTCCTAGTAGCATTCACTAGGCTCCATTTAAGAATAGGAGAGATTTTTGAGAAAATAAAAAATTAGAAAATAAGAAAACTTGGGACGGCCATCCCACTTTCCCAGACGGTCGTCCCACTTATTATTTAGGTTGGGACGACCGTCCCAGCTTGCCTGGCGCGAATTCCTATAAATAAGGGCTCATTTTCACCATTTTCCACACACTCTCACACTCTTCTCTCAACCTAGAAGAAATTCTAAGACCTCTAGGTGACTCTGAGCATTATTCCGGAATCAGAGTGATCTTTCAGACACTCAATAGTTGAAGTTTTCTTTTTCTGTTGGAGCAAGGAGCAACATTGTAGAGCGAGAGGATTGCCAAAAAGTGTCCACCAGTTTAAAGAATTTATAAAAAGCTCGCTTCGGAGGTTCTTTTCTCTATTCTCTCTTTTATCGCTTTTCTTTACTGTTTTCCTTTGTGTACATTAGATATTAGAGCAATATAGATAGTTATTTAAAACCGCAATGAATAAATAGGGTAGAAGCATAATTTCTATGTCTTTATTTTAAGATTATACCATCATAGGGAACCCGAAATGGGCATTGTGAGGTGCTAACACCTTTCCCACACGTAACTAACTCCCTTACCCAACTCTAGTTATAATGGCCAAAGTTGGTTTTTCTTAAACCAACACCTTTTTTATTTCCCTTTTCCAATGTTTATGGTAAAAACATTGGTGGCGACTCCAGAACCCTCTTTACGAAAACCTTGCTTTTAAAAGTAGTTCGATTATCGAACACCCTAAGAGCGATGACCACATTTTTACACAAAACACGAGTCACAAAAACATTGCGTCGCGACCGCTCACATTTATCGTTTCACTGGGGAAGTCATGCGAGTTGATCCCATTTAGTGATGGAATAATTCAAAAATAGTAGATTTGAAATTATGCCTCTACCCTTTCTTGGTTTGTATAACATGTTTTACTTCCATGGCTTTAATAATTGTTGTTTTTTTATTTTCTGCAATTGTTTGAAATACAAACTGTACACAAACCCTTGCACACAACAGTCCCTCTATACCCGGGGGCAAGAGTGAGCACACATAAGGAGTGGGTGGTGTTTATGGCCGATTGTGGTAATGACCTTAGTGCCAGCAGGTCATTGTCAGAAGCCGCCACTCAAGGTGATAACCCTCCTCTCTCAGTCTGTAGGAAGTCGACAAGGCACTTGAGCCACGCATGGTTTGAGGACTGAGAGACCGTGGGAACCTTATAATGGGGGCACCTTGGGGACCTGACCTTAGTGAGGACAGTTAGAACCTACCTTTATCAATGTACTTTTCTGCAGAAAACCCCTACCTCATAATTAAATGTCGTCACTTTTCTCACGGATGAGTGAATGGTTTGTGCATATGTTTTTTGCATTTGTTTGTTGCATAGCATAATCATACAACAACTAACATAAAACAAAAATCCTTAAAATGCAAAAAATAAAAACAAATAAAAACCTTTTTCTAAAAATAAATAACCTTATCTCGGACAGTCTTCATTTAAGCTAGTCTGGTTTCAGGTTCTTTGTAAGCTAAGTAGTCACGTTGACCTACAGAAGAGATAAGGGGTCATAAAAACAAATAAAAACCTTTTTTAAAAATAAACAACCTTATCTCGGATAGTCTTCATTTAAGTTAGTCTGGTTTCAGGTTCTTTGTAAGCTAAGTAGTCACATTGACCTATAGAAGAGATAAGGGGTCATAAAAACAAATAAAAACCTTTTTTAAAAATAAACAACTTTATCTCAGACAATCTTCATTTGAGCTAGCCTAGTTGCAGGTTCTTTGTAAGCTAAGTAACTACGTTGACCAATAGAAGAGATAAAGGGTCACAAAAATAACAAAAAATAGTAAAAACAAAACATAATACAACAATTTTGACAAAATCAAAACATTCATTTCAAAACAATAATAACAAAATATAATAAAATAATTTTGACAAGGTATTCATCCCCTCATCATTTCAAGAGTGGTAAAACCAAGAGAAAAAATAAATACATAAGGAAAGTATGCATATGCATCATCCTAATTAATCTCTCATGCATGAACACATTCATTTTTAGGGGCACTAGAATCTTTAAGAGAAATGCGAAAGAATTTCAAGTGCGTTTGTAACCTTCCACAAGGAAGGGACAAGTGTGCTAAGACAAATGGTGACCTTCGTTATACTTGTCAAATCCATGTTGAGGAAGAAACCATTATACCGAGGTGGGTATGGTGCTCCATAAAGCATAAGCTTTAAAGAGAATACCAAAGTCATTATCTTAAGGCATATCCATCTCATATTAATCATTCATTTAAAAAAAAAAACTAAAAACCCTAATTCATCTGCATTTTAGAAAGTGGTTGGTCTTCTTTCTCTCCTCACTCACGCGCAAAAAGGTTAAGAGGATGGAGAAATCGGAAGAGCAAAACTGCAATCTCATTGCTGAGTTTAATGCCATAAAGGAGCAGATGCCACGATTAAAGGAGCGGTTAGAGGAACAAAACCGTATGCTCACCAGTGAGCTTAATTATGTGAAGGAGCAATTGCGCAGTTAACAAAACTAATGCGCCAACATGTCCGCAATGAAGGCCCCCACAATGAGCATACAGGAAAAAGAGTGGAACAAGGACTAAAGAGTGGGAGGATTACGCAACCTCTCTCATCCTCATCATTCAAGAAGTTCCTTATAGATCCCAAATCTTGTCCGACTCTCTAATAAAGCCGAAGATCGCCCGTTTCGAAGATGGTTAAGACTTTTTTAAGTCCCTAGTAGCTTTGTCTAGGTTCCATTAAAGATAAGAAGGGTTTTTAGAAGCATTAAAAATTGAGAAATCCGCCGGAGAGAGCAGATGGCCGTCCAGGACAAGCGGATGGTCGTCCAGGACAAGCAGATGGTCGTCCATGGCAACTTTAACACTACATGGATGGCCGTCCATGGCCACTTTTTGCCATGGACGGCCGTCCACTAAGTCCAGACGGTCGTCCACCTTTTCCTGGCCCGGTTCCCTATAAATAGGAGCTCCCATTCTCCAAATTTTGACACCTTTTCACTCCTACCACTTTCTAGGAATCCTTTTGGCACTTTAGAGTGACTCCGAGCATTATTCTGGGGTTCGAGTGAGCTTTCCGATTTTCGTTAAGGTTGAAATCGGTTAAGGAATTATCCTTTTGAGACGTCCGGCCCTCGGTAGAGTGACTTTTCTTTATTTTGCGGGAGGAGCGTGCTTGTAGAGTGCGGGGACTGCCAAAAAGCGTCCTCAAGTTTCGAAGAGTTAATATAAAAGCTTGCTTCGGAGGTTCCTTCTCTGTTCTCTATCTCTTTTACTGCTTTCTTTATCACTTTCTTTGTGTGCATTAGATAATAGGGTCATGTAGACGTTTAAATTCTGCAAGTAGATTGAATAATAGGGTAAAAACATAATTTCTTTAAGTGTTTATCTTCTAAGTTAGTCCATCATAGGGAACTCGAAAGGGGCGTTGTGGGGTGCTAACACCTTCCCCACATGTAACTAACTCCCTTACCCGACTCTGGTTGTAATGGCCAAAGTTATTTTTTTCTAAAATCACTGCCTTCTTCTTTTTCTTTACCTTTCTCAGTGTTTAAGGTTAAAACACTGATGGCGACTCCTCGAACCTATTCGAAAACCTCGCCTTTAGGTCTAGCCCGGTTATTGGACAGCCTAAAGGCGTTGAACCACTTCTTTCAAAAAACGCGAGTCATATCAAAACCATCACGTCGCTTCGACCACCTCTTCTGACGGCGGCGATAGATGGCGACTCCGCTGGGGAAGCTAGAGAGTTGATCCCATTTAGTGATGGACTAGTTTAGGAAATAAAAACTAGAAATTACGCTTTTACCCTTTCTTGCTTTTATAACATGCTTTATTGTTTGGATTTAATAATTATTGCATGCTTATTTTCTGCAATTGTCTGAAATAAATTGTACACAAACCCTTGCACACTACAATCCCTCTATACCCGGGGGCAAGAGAAAATACACATAAGGAGTGGGTGGCAGGTACGGCCGACCATGGTAATGGCCATAGTGCTAGCAAGTCATTGTCGGAAACCACCACTCAAGGTGATAACCTTCTTCTTCTGGTCTAAGAATATTACACGGACATCCGTGCATGGTTCGAAGACTGGGAGATTGAAGGGTCCCTATAATGGGGGCACCTTGGGAGCCTGGCCTTGGTGAGAACAGTTAGAACCTACTGTTGCCAATGCACTTTTCTGCAGGAAACCCTTACCTTGTAATTAAACGTCACTCTGTTCGCGGATGAGTGAATTGTTTGTGCATTCGTTTGTTGCATTCGTTTGTTGCATAACATAATCATACAACAGCAAAAAAAATATATTAAACAAAATCTCAAAAATATTTTCACAATAAACACCCTTATCTCGGACAGTCTGCCTTTTAGCTAGCCTGGTTTGAGGTTCTTTGTAAGCTAAGTAGCCACGTAGTCCGACAGAAGAGATAAAAGGTTTTAAAATAAATAAATCAAATAACTACCATAATGAAAGGAAATGGGGCCCTTTTCATGGTGTTAAGCATCGAATCCATCATCCATATAGGAAATTTCATTATTCTTCGGAAAATACAAAAAAAAAAAAACATCATGCACCATGTAGAAAATAAAACATGATAATGTTCAAAAAACAAATACTTTCATGCATACAAAAACATCACTCATAGCATGCATTTTCTGTCATTTCTAGAAAAATAGAGGGATTAGGCAGTAAACAATTGGGAAAAGTGGGTATTCCCCGCTACCGTGTCGAGAGGTTGGAGCAGTTGTGCGCGCTTATGCCACCGGAGGTTCAATCCGACTTCGAGAGATCTTACGGACGGATCTTGGACCTCTTGAAAATATGTGTTGACCATGTGTTCGTCAGAGTCTTGATCCACTTTTGGAGCTCCAGAATGCATTGCTTCAAGTTCCCTCAGTTTGATTTGGTTCCGACCTTGGAAGAGTACGAGCTTATGATCAGATGGCCCAAGTCAGCCGGGGTTTACATTAGCCAGGGGGCTTACATCTCAGTAAACAAGGTCGCTCACCTTATCCGATTACCACTTCCATAGTCTGCCCTGAAGGGAAAAGGGGGCATTCAGGGGTGGAAGATCTCACTTTTAGAGGACCACTTATCCTCTCCGGCTGAAAAAGGAGATTGCCCACATTCAATAAGACTCTAGCACTAATTATGTTTGGGACCTTTTTATTCTCTTTCCATAATGACGTCGTGGATCATTCCTCAATGGATGCCTTCTTTTGCCTGGGACGTACATTTGAAAAGTCCCGTGTCTGCGCTTCTTGTCAACAACTTGCTGTCAGTAGAATTCTATCGTCATAAGCAAGGAAAAATACTTCGTTGCTGTTCTACATTATTGTTTGTTTGGGGCATCACTCACTTATATGCCTCAAGTCACATGGGAGCATTCCCCGATCCTCTGAGGAGCTTCTCAAAGATCCCCCTCCGCCATTGTAGCGCCATGGAGTGGAAGACTGTGTTGGAGCATTGGAACATAGATCACATATCTTGGACATGTCCTTGGTTCCGACCCGGTCCCATTCTTATCCGATGCGAAGATCACCCCAATGTACCATTGTTGGGCCTTAGGGACTTCATAGCTTATTCCCCGAAGATAGCTATGAGACAGCTTATGAGGACCCAGACCATGCCAACACAGGAAGAAATTGGGGGACTATGTTTCTTTTGCAGTTCCAGCAACTTCAAGGATGCCCCCGCGATCCGAAGAGCATGGGAGAAACCGGTCTACTTGGGGGATGAAGAGCTTGGCAAGGCTCGAGTAGCCATTTCTAGTGACTTTGAGGAATGGAGGAAGAATAGAGGGGTGCCACATGCACCCGCTCCATCCCCCTCACCATTAGTAAATACAGAACTACGAACCAGAGTCGATGGCTTGACCCAAAGGATAGAAATTATGGGAGCCCAATTGAGGGGCCTTGAGGAGAAAGAACAAGAGTCTATCCTTACCATTGACGGTCTGCAAAGGCAGTGCAAGAAGAAAGACCAAGAGATAAAGCATCTCAAGGACCAGTGTGTTGACTCCAACGAAGAGGTCGTCCGAGCATCTAAAATTGCTAGAGCAAACTCGGACAATCAACTCTAGGAAATGACGGCCAAATTAGCACACCTTGAGGCTGAATTTGCAAAGCAGGCACAGGCGACCAAGATGATGCAACAAGACCTCGAAAGGACTCGGTCTGAAGCACAACGAAGGAGGGAGGCCACCCAAAGACTTAACAGGGACTTGGCTGAGCTACGATGCAAGGAGAGAGACGGATTAGCTCAGTACGACCAAGTTCTACAAGAAAGAGACCAAGCCCTTGAGAAGCTTGATGACTTACAGGCCTTGGTCGTCCATCAAGAGGCAAAGATAAAAGAGGCTCAAAAATATAATGAAGATATGAGCCAAGCAGTCCATCGACAGTCTGAAGCACTTACTAGTCATGTAAGGGAAGCCGAAGGAGAATTACGTAGGAACCAGAACCCGCCTGTAGGTTTCTTTAGGCTTTTTTGTTTCTGCCAAAATGTGCTTCGTAGCATGGTCTAGGGGAATGTACACTTTTTATGGATAAATAAAATCACGTTTTGTTTATCTATACAACTGTTTATTGCATTCATCTTGCATTGATTCACATATCTCTCCTTGCTTTAAATTAATAAGATAATAAAAAGGAAAGGTTAACTGATGTGCTTTCATAAATCAGAAGAATGGAAAGGAAACCACTCATCATCAGTCTTTCCTCAACGGTTGAGCCACCTATAATGGACAATAGACCTCAATCGCTGGTTATCGCGATCAATAAAGAAGAGGGGGCTAGGACACCGCTGCGATTATTTATGCCTCGTCCTTTCCCCTACGAATCGGATAAAGCTGTACCATGGAAATACGCAGTAAACGAAGATGTTTCCAATATAGCCGGTATTGGGGGCATGACTAGAAGCGGGTGAATCTACTCTCCCAAGGAGTCACAAGAAGACGCCCCGAAAAATAAAGGAAAAAATAAAGAAACCGAAGAAGAAAACAAAGAAGAATCCAAGGAGGAAGCAGACGATTTACTCCAGTTCATAAAGCAAAGTGAGTACTCCATCATAGACGAACTCAACCACACGCCCGCAAAGATAACTTTGTTATCTTTAATAATAAGTTCGGAACCACACCGGAACGCGCTGTTGAGGGTCTTGAACGAAGCCTATGTATCGCACACCATATCCCAAGACAAGTTCAAAGGAATCATTGGGAATATCACAACCAATGATCATCTTACCTTCACCGATGAAGAACTCCCTCCTGGAGGGTCAAGCCATAACAAGCCTTTACATATATCCATCAAGTGTAGAGAATATCTCACCGCCAAAGTCCTTGTGGATAATGGGTCATCCCTGAATGTCATGTCTAGGTGCACGCTTGACAAATTGGCAGTACAAGGAACCCATATGCGCCCAAGCAACACTGTCGTTCGAGCCTTCGATGGATCAAGACGTGAAGTAGTGGGGGAAATCAACCTACCAATCCGGGTAGGTCCCACTATCTTCAATGTGGACTTCCATGTGATGGACATCACCCCCGCTTACAGCTGCCTCCTCGGCAGACCTTGGATTCACAACGCCAAAGCGATCCCTTCAACGCTCCACCAAAGAATCAAATTCGTGGTAGGTGACAAACTGGTCACAATTCAAGCCGAAGATGACATCTTGATCAGCAAACCGTCTACCCTACCCTATGTGGATGCAGCTGAGGAGGCCCTCGAAACATCCTTTCAAGTGCTGGAGATCGCCAATGTTGAAAGACTTCCCAACAACATGAGGGTGGCACATATGATGACAAAGTACGGGTACCACCCAGGCCAGGGACTCGGTAGGAATTCCCAAGGAATAAGGGAGCCACCAGATTTCAAGGACAATCCTTCAAAGCACGGTCTAGGGTACGACCCTACTACAAGAAGAAAGGGAAGGTCTTCCCTCCGCCCATTGAATTAGATCTTCCGAAGCGGAGGGATACAGGCGTCAAGAGCGACTTTAGTCATTAGGTGTTCTTCTTCCATTTTTTAAAGGAATGTAAACCAAATGACTATTAGAGATTACTCCCCGGGGCAAGCCCGACCCCCGGGCAAGCCCGACCCTCGGGCATTTTCAGGACACATATTACCCTTTTAATCATACAAGAATACATTTCTTACTATATGCTTCTTTTCTTACTATTTATGTCTATGCCTCATTAATAACCATGTTTAAGCAAACGTTTCTAAAAGGCGTCTAAAATTTGAGAGCGCACCATCGACAAAGAAACAAAATAAATCGTAACTGATTGATTAGGAACACAAGTAAGGTTTTACCCCATCATAGTGAAGTCGTGTTTCACCAATGTTGTGAAAATAATAAAAGAGCCTGTAGAAGCCAAAGGCCAAAAAGAAAGGGCGTCTTACCCAGTAGGAAACCCACAAAAGGGGGCTACACAAAAGTTAAGGTCAACCCGCTAGGAAAGCCGAACAATAATAAAGGGTAGCCTAGGCAAAATATAGGGTTACAAAGCAAATTCCATTAGAGTTTCTAAAGCATAATAAAAAGAAACCCCGACAAAAGTTATGACGAAACGCAACATCCTAGATTGAAAACCCGAAAGGCAGTCTAAGAAAGACAATCAGTCTTAATAAGCGCCGCAAAGCCACTAAGTAAAGACGCGGCCCCGCAAACAAACGTTTGTTTGAGCTAAGCCTAAACAGTTTGACTAACCCTGGCTAGCCGTGCTTACAAATACCATTTGTTTCAAGAAGTCCCTTCTAAAAACACAAACCTTTGATTTAATTATCCTCTTCCTTCTTTTCTCTTGACCCTTATCGCTATGATATTCTAGTGATTAACCGGGTAATGTGGAAACATAGTAATCAATAGGAGGATTGAAATTCCAAAAAGGGGAAGAAACACACTAGTATGACAAAATAACTCTTCAACACGATCATTCTTCGGTTAAGGCAAACCCAAAACGACAGAAACGGTACACTGAAGGTAGCACCAGAAGAATCTCACCATCAGGAGTACATCAATTAACTTTTCTGAAAATACTAACTGAAATAGCATTATAAGTTACATATCATGAACATTACATGCATAGATGTTGATGAACAGGGTCCTATTTCTCTCTAAAAATAAAAACAATAAAAAAAGGGAGCAGATGGCCGTCCATTTAAGGCAGATGGCCGTCTGGAGGTGGCTGTTGGGACTAGATGGCCGTCCACTTTGAGCAGATGGTCGTCCAGGGGTTTCCGTTGGGGGCAGACGGCCGTCCACCCCAGCCAGACGGGCGTCCAACTGCACCAGACGGCCGTCCGCCCCTGTTTTTTTTCCTATAAATTTAGGCGCCCCAAATGGATCATGGCACCCCATTCTTGCATTCTCTCTTCCTCCTTTACCTCCCATTTGCATATTTGAGTGTTCTTTGTTGAGTAATGGATCGTGGAGAGTCATCTACACGTCAGAAACGCTCCCGGGGACCCATAAGGAGCATCCCCCCTCCTCAGGTTCCCACTCAACTAACGGAGCAACACCAGGTTAGGTTTGCCAATATCAGCCAGTTTGCTTGGCACCCTATGCTATGGTTGGATTTCAAGATCCTAGCCATGTTCGGTTGGGATCAAGATGTAAGGAAATACATCCAAGGTATAGGGTGGGACTTCCTGCTCAAAGATCCACCTACTCGCATCCACCACACGACCATGTTGGAATTCCTCGCCTCAGCCACACTCATAGACCTACCATCTATGAGCCCCCAGCTTCCTCCTATCCCAGCAGTCACCTATTGGATGAATGGGGCTTACCGAACCAACGTCATAGATGAATTCAACGTCCTCATGGGGTTCCACCAGCCCGCAAAGATCCAGACACCGGAATACAGGGGGGCATTCTGCGAAAGGCCAGCCACCCTCACCACCAGTTAGATATGGGAGGAGATCACCGACTCCCAGCACGTTCCCGCCAATCCAAAGGGGACCACCTTCATCCCACCTCTCCGCATTTGTCACAAGTTACTAGCGGGCACCCTTCATAGCCGAAAGGAAAGTCAAGGCAAGGTCACTCAGGCAAACCTTTTTGCCATCTACTGCATGCATCAAGGGATCCGATGCAATCCTGGCTACCTTTTCTTGAAGGCCCTAAAGGACTTTGGGACACGAGGCCCTGCGAGATCCATCATGGTAGGCCCTCTTATCACCCCTCTAGCTGAATACTGGGGATGCACTGATGGAGAGGACATCCCTGCTGCCCTGCAACCGGAGCTCATAGACGGTTCGGTACTTGCCAATATGAGCATGCTCACCCAGCAGGGCACCTCCTGGGTCCTACACCCCCTCTTCGCTATGACGATCGACATCCACGAGATAGACGCTTCAGAGTCACAAGATATTATTGTCCCTCTAGGATCCCAACAACAATAGACGCAATACGAAGATAGCCTCGCCAGCCTACACCAGCACATGAGCCATGATAGGGCCCACTCAGATAGGCAGTACCAGCACCAGTACCAATAGATCGACCAACTGTCCCTAAGATAGCAGAGTTATGAGCAACCACGGGAGAGCCTTAGCCTGAGGGTAGATGGCCTCACACAAATGATGGACATGATAGGCCAGGATCTACATGGCATGATCCGAAGCCAAGAAGAATTCCAGCACTGCGTACTCCACCGACTCCCTTTGCCAGCACCATCCTTGCCATCCAGCTTAGAGCCGGAAAGCTGAGATCTTTGATAAATCTCCTGTTGTATTCTAATTTTCCACAAAATAAATAAATAAAACTTTACGTTTTTGTCTAGTTGCCTCTCTTTTGTTTACAAAAGCCAGCGTGCACAAAAGAAACTAAGAAAATTAAAAGCACATGCGTCATTCCAAAAAAGCCAAATTTCAAAGTCGCAAGAAAAAAGAATAAAACTGCGGAAAAAGGCGAAATTAATCAAAAACTTCCAGAACCAAATTCCAACTACCGCAGCTAATAAAAGGCCAAATCTCCAATCAATTCCGACCGATTCCAGAGACATTCATCAAGAATCCCCAATAGTCAAGAAACTAGATGACTAAAGAAAAAGCCAAAAGCGAAGAATTTCTGGAAGTCAACAAACCAGATGACTACACAAGAAGAGTCAAGAGCAATCACTCCTCCATGAAACCGGCGCATGATCGGAAGCAGTAAGTCGTCACCACCACTTCGGGAAAGGGAAAGACCTGAAGATGAAGACCTGCACACAGGCAAAACTGGCGCATGATCGGAAGCAGTAAGCCGCCACCACCACTTCGGGAAAGGGAAAGACCTGAAGACGAAGACCTGCACACAGGCAAAACTGGCGCATGATGGGAAGCAGTAAGTCATCACCACCACTTCGGGAAAGGGAAAGACCTAAAGACGAAGACCTGCACACAGGAAAAATCGGCGCATGATCGGAAGCAGTAAGTCGTCACCACCACTTCGGGAAAGGGAAAGACCTGAAGATGAAGACCTGCACACAGGAAAAATCGGTGCATGATTGAAAGCAGTAAGCCGCCACCACCACTTCAGGAAAGGGAAAGACCTGAAGACGAAGACCTGCACACAGGCAAAACTGGCGCATGATCGGAAGCAGTAAGTCGCCACCACCACTTCGGGAAAGGGAAAGACTTGAAGACGAAGACCTGCACACAGGCAAAACTGGCGCATGATCGGAAGCAGTAAGCCGCCACCACCACTTCGGGAAAGGGAAAGACCTAAAGACGAAGACCTGCACACAGGCAAAACTGGCGCATGACCAGAAGCAGTAAGCCGCCACCATAGCCAAAGGGTCAGCTACCGCATCGAAGGAGCATCCCGAAGTTCTCTATGTGTCAGTCGAAGGGTCAGCTACCGCACCGAATGAGCATCCTGAAGCCTCACAACATATCGTTTGAAGGGTCAGCCTCCACAGCAAGAGAAGCATCCAGAAGACAACCGGGCAAGAAGGTTAACTTCTTCACCCACCAATTGACCTCATGGTACATTAACCCATAGTCAATTGGTCGGGTAAAGGGGGGGCAGTTGTAGACCCCAAATCTTGTCCGGCTCTCTAATAAAGCCAAAGATCGCCCGTTTCAAAGATGGTCAAGACTTTTTTAAGTCCCTAGTAGCTTTGTCTAGGTTCCATTAAAGATAGGAAGGGTTTTTAGAGGTATTAAAAATCGGGAAATCCGTCGGAGACAGCAAATGGTTGTCCAGGACAAGCAGATGGCCGTCCATGGCAACTTTAAATCCATGGACGGCCGTCCACTTATCTTGGACGGTCGTCCATGGCCAAAAGTTGCCATGGACGGCCGTCCACACTACATGGATGGTCGTCCATGGCCACTTTTTGCCATGGACGACCGTCCACTAAGTCCAGACGGTCGTCCACCTTTTCCTGGCCCGGTTCCCTATAAATAGGAGCTCCCATTCTCCGAATTTTGACACCTTTTCACTCCTACCACTCTCTAGGAAGCCTTTTGGCACTTTAGAGTGACTCCGAGCATTGTTGCAGGGTTCGAGTGAGCTTTCCGATTTTCATTAATGTTGAAATCGGTTAAGGAAGTCTCCTTTTGAGACGTCCGGCCCTCGGTAGAGTGACTTTTCTTTATTTTTCGGGAGGAGCGTGTTTGTAGAGTGCGGGGACTGCCAAAAAGCGTCCTCAAGTTTTGAAGAGTTAATATAAAAGCTTACTTCGGAGGTTCCTTCTCAATTCTCTGTCTCTTTTACTACTTTCTTTATCGCTTTCTTTGTGTGCATTAGATAATAGGGTCATGTAGACGTTTAAATTTTGCAAGTGGATAGAATAATAGGGTAAAAGTATAATTTCTTTAGGTGTTTATTTTCTAAGTTAGTCCATCATAGGGAACCCAAAAGGGGCGTTGTGGGGTGCTAACACCTTCCCCACACGTAACTAACTCCCTTACCCAACTCTAGTTGTAATGACCAAAGTTGGTTTTTTCTAAAACCACTGCCTTCTTTTTCTTTACCTTTCTCAGTGTTTAAGGTTAAAACACTGATGGCGACTCTTCAAACCTATTCGAAAACCTCACCTTTAGGTCCAGCCCGGTTATCGGACAGCCTAAAGGCGTTGAACTACTTCTTTCAAAAAACATGAGTCATATCAAAACCATTGCGTCGCTCTGACCGCCTTTTCCGACGACGACGACATTCCTTAGCAAGAAGAAGAGGCGAAGCGTGAATACCAACCTTACTACTCCTTCCTCTCCGCTACCAGATAAACAACCATGCAAACAATAAGGGAAATTTACTCCCATTCTAACCTCCTATGGGAGTTTACTGCCAAAGCTGGTAGAGGACAGACTCCTAGCACATGTTCCTCCAAAGAAGACGAATCCACCCTACCTCGAATGGTACGAGCCTAACGAAAAATGTGATTACCATTCGGGCGCTCCTGGGAATTCCGTGGAGAGTTGTTTGAACTTGAAGTATAGGGTTCAAGAGTTATTAGATGCCGATTGGATCACGTTTGACACTCCCGCTCCTTATATTGATGCCAAGCCTCTATCACAACTGGAACAGTGAGGGTTTGGATAGAGAAGACCAGTTGATTAGGATTCCTCATATTAGCATTAATTTTTAAGCTTCCTGCATATCTCTCGTGGTCTCCGCCTGTGACTGCAAGATCTTTTATTTAAAGGGATTTGTAAATATTTCTATTTTATCAATACAATGAGGCATGCTCATAACATTCATATTCTTTTTCATTCTTTCCTCCCTCATTATTATTTCAAAATAAATGATAATAAAATCTAAGCCTAAACAGAACCATAAGAACAATCATGTTTGTGATGGATGACTCTCTGTAGGATCCAAAAGCCGAAGGCGAATGGACCGAGTCAGACAGTGAGGAGAGGACCGTTTCCCCGGACATGCATAGGTTGTTAGAAAAGGAAGCTTGGGATATACAGCCCTACTAGGAAAAAATCGAGGCCATCAATTTGAGGGCAAGGAAATGATAAAAGGGAAAAATTATAGATACTCAAATCAATGATAAAACGTCAGGGAAGGTTTGGTATAACTATTAAGAGAGCATGAGGACGCATGCGCATGGTCCTACCATGACATGCTAAGATTTTAGATTTTAACATCGTAAGTCCTCTCCCTACCGATCTACAATGAATGGTGTAGTAAAGGTAGCCAATAAGAACATCAAGACGATAATCCAGAAGATGGTCAAAACCCACAAAGATTGACATGAAATGTTACCCTCTGCCCTTCATAGGATATCGAACGTCTGTACGGACCTCCACAAGAGTTACTCCATATTCTCTTGTATATGGTATGGAGGTCGTACTTCCAATAGAGGTCGAGATACCTTCCTTACGAATTATCATGGAAGAAAAATTGATAGAAGCTTAATGGGTCCAAAACCAATACGATTAGTTTAACTTAATCAAAGAAAAACGATTGGACGCCATACGTCGTAGACAAGCCTACCGAAAGAGGATCAAAAGGGCTTACAAAAAAAAGGTCAACCCCTATATTTACCATGAGGGGATTTAATGGTAAAGAAATTGCTTCCAGCCCAAAAAAAAGACAAAATAGAAAAATGGGCGGCAAAATATAAAGGACCCTTTGTGGTTAAGCGAGCTTTCTCGGGAGAAGCTCTTATCCTCACCAACATGGATGAAAAGGAACTTCAACACCCAGCCAATTCTGACGCAGTGAAGAATTATTACGCTGGAAGACATTGCTCATGACCCGCTAGGATGAAAACCCACAAAGGGCATCTTGGGCAAAAGATAGGGTTCATATGCCTCGCTAAGATATGTCCTAGGCAAAATTTAGAGGCTTCAAAAAAAAAATCCTAAGAGCAATGGTTACCTTAGTCGAAAACCAAAAGGCAGCTAAGGGTTTCCTTCTAAAAGCAAGCAGCCTTGTACAGTCTTCACTTCGGGCTCAAGCATCTCAACTGAAGTGACTAGGAGAACAAGGGAACCAGATATCATAGACATGATTGTTATAGCTCATACAGTATAGCCAACCTTGGTCAACCATTCTTCTAAATTTCTTTGTAATCCTTCTATAAAATAAAGAAGAAGAAATAAACATTTTGCTCATGCACATCAATAAAATTATCCTTCATTTCTCTTGACCAATTTATGAAATTCCCTCTATATTGATAAATCATAAATATGCGCAAAGTCATTTTGTTAAGAACAAATCATGCATCATGAACATGGAAGCATTAAAAAAATGATGATAAAAAGAAAAATGTCTGCTAGATCAAAAACCCTCAAAGGGCAGTCTAGGCAAAAGATAAGACACTTATAAAAAAGGAAAAAGCTCGCTAAGATATCTTAGGCAAAAATTAAGGTAGTCCGCTAGATCGAAAACCCGTAAGGGTCGTCTAGGCAAAAACCAGGGCTAAATAAAAAAAATGAATAGAAGAGGAGCCCATCAGCATAATCATGAAATTTCAGCAGGAGAATGTCGGTCACTTTTCTAGATGCATCAAATAAAAGAATAGATTGTGTTAGAATTGCGTAGCAGAATGTTTGCGTGGACGGACAAAAACCAAGAGGGGGGTGAATTGGTTTCTTAACAAAAATTAGGTTTTAAAAATTTTCCCCAAATTTTACTGATTAAAATACTGTGTAAATGTAAATAGGATAAGGATAGAGTCTTACACAGAAGATTTATACTGGTTCGGATCAAAAGACCCTACGTCCAGTTGTTAATCACTCAAACAGAGGATTAACGCTGTCACTATAATCAAAGTTATTACAAACATATAACAATGGAAAAGATAGAGTAATGAAAAAACCTCTCTTGAGTCACACAAGAGATGAAGAATAACTTTCCCTAGAGACGGCACAACACACAATCCACTAAGAACTCCACTTAGGTATTCTTATCGCTTCTAGCCCACACCAGGCTCCAAAAGCCCCTTTTTCCTCCAACAAACAGTTCTCTGGCAATCACAACTCTTAAATTTTGTTTGAAAAAGGTTGTTCAATTTTCTGAGAGCCTTAGAGAACCTTAAGTAGATGAATTAGGGTTTGGGAATTGGGGATTTTCGAAACTTGGTGTATTGGGACTAGGGTTTTCAAAAATAGGTTTAATTTGAAGTTCAAAATACATATCTGACTGAAATAATCGATTATATCAAGTGTTAATCGATTATTACAGAGCCAAAATCAACAGAACCCCAAAACGCACTGGTTTAATCAATTATTTGCCCTGTTAATCGATTAATAGGTCTGTTAATCGATTAATAGGCCTGTTAATCGATTAACAGGTGTGTTAATCGATTATCACAGTGAGCTGATACAGAAAATGGTTTTTCTCACTGTAATAATCGATTATCTAGTCTTTTAATCGATTAAACCCGAGGCTTTTTGATAAATATGGGTTTTTAAAGTTTCTAAAGAGTAGACTATGTACCGGCTATCTTAGACTCTAATATTACAGACTCAAACTCATCAAAACAGAGTTATTACACAATAATACAAGTCTTCAACTCTCTAAGTTCTTTGTTCTTGAATCATCATCAAAATCAACAAGCTTCATGTCCATGTAAGTTCAACATCAAGTCCTTGTATGTTCAACAATCTCCCCCTTTTTGATGATGATCAAAATTTTCTTTTAAAGCCTTGTAATAACTTGTTTTATCTGTCACACTAACAAGGACATTAAACATACCAGATAATATTTAAATTCAATCATAAGAGGCTTTAAATATTTCTCCCCCTATTTTGATTATGATCAAAAATTAAGAGTTCCCCCTCAAAATATGCATAACTTGGAAATAACTCCCCCTCAAACAAAGCAATAAAGGAATACCAAATTTAATTTCATAAATGAAAGTAATTTACAACACATGAAATAACAACAACATTAAAATTCTTCACTATCACTATGAAAGTGAGCATCAAATTTATTTTCTAAGTGACATACTTTATCATCTACGTCAGAGATACGACGAATTATTTCCTCATGTTGTACTCCAGAAAGAGTGAAGAATGTTTGCATCCTCTGGTTCATATCAGATAATATGTCTTCCACAAATTGACGGGTTTCAGGATGAGCAGAGGAAGTTCCAACACTTTGGATCTGATCAGAGGGAAACTCAACAGCAAGAGGCATATTTTCGTCAGAATCTTCATCATCTGCATCTATGTTTGGAACATCATCATTGTGAACAAAAGTATTATTGACACGCACCATTTGGAGTTGGGTTAATGTACTGTCCAGCATGCGGTTTAAGTTTGTCATTCGAACTGTTTGTTCACCTTCGACATTCACTCATTTGTATTCAAGAATGCAAGAAATAAGGAGGGCATATGGAATTTTGAAGGTGGGATGATGTTTGGCTTTCAACATAGTCATGGTGACGAGGTTGCCCCAATCTAGTGGCTCATTATTCATTATTGCATGAATAATACGAAGATCTATTGAAGAGCATTGGGCATGATTGGTTGCCCAGGGACATAGGATCCAGACAAGTAAATGCAAGAGCATGCATTCCTCCTTCTTCAAAGGTCTAGCTAGAAGGAGACGCCCAATATCCATGGAAGGGTTACGAAGAAAAGAACGGTAAGCCATGATCCTGTCAAAGTCATCTAACTCACCAAAAACATTAATAGCATCATCTCTTATAGGAAAATGTGCAACGTTTTCCCAAATATTGTCATCAAGAATAATGATACTCCCTTAACACGAGAGGTAGCTACTTGATCTCTAAATTTAAAGCGAGAGTAAAATACCCTAACTAAGTCAGGATAGTATGTACCTTGCATTTGGATAAAAGGGAGAACTCCTTGAATTTCAAGAAGATTAGGAAAATTAAATCCCCTATTGATGAATTGATCACCAATAAGGAATTTGGGAGTGATAATACCTCGTTCCTTCCAAAAAGTTAGAAATTCCTGTCAGCCCTCAGCATCAGAGATCCATCCTTCGACAGAATTAGGACGGGGATGAGATGCAGGTGCAGATCTTCTTCTAGTGGGAATTTTAGCACGAGAAGATCAGGCCATTGTAGAATTAGAGGAGTAACAAGAAAGATTAGGAATACAAGTGATGTTAGAAGAAGGCAAGAACGATAGAATGAAGCAAGAAAGCTTGGATTCAAGAGTGAGAGGTGTGGAGAAGTGAAATGGAGGTTCCTATTTATAACCAAACATCTCCAACAGTCATATAGGAGTGTATGGGGGCCAAGAGAGCCGTTGGCAACGGTTAGAAAACTAAACCAACCAGGTTTAATCGATTAAAGCTTGAAGTAATCGATTAAACCAGTAACAGACCCCTTTAATCGATTAATTCAAGCAGTTAATCGATTAACATTGTATTTAATTGATTATCTGATGAGTTAATCGATTAATCCAGTGAGAAATGTCATATTTTGGACAACTTAGGTGCAAATAATCGATTATAACTTCAAATAATCAATTATTCTAGTCAGTTCATCAAATTTTTGAGGTTTAGACACATGATAATCTATTAACACCCTACATAATGGATTACAACATTACAAACATCCAAAAACTGTTTAATTAAGCAGAATTTAAGCTATTTCTAATATCCATAAGTCTCTTCTAAGATCATAGAATCTATCCTTGGGAAGAGGCTTAGTAAAAATATCTGCTAATTGATGCTTTGTATCAACATACTCAATTTTACAGTTTCCTTTACTTATATGATCTCTCAGGAAGTGATGTCTAATTTCTATATGCTTAGTCCTAGAGTGCATTACTGGATTCTTAGTAAGATTGATTGCACTTGTATTATCACACATCAAAGGAATATCATTTAGAAATATACTATAATCTTCTAGTTGTTGTTTCATCCACAAAATTTGAGCACAGCAATTACCAGCTGCAATATATTCAGCTTCAGTGGTAGATAAAGCAACACATGCCTGTTTCTTAGAATGCCAAGATATTAAAGATGATCCTAACAAATGACATGTCCCACTAGTACTTTTTCTATCTATTTTGCATCCACCATAATCAGCATCATAATAACCTATTAAACTAGTACAAGCTTCGGATGGATACCATAAACCAAAACTAGTAGTTCCTTTTAAATATTTTAAAATACGTTTTACTGCAGTTAGGTGAGATTCTTTTGGACATGCCTGAAATCTAGCACACACACAAACAGAATGAATAATATCAGGTCTACTTGCAGTTAAGTATAATAGTGAACCTATCATACCTCTATACATGGATTGATTAATTTCCAAACCTGATTCATCCTTGTCTAAGTAGCATGAAGTTCCCATGGGTGTGTTAGCTTCCTTTGAACTGTCCATTCCAAACTTTTTGAGAATCTCTTTGCAGTATTTGGTTTGAGAGACAAAAATGCCATCTTTAAGTTTCTTGATTTGAAGTCCAAGGAAGAACATTAATTCTCCCATCATAGACATTTCAAATTCTCCCTGCATTATCTTAGCAAATTCTGGCAACAGGAGCATAAGTTTCATCATAATCAATACATTCCTCCTGACAGTAACCTTTGGCAATAAGTCTGGCTTTATTCTTTGTTATATTTCCATCTTCATCAAGTTTGTTTCGAAATACCCATTTAGTTCCAATAACTTGATGTGATTCTTCTCTTGGGATTAATTCCCAAACTTGATTCCTTTCAAATTGATTAAGTTCCTCGTGCATTGCAATGCACCATTGGTCATCTTTAAGTGCTTCCTCAACATTTTTGGGTTCTATCTGACACAAAAGCTACAGACATGCAAAAATTAGTCATATTTATAGTTCTTACTCCTTTTGAGATATCACCAATAATGTTGTCCATTGAAAGTCCCCTTGGAGATTGCCATTCTTTTGCTAATTCAGGTGTTTGAGAAGGCTCATTTTCTTCCAAATACAATTAATCAAGAGCCTCTCTTATATACTCATCATCACCTGCAAGTTCTTTATTTGACTCAAGAGGATTTCCCCCAAGGTCTACAATTTCATCAAAAGTAACATGTATAGATTATTCAACATTTAAGGTTCTTCTATTAAACACTCTATATGCTTTGCTAGTTAGTGAATAACCTAAGAAAATGCCTTCATCGGCTTTTGAGTCAAATTTTCCTAAGTTGTCCTTTCCATTATTTAACACAAAGCATTTACATCCAAATATTTTCAAATGAGCAACATTAGGCTTTCTACCATTTAACAATTCATAGGGAGTTGATTTTATAATTGGCCTAATGAGCATTCTATTCAAAACATAACATGCAGTACTTACAGCATCAACCCAAAAATATTTAGGAACATTTGATTCATTTAGCATTGTTCTAGCAAGTTCCTCTAGTGACCTATTTTTCCTTTTAACTACACCATTTTGTTGGGGAGTCCTAGGTGCAGAAAAATTATGTAATATTCCATTTTCCTCACAATAATTTTCAAACCTTTCATTTTGAAACTCACCACCATGGTCACTTCTTAAAACTTTAATTCTTAAGTCTTTCTCATTTTGAATTTGCTTTTCAAACTTCCTAAAGACCTTAAAAGCTTCACTTTTCATTGTTAAGAAAAATGTCCAAGTATATCTAGAAAAATCATCAACAATCACAAGACCATAATAATTTCCACCAAAGCTTTTTATCCTAGAAGGACCAAATAAGTCTAAATGTAATAATTTTAAGGGTTTTGAAGTGGAAATAACATTCTTTGATTTAAATGATGATTTTACTTGTTTACCTTTTTGACATGCATCACATAATCTATCTTTTTCAAACTTTAACGTAGGCAAACCAACAACTAAGTCTTTTGATATCAACTTGTTTAAATGATGCATATTTATATGAGCTGCTCTCTTATGCCATAACCATGGGTTTTCTTCCTTAGCAACTAAGCATGTTATACTAGTATCATGTATACAATCCAAATCAATCAAGTATATGTTATTATGCCTAATGCCTTGTAGACCCCTAATCTTGCCCGGCCTCAAAATAAGAGCAGAAGACTTCCTATTCGAAGATGGATGAAGCCTAAGAAGCCACTAGGAGAGACTATTAGGCCCCATATTAGAGTAGGAAGGCTTTTCTGTACAAAAAATAAAAAATAAAATAAAATAAAAACAAAAAAATAATTTTGGCGAGAAGGCCTTCCCAAATGGCGAGAAGGTCTTCCCGAATGGCGAGAAGGCCTTCCCGACCTAGCACCTTTCTCCTATAAATAGGAGCCTCATTCCCTCATTTCCACACACCACCACATAGAGTTTCTCCTCCTTCTCTCTAGAAATCACCTAAGTTTCTTTCTCTAGAATCCCTCTGACGCATTTCCGGAGCTTCTGAGTGTTTCTGTGAGTGTTTTTCGGCGTTTCGAGGAGTTCCTGACGCTGTGTAGAGTGAGGGGCTGCCACAAAGCACCCTCTTTTTTAAAGAACTAATATAAAAGCGTGCTTCGGAGGTTTATATTCTCCCTCTCTACTTTTATCGCTTTAATTTTAAATTATGCAATAGATACTAGGGCCATGTGGTCATAATTTTAAATTCCGCAGAATAAAAGGGTAAAAGCGTAATTTTCATCGGTTTAAATATTTTTAAATGGTTGGCCTATCATAGGGAACCCGAAAGGGGCGTCATAAAGGAACTAACACTTCCTTTATACGTAACTAACTCCCTTACCCAACTCTGGTTCTAACGACCAAAGTTGGTTTTTCGAAAACCAACGCCTTTTAACTCCTTTTCCGATGATTCCGGTAAAAACATCGGTGGTGACTCCACAGAACCCTTCAAAACCAGTATTTAGATTAGCCCGGTTATCGGACAATCCAAGAGCACCTTTTTGAAAACCTCGCCCCTAGGTTCAGCCCGGTTATCGGACAACCTAAAGGCGTTGTAACCACCAAAACTCGAAAATCAAGAGGGTCGAAACCATCGCATCGCTCCGACCGCCTCTTTTTGACAGCGGTGACGTGCCTTTCAATGCTACATTTTCGGAATCTATCAAATGTATGGTGCAAAATTTACTTTCAAAGATTACCTTAAATCCTTTGTCACATAGTTGACTTATACTAAGGAGATTCTGCTTTAGCCCATCAACAAGAAGCACATCCTTAATCTCCCAAGTGTTTGCACCACCTATATTTCCAATTCCAAGAATTTTCCCTTTGTTGTTGTCCCCATAAGTTACATATCCTTGTTCTTTAGCTTTGAAACTCACAAATTTTGTTTTGTCACCGGTCATATGCTTTGAGCATCCACTATCAAGATACCACATAGACTTCTTTGATTTGGAAGTTTCCTACAAAACAAGAACATAGTAAAATTAGGTCCCCATAACTTTTGGGTCCTTGGGGTTAGAGACAAACAAGTCATTTAACAATAGGAACCCAAATGTATTTTCCTTTAGGAACACCAAAATGTTTGATTTTACATCTATTTGAAGTATGACCATTTTTCATACAATAAAAACATGCTTTAGATGTAGCTTTTGAATATGATGCATTTCTAACAATAGATGATTTAGTTCCTTTTTCCACCCATACTCTTCTCTTTTTAATTTTAGGCTTTTTCAAAGGAACTTGATGGTTTACTCTATTTTGAGCTATAACAACTTTTTCTTTATTAATGTTACTTATCTCCATTTCGGCTTTATCTAGCAAATGATTAAGTACATCAATGTCATATTCGTACTCTTTACAAGATTCACATACTATATTTTTATCATCATTCTCATCTATACATATAATTTTCGTTTCTATGGTTTCCTTTTCCTCTAAACATGCAATTTTCGTTTTTAAGGACTCCACCTCCTTTTCGGATCTACTTAAACTCTTTTTCACAGTTTTGTATTCATTTTTCAAGTCCTCAAAGGCACTAAACAATTCATTATATGCATTTTGCAGTTCATCAAAACTATTTTCATCATCACTTGAAGATGAGTCGGAATCACTTACCTCAAAGTCGGAAGATATATTGTCATTTGCCATTAAGAAAATATTGGCTTCAATTTCCGAGTCACTTGATTCCGAACTTGAATCACTATTGTCCCAAGCGATGTAGGTTTTCTTCTTGAAGAACTTTTTGCCTTTGTTTTCTTCATTTTTCTTGTTTGGACATTCGGTCTTCACATGTCTTGTTTCACCACAACCATAACATTTGATTTTTATGGAAGTATTTTCTCTTACCTTTCCTTTACCTTTAAATGGATGCCTTCCTTTGGCTTTCATGAATTTTGTAAACTTCTTTATCATAAGACTCAATTCTTCTTCTTCATTCTCCGAGTCTTCTTCTTCCTTTTTACTCTTACCTTTGGAAATTTCAGTTTTGAAGGCTAAGTTCTTCTTTTGATATTGTCCTTCCTCATCATTTAGTCTTCCTAGCTCAAGCTCATGCTCTCTCAAATTCCAAATGTTAGAAAAGTAGGCTGAGATCAAGAGGGGCAAATGACATGTTCCACTAGTACTATTTCTATCTATTTTACATCCACCATAATCAAGCATCAGAATATCCTATTAAACTAGGAGAAGCTTCAGATGGATACCATAATCCAAATCCTGTAGTTCCTTTTAAATATTTTAAAATTCTTTTTACTACAGTTAAATGAGATTCTTTTGGACATGCTTGAAATCTAGCACACACACAAACAAAATGCATAATATCGTGTCTACTTGCAGTTAAGTATAACAGTTGAACCTATCATACCTCTATACATAGATTGATTTATTTCCAAACCTAATTCATCCTTGTCTAAATAGCATGAAGTTTCCATGGGTGTGTTAGCTTCCTTTGAAGTGTCCATTCCAAATTTCTTGAGAATCTCTTTGTAGTATTTGGTTTGAGACACAAAAATGCCATCTTTGAGTTGTTTAATTTGAAGTCCAAGGAAGAATGTTAATTCTCCCATCATTGACATTTCAAATTCACTTTACATTATCTTAGCAAATTCTACACACAAGGAATTATCAGTTGATCCAAAAATGATATCATCAACATATACTTGAACTAATAAGATATGTTCTTTTACTTTCTTAATAAACAAAGTGGAATCAATTGTTCCTCTAGAAAAATCATTTGAAGTTAGAAAACTACTTAACCTTTCATACCAAGACCTATGAGCTTGTTTCAAACCATATAATGCTTTCTTCAATTTGAAAATATGGTTAGGATATTTAAAATCTTCAAATCCAGGAGGTTGTTCCACATATACTTCTTCTTTGATAAACCCATTTAAAAATGCACTTTTAACATCCATTTGATATAATTTAAATTTCATCAATGAGGCATAAGCAAGAAGTAGGCGTATAGCCTCTAACCTGGCAACAGGAGTATAAGTTTCATCATAATCAATACCTTCCTCTTGATAATAACCTTTGGCAACAAGTCTGGCTTTATTCTTTGTTATATTTCCATCTTCATCAAGTTTGTTTCTAAATACCCATTTTGTTCCAATTACTTGATGAGATTATTCTCTTGGAATTAATTCCCAGACTTGATTCCTTTCAAATTGATTAAGTTCTTCTTGCATTGCTATGCACCATTGGTCATCTTTAAGAGCTTCTTCAACACTTTTGGGTTCTATCTGTGAAACAAAAGCTACAGACATACAAAAATTTGTCATATTTCTAGTTCTTACCCCTTTTGAGATATCACCAATTATATTGTTCATTGAAAGTCCTCTTGGTGATTGCCATTCTTTTGCTAATTCATTTGGTTGAGATGGCTCATTCTCATTCAAATACATTTCTTCTAGAGCCTCTCTTATGTACTCATCATCACCTGCAAGTTCTTTATTTGACTCAAGAGGATTTCACTCAAGGTCTACAATTTCATCAAAGGTGACATGTACAGATTCTTCAACATTTAAAGTTCTTTTATTGAACACTCTATATGCTTTGCTAGTTAGTGAATAACCTAAGAAAATGCCCTCATCGGCTTTTGAGTCAAATTTTCCTAAGTTATCTTTTCCATTATTTAAAACAAAGCATTTACATCCAAATATTTTTAAATGAGCAACATTAGACTTTCTACCATTTAACAGTTCATAAGGAGTTGATTTTATAATTGACCTAATAAGCATCCTATTCAATACATAACATGCAGTACTTACAGCATCAACCCAAAAATACTTAGGAACATTTGATTCATTTAACATTGTTCTAGCAAGTTCCTCTAGTGACCTATTTTTCCTTTCTACTACACCATTTTGTTGGGGAGTCCTAGGTGCAGAAAAATTGTGCAAAATACCATTTTCCTTACAATAATTTTCAAACCATTCATTTTGAAACTCTCCACCATGGTCACTTCTTAACACCTTAATTCTTAAGTCTTTCTCATTTTGGATTTGCTTGGCAAACTTCCTAAAGACCTTAAAAGCTTCACTTTTTAATGTTAAGAAAAATGTCCAAGTATATCTAGAAAAATCATCAACAATCACAAGAGCATAATAATTTCCACCAAAACTTTTTATCCTAGATGGACCAAATAAATCTAAGTGTAAGAGTTCTAATGGTTTTGATGTGGAAATAACATTCTTAGATTTAAAGGATGATTTTACTTGTTTACCTTTTTTACATGCATCACATAATCTATCTTTTTCAAACTTTAACTTAGGCAAACCAACAACTAAGTCCTTTGATATTAATTTGTTTAATTGATGCATATTTATATGAGTCGCTCTCTTATGCCATAACCATGGGTTTTCTTCCTTAGCAACTAAGCATGTTATATTAGTATTAGGTACACAATCCAAATCAATCAAATAGATATTATTATTCCTAATGCCTTTCAATGCTATATTTTCGAATCCTTTAAATGTATGGTACAAAATTTACTTTCAAAAATTACCTTGAATCCTTTGTCACAAAGTTGACTTATACTTAGGAGATTATGTTTTAGCCCATCAACAAGAAGCACATCCTTTATCTCCAAAGTATTTGCACCACCAATGTTTCCGATTCCAAGTATTTTTCCTTTGTTGTTGTCCCCATAGGTTACATATCCTTGTTCTTTAGCTTTGAAACTCACAAATTTTGTTTTGTCTCCTGGTCATATGTTTTGAACATCCACTATCAAGGTACCACATATACGTCTTGGATTTGGAAGTTTACTACAATACAAGAACATAGTAAACTTAGGTGCCCATAACTTTTGGGTCCTTGGGGTTAGAGACAAACAAATCATTTAACTATAGGAACCCAAACATATTTTCCTTTAGGAACACCAAAATGCTTAATTCTACATCTATTTGAAGTATGACCATGTTTCATACAATAAAAGCATGCATTAGATGTAATCTTTGAATATGACACATTTTTAACTTTTGAAGTTTTAGTTCCTTTTTCAACCCATACTCTTCTATTTTTAATTTTAGGCTTTTTTAATGGAACATGACAATTTTCTTTATTTTGAACACTAGTTTTATCCTTATAACTATCACTTAATTCTTTTTTAGCTTTATCAAGCAAATGGCTAAGTATATCAATATAATGTTCATACTCTTTACATGATGCACATGCTATATTCTTATTATCTTTTTCCTCTAAACATACAATTTTTGTTTTTAAGGACTCCACCTCTTTTTCAGATTTATTCAAACATTTTTTCACAGATTTATATTCATTTTTCAAGTCCTTAAAAGCAGTAAACAATTCTCCATATGTATTTTGTAAATCATCATAATCATTTTCATCATCACTTGAGGAAGAGTCGGAATCACTAACCTCAAAGTCGGAAGATATGTTATCTTTTGCCATCAAGCAAATATTAGCTTCAATTTCCGAATCACTTGACTCCGAACTTGAGTCACTATCATCCCAAGCAATGTAGGCTTTCTTCTTGAAGAATTTCTTGCCTTTATGATCTTCAATTTTCTTATTTGGACATTCGGTTTTTACATGTTCTGTTTCACCACAACCATAACATTTAATATTTAAAGAAGTACTTTCTCTTACCTTTCCCTTACCTTTGAAGGGTTGCTTCCCTTTGGCTTTCATGAACTTGGTAAATTTCTTTATCATAAGACTCAATTGTTCTTCTTCTTCAATTTACGAGTCTTCTTCTTCAATTTCGAGTCTTCTTCTTCCTTCTTGTTCTTATTCTTGGAAATTTCAGTTTTGAAGGCAAGGTTCCTCTTTTGATGTTGGCCTTCTTCATCATTTAGCCTTCCAAGTTCAAGTTCGTGCTCTCTCAACTTTCCAAAGAGCACCGTCATAGACATTGTTGCAAGATTTTGTGACTCCGTGATGGCCGTCACCTTAGGTTGTCATTTCCTATCCAAAGATTTAAGAATCTTTACGTTTAACTCATCAATATCAAAAATCATACCTAACCTTGTGAGATGGTTCACAATATGTGTGAAACAATTTTGAACGTCAAAGATCGTTTCCCCTTGTTGCATCCGAAACATCTCATATTCTTTGATCAATGAATTCTTCCGTGCTCTTTTTACATCGTCGTACCTTCGTGGGTTACTCTTAACATTTCCCATATTTCTTGAGCACTCTTACAAATCGAGATCCTATAAAACTCATCAAGGGTTAAAGCAAATGAAATTATATTTCTAGCCCTAACATCATATTGGGCTTTTCTATTTTCTTCAACCGACCATCTAGAAAATGGTTTTGGTACCTCTTCTCCGTTTTCAGTAATTTTAGGAATAAAGGGACCGTTTAAAATTGCGTCCCAAACACCTCTATCAACAGACTCCAAAAATATTTGCATTCTAACTTTCCAAAAAGGATAATTTTGCCCCGCAAAGAGTGGGGGTCTATTGATAGAAACACCCTCGGCAAACGTTTACTTTTGTCAAGCCATTTTCGAAAATTGAATGACTATCAAAACAAGCTCTGATACCACTTGTTAGAATCGCACAATGGAATGTTTGTGTTTATGGACAAAAACCAAGAGGGGGTGAATTGGTTTCTTAAACAAAAATTAGGGTTTTAAAATTTTTCCCAAATTTCACCGATTAAAATGTTGTGTAAAGTAAATAGACAAGGGATAGAAGATTACACAGTCGATTTATACTGGTTCGGATCAAAAGACCCTACGTCCAGTTGCTAATCACTCAAACAGAGGATTAACGCTGTCACTATAATCACAATTATACAAACAGATTACAAATGAAAAGATAAGGTAAAGAATACACCTCTCTTGAGTCACACAAGAGATGAACACCTTTGAATCCACAAAGGATGAAGAACAACTTTCCCTAGAGACGGCACAACACACAATCCACCAAGAAAACCCACTCAGTGATTCTTATCGCTTCTAGCCCACACTAGGTTTCAAAAGCCCCTTTTTCCTCCCAACAAACAGTTCTATGGCAGTCACAACTCTTAACTTTTGTTTGAAAAAGGTTGTTCAATTTGCAGAGAGCCTTAGAGAACCTTATGTAGAGAGATTAGGGTTTGGGAATTGGGGATTTTCGAAAATAGATGAATTGGGAATAGGGTTTTCAAAACTTAGTCCAATTTTGAATTTCAAAATGCATATCAGACCCAAATAATCGATTATCTTGAGTGTTATTCGATTATTCCAGAGTCATTCTCGCAGAGGAGCCAAAACAACACCAGTTAATCGATTAACAGGCCATTTAATCGATTAACAACCCAGTTAATCGATTAATTGTTGCAGGTAGCATCAATTGTCCTGTGGTAGAGGCTGGGTGGGCCGAGTCACAATCGAATCGTGGTGCTTGGGCTGTTACTCTTAAGTAAAAAGAGTTGCGCTTTGACTAAAAGCTATAGCTTTTGGCCTAGTGGTAAGCGCTCGATCCTAACAATTGGTATCAGAGCCAAAGTCACGAGTTCGATTCCTGGTGGGCAATTGTTAAGGGGGAGATTGTTGCGGGTTGCACAATTGTCCCGTGGCGCAGGCCAGGTGGGTCAAGTCACAATCGGTGGTGCAGGCTAGATGGGCCAAGTCACAATCCAAGTGGGATTCCTCGTAGGACAATTGCTGAGGGGGAGATTGTTGCAGGTAGCATCAATTGTCCTGTGGCGGAGGCCGGGTGGGCTGAGTCACAATCGAATCGTGGTGCTTGGGCTATTACTCTTAAGTAAAAAGAGTTGCGCTCTGACTAAAAGCTATAGCTTTTGGCCTAGTGGTAAGCGCTCGATCCTAACATTAATAGGCCATTTAATCGATTATTCCAGAGAGAAAATGCTGAAAATGGTTTTCTTTCTGTAATAATCGATTATTCTGCCATTTAATCGATTATTCTAGTGTATTTTTGATAAAAATGAGTTTTTAAAGCTTTTAAAGAGTGGTCTATGTGCTGACTATCTTGGACTCTAATATTACAGACTCAAAAACATAAAAACAGAGTTATTACATAACATTACAAGTCTTCAAATCTTTATGTCCTTTATTCTTGCATCATCATCAAAATCTACAAGCTTCATATCCTTGTATGTTCAACATTTATATCCTTGTATGTTCAACAAATTCTAATATATTTTTCTCCCAATGTAGGATGAATTTGAGAATACCTTGATACAAGAGCAAGGAGCATAATTGTTAATGTAATTGAAGAAAAATTGAAAGAAAGAAGAACCCTTGAGCGAATGAATGATGTGAATCCCGACCCAAATTTTCCTATAAAAAGATATGACGCGTTTTGAGATGAAAGGGGGGTTTTAGGAGAAAAGGCGCGACTAATGCTAGGGTTTTGTCCAATCTTCATCAATTCTTCACTTCTTCTTCATTTGGAGCTTTGAAATGGCCACCATGAGTGGCTAACTTCATTCTCTTGGGATTGAGTGCACTTCCTTTGAACTCTTTTGTGTCATGGTGATATTTTGAGATATTAATCTATGTTTTGATGTTGTTATTCTTATCTTTTGTGCTTTGGAATGATTTATTTTTAATGTTTGGGATATGATTGAAAAATATATCTTGAACCCTAGATCATGGTAAGAATATTTGTTACGTTAATTGTCAGGAATGAAATGAATGTATCAATTGCTTAACACCCTAAACCTAATGTTGGAAAATCTCTTAATTGTGTGCGAAATCAATAATTATTAGGTTTTCTTATGAATTTCATGTGTAAGGAATCAACATGGATGATTTGAGTATGTGATATCAACATTATTAGGTTAATTGATGATCTTAATTGGACATAGTCATTACAAAAGAGGGAAAAAGAAGGAAGTCAATCCTAAGTGCCTTTAATTGATCTTTTCTAAACAATTTACAGTTCTTTGTCATTTAATTTCAATTCAATCTTTATGCAAAACCCATTTTGTTTTAATCTACTTAGTAAGCATATAATTGAGAATTTCCATTGAAACCGTTTCTCATTGGATCGACTTTTATTTAATCGAAATACTATATTGCGATTGATAATTTTGGTACGTTTCCCAATAATTCAACACTTCACTCTCCTCTCATCTCCAATAAACCATATCTATTTTTATAACCATTTACTCATTTTTTTTACCATTTTAGCTTAATTCTTCCACGAAAAACTCATTTATTTCCTCTATTTTTATCTCATTCTTTAACATTATTTTTCTCAATTAATCTTTAAAATATTTCTCATCGTAGTTTATTTCTTAAGTATATTATCTCCGAGGCACTAATGAAAAAAAAACTTTCTATAATGATTATTTTATACTTTTTATGTCGGTTCTACACTTGACATAGATTTAGGCAACATAGAAAATATAACTTTCTAAGTTGGTTATTAAATAACCGACATAATAAGTACTTACTATATCACTTCTTAACGTAACCATCATAAAAATTCTTGTGCTAAATATTTTTTATATAATAATATTTCTTATAAACATTTTATCAAAGGTTTCAATGCAACAAATTTTGAAAATTAAACACAAGCATTATCTATATACGAAAAATAATTAAACATAAAATATAGATATATTCACTTAAATTGGATGAAAAATATTCATAAAAGAAAAATTTCATGATAATAATTGTAACATAACATATTAGAACATTCTATTAAACCAAATTAGGAAATATAAACTAAGATAGAAAAATTAGACAAAACTTCTATATTTTACCTTTGTTGTAAATGAGGAAGAAGCAAAATTGTGGAAAGTAGTGGTTCAAGCATGAGAAAAACAAAAGTAAATGAATGCGATGAGGAGATAATAAACAAAAAAGAAGTTGAGTAGAGTTCTTTGACGTACAAGAGAAAAAAATGGAAAATGAGAAAGATGAAAAGGATAAAATGAAGCTAAAAATTTTAAATTTGAAGACTTTTTATGACGATTCAATTTGAACTGTCATAGTACGTACTTCTTATGTAGATTTAATTTTGAATTGTCATAGTAAGTACTTACTATGACAATTCAATTTTAACCGACATAGAAAGTGTCTCATATTTAAAATTAAGAAAGTCGCTTTCTAAGTAAGTTTAAAGTTGAACTGTCATAATAAGTACTTACTATGATGATTCAAAATTGAACTGACATAAAAAGTGTCTAAATTTATAATTTACAAAACAGTTATTATGACGGTTCAAAATTAAACCGACATAGAATCTACTTATTATGACGGTTCAATTTTGAACTGACATAGAAAGTCATAAAAATTAAGTTTTAATTACAAAATTATCACCGTCTAATTTATTATGGCAGATGAATTAGCACTCGTCATAATAAGCCGTCATAAAATACTATTTTTGTACTAATGAAGTATCATTAGTTTGTGATATAAGAACTCAACCAATAATTGTTCGTATCACTTCATCTCACCTAAGGAATTACACTTCAATTTTCTAGAGAAAAAAACAAACAAGTAAAAGGGTTAAGGCTCACCACCCTGTGGATGGTTAAGATTTGAAGTGCTCACCACTACACATACCACAAATGCTCGAGATTTGAAGCATCCTCGACATACTTAAAGCATGCATAAGGGATGACAAACCACTTTTTACCACCACTAAATATGTTAGTAATTATTGTAGACCCTAAATCTTGTCCGACCTCATAATAAAGACCAGAAGACCTCCTTTTTGAAGATGGATGAAGCCTAAGAAGCCACTAGGAGAGACTATTAGGCCCCATAATAGGATAGGAGGGATTTTTGGCACAAAAATAAGGATTTTCGCCTTTTAGGGTCGAGACCGCCGTCTCGGATTTGAGACCGTCGTCTCGCCTTGCGAAGGTGGCGAGACTGCCGTCTCGCCACTCGCGAATGGCGAGACCACCGTCTCGTTTGGCGAGACCACCGTCTCTTTTGGTGAGACCGTCGTCTCGCCACTCGCGAATAGCGAGACCGCCGTCTCGTTTGGCGAGACGGCTGTCTCGCCATTCCTGCAAGGCGAGACGGCCGTCTCGACCTTGTCAGACGAGACGGCCCATCTCGACCTGACAGGCGCGAATCCCTATAAATAGGAGCCCCATTCTCCTCATTTCCCACAGTTCTTCCATTCTCTCTCTAGAAATCTCTTCAAATTCTCTCTCTAGAACCCCTCCGAAGCATTTCCAGAGTTTTTGAGTGTTTTCTAGAGTTTTTTATAGCGTTTTTGAGAGATTCCGATGTTGTAAAGAGCGAAGGGCTACCAAAAAGCACCCAAATTATTAAAGAATCAATAGAAAGCGTGCCTCGGAGGTTTCTAAACTCTCTCTCTCTCCTTTACTGCTTTATTTCAATTATGCAATAGATATAGGGTCATGTAGTTGTAATCTCTAAATTCTGCAAAAAATAAAGGGTAAAAGCGTATTTTTCACCGGTTTAATTATTTAATATAGCTGGCCTATCATAGGAAACCTGAAAGGGGCGTCGTAAGGGAACTAATACTTCCCTTACACGTAACTAACTCCCTTACCCAACTCTGGTTCTAATGACCAAAGTTGGTTTTTCGAAAACCAACGCCTTTTTCATTCCTTTTCCGATGTTTCCAGTAAAAACATCGGTGGCGACTCCAGAAGAACCCTTCAAAAGTTAGTTCTTGGGTTAGCCCTGCTATCGGACAACCCAAGAGCACCTTTTCGAAAAACCTCGTCCCTAGGTTCAGCCCGATTATCGGACAACCTAAAGGCGTTGTAGCGTTGTAACTACACCAATAAAAACGCGAAAAATGGAAAGTCAAAACCATCGCGTCGCTCCGACCGCCTCGTTTTGACGGCACCGACAATTATCCTTTAAAAAAATACACTAATTTACCGATACATATATCCATTAATAAAGATAATATTTTATTGGTAAATATGTGTTGGACAAATGACATCTAGAGGGGGTGAATATATACATAAATTAAAAATTTATTTAAGATGTCCAATAATTTGTTAATTCAATTTTAATTATCGGATTGAATACAGATAAAGCGAAAATGATAAAATCATTAACCAGATATAGGGAAAGATAAAAGTACATAGTAATTTATACTAGTTCGGGTCAAGCCAACACTATATCCAATTCCCTGTCACCTCTAATAGGCCAAAGGTCCCCAAGGTGCCCCCATTATAGGGACCTCTCAATCTCTCAGTCTTCGGATCATGCACGGAACTCCGTGTCGACATCCTTGGACCAAAAGAAGAGAGTTATCACCTTGAGTTGGTGGTTTTCCGACAACAGTTGTAGCCCCGTGTGCCAACAAGCCGTTCGTATCTGCCACCCACTCCCTATAGGTATTCACTCTTGCCCCCGGGTACAGAGGGACTGTAGTGTGCAAGGGTTTTTGTGTACAGTTTATATTTCAGACAATTTGCAAAAAAATAATCATACAGCAGTTATTAAAGGCATATAATAAAGCTTACAAAGGAGGGTAAAGGCATAATTTCAAATCTGTACTTAGTTTGAATTTATCCGTCACTAAATGGGATCAACTCTCTAGCTTCCCCAGTGGAGTCGCCATTTGTCGCCGCTGTCCGTTCTGACGTCTAGGGACATCTCGAATGTTTATGCGAGCGGTCACAAAAAGATGGTTTAGACTCGCGTTTATTTAAAAATGTGTTCATTGCTCTCGAGGTACTCAACAACTGAACTGTCCTCTAATAAATTCTGACGTCTAGGGACATCTTGAACATTTATGCGAGTGATCGCGAAAAGATGGTTTAGTCTCGCATTTTATTTAAAAATGTGATCATTGCTCCCGAGGTGCTCAACAACTGAACTATCCTTTAATAAAAGCAAGGTTTTCGCAAAAGGGTTCTTATGGAGTCGCCACCAATGTTTTGACCATAAACATTGGAAAAGGATAAAAAGGCGTTGATTTTAAGAAAAACCAAACTTGGCCATTATAACTAGAGTTAGGTAAGGCAGTTAGTTACATGTGGGGAAGGTGTTAGCACCCCCACGACGCCCCTTTCGGGTTCCCTATGACGGATTAATTTATAAAGTAAAGATTAAGAGAAATTACGCTATTACCCTATTTTATTATACAATATTAAAAAATGGCTATCTACATGATTATATTTTCTATTGCATACATAAAACAGTAAATAAAGCAATAAAAGAGAAGAGAAGTGAAAAGAACCTCCGTAGCAAGCTTTTTATTACAAATCTTCAACTGTGAGGATGCGTTTTTCCAATCCCCCGCACTACAAAGACTCTCCTCCCCGAATACAGGACCGACACTACAAAATTTTTAAAAAGAATCGAATGCTAGAAGAAACTTTCTTAACCAATTGTTACCTTATAGGCAATCAGAGAGATCATTCGAAAGAGGGAGAGAAGAGAGGAGTGAGGTGTGTCTAAAAACACTCAAATGAGCTCCTATTTATAGTTTTTTCAGCCTGGTAGCTCGGGACGGCCGTCTGGGGTGCAGAAAATAGGGACCGCGGTCTGCAAAGGTTGGGACGGCCGTCCCAAGTGTTGAATTTGAGTGAGACGCGCGTCTCACATGTGGGACGGGCGTCTGGCCTGTCTGGGACGGCTGTCCTGGCTTCTGGGATGGCTGTCTCGAGTGTTTTGGCCAAATTTTGAGTTCTGGGATTCCCGGGAAGCTTTCCTTTCTTCAGACGGAAGCCGATCGATGCCGATAGATGTCTACCGAAGCTTCATCTTCAGAGAGAAAGTCTTCTGGTCTTTATTGAGAGGCCGGGCAAAATTAGGGGTTACAGGGTACCAAAGGCTAAATGATCTAGTTCCTTTTAAGTATTTAAAAATTCTCTTAACAACAACTAAATGTGATTCCTTAGGATTAGCCTGAAATCTAGCAGAGACGCACACATTATGCATAATATCAGGTCTACTTGCTGTAAGATAAAGTAATTAATAGATCATACCTCTATATTTGGTTTGGTCAACCGCCTTACCTTCCAGATAGCAAGACATTGTCATTGGAGTAGCTGCTTCCTTTGAATGTTCTAGTTCAAATTTCTTTATTAATTCAGTGCATATTTTGATTGTGAGATGAAGATACTATCAATGTACTATTTGATTTGCAGTTCTAGAAAGAATGTCAGTTCACCCATCATCGACATCTTGAATTCACCCTACATTATCTTGGCAAACTCTTGACAAAGATCATTATTAGTTGAGCCAAAAATTATATCATCAACATAAATTTGAACTACAATAATATTTTTCTTATGCTCTTTTATGAATTAAGTTGGATCTACTTTACCTCTCTTGTAGTTGTGACTTGCAAAAAGTTGCTTAGGCGTTCATACCACGATCTAGGTGATTGTTTGAGTCCATACAGGGCTTTCTTCAATTTATAAACATGATCTAGATGTTGATAATCTTTAAAGCCAGGAGGTTGACACACATACACCTCCTCTTTGATGTATGCATTTAAGAAGGCACTCTTCACATCCATTTGATATAATTTGAATTTCATGATAGATGCATAGGCTAGTAGAATCCGGATAGCTTCCAATCTTGCTACTGGTGCATATGTCTCATCATAGTCAATTCCTTCTTCTTGACTATATCCTTTTGCAACTAATCTTGCCTTATTATTTGTAATATTTCCCTGCTCATCTAGCTTGTTCCTGTACACCCATTTAGCTCCAATAACCTGTATTGATTTCTTTCTTGGTACTAGATCCCGAACTTCATTTCTCTTGAACTGGTTTAGTTCTTCATGCATAACTTGAATCCAGTATTCATCTTGTAAGGCTTCATCAATGCTTTTAGGCTCCACTTGTGAAACAAATGCTACATTCATACAAAAGTTGTTCATTCTGCTTCTTATTGTGACTTTTTGATCTACATTTCCAAATACATTGTCCAGTGAGAGTCCTATTAGTGTACGCCATTCTTTGGGTAGATCATGAACTAGTTGAGATTCAGAAATAGTGAATTCTTCTAAACTTCTTCTAAAATCCTCCACTTGTTCTTCCTGTGGCTGATTCTTTTTTTCTGCAACCTATTCTTCTTTAATATCTACAGAATATTTTCTTGACTAAAGAGGGTTCTCCTCAAGGTCCAAAAACTCATCAAACGTTACATGCACAGATTATTTTACATGCAATGTTCTCCTATTAAATACTCTATATGATTTTCTATTTAAAGAATAGCCTAAAAATATTGCTTCATCAGCCTTAGAATCAAATTTGCCAAAGTTGTCTTTACCATTGTTTAAAACATAACATTTGCAACAAAAAACTTTAAAATAAGAAATATTTGGTTTTCTACCTTTGAAAATTTTATAGGGAGTGAGTTTCGAAATATGTCTTATTAAAATCCTATTTAGCACATAACATGCAATTGACACAGCATCGACCCAAAAATATTTTGGAAGATTACTTTCATTTAACATTGTTCTAGATAATTCTTCCAAGGACCTATTTTTCTTCTCAACAACTCCATTTTGTTGTGGTGTTCTTGGAGAAGAAAAATTACGTGTTATGCCTAAATTTTCACAAAATTTTTTGAAAAGCTCATTTTGAAATTCAACACCATGATCACTTCTAATTGATTTTATTTTCAAATCTTTCTCATTTTGAATGGCTGTAGCAAATTTCTTAAAAGACTTAAAAGCATTCTTTTTAGTTGCCAAAAAGAAAGTCCAAGTGAACCTAGAATAATCATCTACAATAACTAGTGCATAATAATTACCACCTAGGCTTCTTGTCCTAGAGGGTCCAAATAAGTCCATGGCAGTAGTTCTAAAGGTTGTGCTGTAAAGATAATATTTTTATTCTTAAAAGAGGTTTTAGCTTGTTTTCCTTTTTGGCATGCAGCACAAATTTTATCTTTGTTAAAATTTAACTTAGGCAGGCCAATCACTAAATCTTTTGAAATCAATTTATTTAGATCATGCATGTGAATGTGTGCAGCTCTCTTGTGCCATAACCAAGGATCTTCATTCTTAGAAACAAGATAGGAGATTGACCTAGGAATTGTGATATCAAGATTAATTACATAGATATTGTTAAGGCGCATACCTTTCAAAACAGTTTCTTGCGTGTTGTCCTTCACTATGTTGCATGTAGTTGACTTAAAGATTACTTTCAATCCTTTATCACATAGATGGTCGATGCTCGAAGGTTGTGTTTTAATCCTTCTACAAGTAGAACTTCTTGAATCATGAAGTTGTTGCTTATTTGTATTTGTCCTGATCCAAGAATTTTGCCCTTGTTGTTATCACCATATGTCACATGTCCTTGACTCTTCTTTGTGAAGCTTTCAAACTTGTTCTTGTCACCACTCATGTGCCTGGAGTATCCACTATCAAGAAACTAGATTTATTTCTTATCCTTGATGATCACCTGCAACATCAACATACAAATTTAAGTACCTTTGATTATTTTTTAGTCCTTAAAGGTTAGTACAATCACAAATCTCAGCCAAAAGACTAAGGATAAATGAAAAAAATATGATATAATGGATTATGTAATTCCTGTAATAAAAAAAATTTAAAACTTTCAAAAGTTTGTTGTTCTAATCGATTATGGAGAGTTGTAGACCCCTAATTTTGCCCGGCCTCTCAAAAGAAAAAGCTAGAGGAACTTCACCCGAAGATGGAGTTCATCTGGCTTCCCAAAACAGAGGAAACCTCCCGCAACCAATACAGAGATCGCTCGTCTACACGATAACGAAAAAAGGAGACTTCCTACATGAAGATAAAGCTTCAACGGACACCTATCGGCATCAACAGGCCGTCCCAAACACAACAAGTGGTCCCAAACGCAACAGGGGGTCCCAAACGCAACAGGGGGTCCCAAACGCAACAGGTGGTCCCAAACGCAACAGGGGGTCCCAAACGCAACAGGGGGTCCCAAACGCAACAGGTGGTCCCAAACGCAACAGGTGGTCCCAAACGCAACAGGTGGTCCCAAACGCAACAGGTGGTCCCAAACGCGCCCAGGCCGTCCCAACCCCCCAAATTTGAGTGGGACGCGCGTCCCAAAGTGGGACGGCCGTCCCAACCTCCCAAATTCGAGTGGGACGCCCGTCCCAAGTCCCAGGGGGTCCCGCTCTGTGTAAATTTGCCATTTGGGACGGCCATCCCAGTCCAGACGGCCGTCCCAACCCAGACGGCCGTCCCAAAGTGCGCCAGCTGCGAAAAACTATAAATAGGAGGCTCATTTGCCACTTTTTGACACCCCAGACACTCCAGAGAGCTCTGAAACACTTTAGAGCACTTGTCTACTTCTCTCCCTCTCTCGAATGATCTTTCCGATTGCCTTCAATAGGTAACAATCGGTTAAGGAATTATATTCCGGCATTTGATTCTTCTTTAAATTTTTAGTAGAGTCGATCTTGTATTGGTGAGGAGAGATCGTGTGTAGAGAGGGGTTGCCAAAACGCATCCTCACAGACTCGAGATTCTCAATATAAAGCTTGCTACGGAGGTTCTTTTCAATTCCCTTCTCTTTTATTGTTTTATTTATTGTTTTATTATTTTATTTAGCTTTATTATGTCATATAGAATAGGATCATGTAGACAGCCTATTTTAATATCTCTTTTATTGCTTTATTTAGATTTATTCATCATTTTATGCATGTAACATAGAATAAAATCATGTAGATAGCCATTTAATATTATGTAATAAAATAGGGTAATCGCGTAATTTCTCGTAGTCTTTATTTAAATGAATTAATCTGTCATAGGGAACCCGAAAGGGGCGTTGTGGGGTGCTAACACCTTCCCCACACGTAACTAACTCCCTTACCCAACTCTGGTTATAATGGCCAAGTGCGATTTTTCTTAAAATCAACATTTTTTCCTTTTCCAATGTTTAAGGTCAAAACATTGGTGGCGACTCCATAAGAACCCCTTTTCAAAACAAATACGCGAGTCTAAACCATCTTTTCGCGACCGCTCGCATAAACGTTTCTAAGACGTCCCCCGGACGTCGGAAAGGGACGGTGGCGACAGATGGCGACTCCGCTGGGGACTTAGAGAGTTGATCCCATTTAGTGACAGATAAATTCAAAACTAAGTAAAGATTTGAAATTACGCCTTTACCCTTCTGTATGTTTTTATTGTATGGCTTTATATAACTGCTGTATGATTATTTCTGCAATTGTTTGAAATATAAATTGCACACAAAAACCCTTGCACACAACAGTCCCTCTATACCCGGGGGCAAGAGTGAATATCTATAGGGAGTGGGTGGCAGATACGATCGGTTAGTTGGCACACGGGGCTACTACCGTTGTCGGAAAACCACCAACTCAAGGTGATAACTCTCTTCTTTTGGTCTAAGGGTGTCGCCACGGAGTTCCGTGCATGACCCGAGGATTGAGAGATTGAGAGGTCCCTATAATGGGGGCACCTTGGGGACCTTTGGCCTGGTGAGAACAGTTAGAACCACCTAAACCAAGCACGTTTCTGCAGGAAAACCCTACCTCGTGATTAAATAAGCGTGGCTCTGCTCGTGGATGTATGAATTGTGTGTGCATACGTTTGCTGCATTTGTATTGATGCATTAGCATAGGGTAATCATACAACAGACAAAAAGTGAAAAAACCCTAAAAATCATAAAAAATGAAAAAACAAGTTAAAATCATAAAAATACCTTTTTACAAAATTCTTGGCAAAGTCGTATCATTCATACCACATCATCCAATAAGTGGTAAAACCAAGAGAGAAAACCAATGCATTAAGAAAAGTATGCATAAACATCATCATAATAAAATCTCTCATACATAAACACATTCATCCTAGGGCACATTTATTCCACGCTAATCATTTAAAATAAAAAGTCATAATGAGAATCATTAAAATCATTTAGAAAGTGGCTGGTCTTCCGCCCGTCCTCACTCGTGCTCAAAAGGCTAAGAAG